>OZ017790.1:163337-285731 GCA_963969325.1 Lycopodina hypogea
TGTGTGTCCAGAACTTATAGCAACACTTTGGCATCTAGCGAGATAGCAACTGTAAAAAAAGCTGCAGAGTAGTGAATCTGAAGGAATAAGTGAATAAATATGTCCCTTGGGAGAGTGTAATAATATTTACACATTCAAATTCTATTGATACTGCTCTTCAGCTATATTTTTCTCTGATAGAGCAACAGAAAATGAGAAACAAAGGTTTCTGATTTGTCATGATAAAATCTAGCATTTGCAAAATACTTTTTTAGCTTTAGTCACTTTTGGTGTGGAGCTAGATATTTAATAGCTAGCTAGCCATATAGCTACAGAAAATGGGGATCAATGACATTTTGGATTAGTCGTGGTAATACTTGTTAGCTGGCTTGCCACTTTTGGTGTGGAGCTAGACATTTGATATCTAGCTAGCCAAGCAGCAAACTGTTTAATTGTTGTTTTTACACTAGATTATAACATTTATAGCTAATATACTATATAAAGTTTCATTTTTAGGGCAGTTACTACCTATAACTGTTATAACCAAGTGAAAAAAAGAGCAATTACCCACTTAGGTATCTATCTAAACCAGATAAAAAAGGCATCAGTATTATCAGGCTCAAATCTATGAAAAATTATTGCACTCTCCAAGCGACCTCTTCACTTTTTCCTTCAGAAGAGTTGGGTCTTTGCTAGGCATCAATGTGCTGCTGCCACTCCTGGACTTACATAGAATTTGGCCCCCTGATCAAAGGAATTGTTAAATTTTGTTGATGTAGTGTACAACCTACATTGATTTTTTGCTACAGCTTTCCCTCTTAGGAAGTCAATGAAGAGTAACACCTCCCACAGGAAATACATTTTTAAGCTAAGTTTTCTTCATGAATAATGTACCAAAAAATTATAAAATTTTTAATAGCAGGCCATGCGTCAAGAAATAGTTAATTAAAAAAAAAATTTTTTTTTCCAATTATAATTTCATGCAGTGATTTTCTAAAAAAAATTTTTCTTCAGTTACCATCTAATTAAAAGAAGTAGTAAACTTTGTGTATGAACCTGATAGTCCTAGAAATTGTTTCTTTATCATCAACTATGATGTACCTCTGCTTGCAGTAACTGTATCAAGGCAAACTCAGCATTTTCTTCCTCCAAACAATGCATAGCATACTTCTCTATTCCATTGAATTGTTTTTCAAAATGCAAGAATTCATGTGCACAATGCCACATGTATGTCAGCACAAATACGCACCAAGATGCAGTAAATAACATGCGCATGCTAATATTCGTTCCCAATTGCGGTCACATCAATAATCATGTGCGCACAGATTTATGCAATATCTGAGGGTGGTGAGAAGTATTTTTGTGTTGTAAACCCTACTTGGGGTATGACTCTTTGTGGTAACTTAGTGGGTCTATAAAAATCTGCATAAAGTACAACCATTATTCCTCCATAAACTTATTATATTCTCTATAACATACAATTTCGAGACATACATACACCTATGGAAGATGTTAGGAAAAGATTAAGACTGAAGAAGTGGTCCTTCAACAAGTAGTTCAAATTATTTTTCAGTGTTGGTGCAGGTAGGAGTGATGGCAGGTGAGCTGGAAGGCAGGCAGCGAGGCTGCATTAAAATGTATTGGATAGATTAAAAATCTAGAATAATTAACTACCAACTCTCAAAATAATTATATTATACTTTAACTCTAATTTGATATCAATGTTGAAATGAGAATTAAAAAGCAATTTCTGTCGAATCATTTATTCAGAAACGAGATATTTTCTTTTTGAAGGTATTTTCCTCCTACATTAAAAAATATAGTATACAATATTTCATTAAGCATTAAGTGTTCTTATAACTTACTTTTCCTGCTTATATATTATCAATCAATTTTTGACACTTAAACCTGATGGAATTCATTTTCATTCATAGGTATACAGTTGCCAATGTTTTGGCAAACAGGCATGCCAGCAGACAGAGAGGGAGAGAAAGCGACAAACACACATAAATCCATCCATTATATACTATGTTCTTGATGAGGATAAATAAATATAAACTCTGAGAGTAGATGAAAATAGTCCAACTATTTTAAAACACGTTAATATAAACTTCACTTGGATGGCTGTTATAGTTGTGTGTTCAGTAGGTATGCTACCCAAAGAAGCAAAAGTATCTCCAAATTACAACTTTCAGGTGCAAATGCAAACATCCTTATCCTACACAGCGGACACGTCTCATGATTCTGCAGAGAGGTAAGTAAACACAAAAGAGTATCATTACGGTTGAATATAATCAGTTCACAAAAATGTTATAATTAGAAGATATAAATATGATCAAGAAATAGTCAAGTTTGCATTGACAACATGTAATACATTCTGCAATATTATTTCATATTTTTTATATTACCAAAATTTTGGTTCCCAGAAGTTGTTGTAAATTAATCCATAAAATATTTTTTTAAAATACCCATAATACACACAAATAGTTGGCAGAGAATGGGAAGCAACATTCAAATGCTTAGCTTAAAAAATATGATTTTCCACTTATTAGGAAAAAAGAATCATGATATGGAGACTGAACGTAAATAGATTTGTCATGAATGGAAGAAAAATGCTATGCTAATTTTTTTTTTTTACTTCCTGAGGGGTTTCCTTTACGATCTGATCATGTTCTATACTATTTTGTTATTCTTTTGATATTCTAATATGCAGAATAGTGATCACACTTTTGCATACAATTTCACCATAATCTTATTCCACACTGTCAGATCATTTGATTTTCTCCTCACTTTACGAAACTACCAAAGAAATAAGAAATTCACATGAAGACTATTTGAGAAATATCAGATATAAGTGTATAATGTTCAGTGGTTAATATAAGTGATATTATGATCATGTAGCTTGACTCTCTAGTGTCATCAGAGATCTGTGCAAATCGATATCATAAAGAGTGATTATCAATAATTTGTCGTCATGTATACTTCTATTCACTTTACAACACGGTGTTGTAAGGTGAACTGCATGATACATGGCATTCCTTTAACCCTGACAGGACATGGCAAAATTTTAAATTTGGAATCTATAATTGTAGAATGTATGAATTCATTTATGTCAAGTGAGTCAGTGGTGATTCCTTTTACTGCCGCAGGTCTTTCATACTCTCATTCCAATAATTCGCTATTTTCACTCTCCATCATTTAAGCCCAGTATCTAAATATTTCTAATATTTGGACATCGTTTTTCTCAATATCAGGATACAACAGCAAAACATTGAGATAATGAGCAAATAGAAGACACTGCCCACTTCTGCAAAGATGTGTTCCCTCTATTTTTTAAAATACCAAATTATAAAAAGACTTATTCTATTGCTGCAGTAATGATTGTTTTGAGATGGGAAATTTAAAATGAAAATAGAGATCACCCACTTTTTAGGCTAGAGCAAGGCTCTGTGGAGTTACAAGAAGCATACTAAAGGTGAATCCACTAAATTTATTTGGAGTACGAGACATAATTTGATAAATTAAAAAATTAAAAAATTGCAAACATCTTGAAAATACATAGAGAGTGTAATAAGCTTCCTTACCTACTCCCACATTAATATGCAGGTTGCGTGAAAACTGTGACAACAAGGAATGACACATATCTCTGTGCCAGAATTGTAGTCGTCCAGACATATAGGACATCTAAACAAAATTTTAAACAAAGACAACTCATTAAACGAATTAAAGCTATTAATGCAAAATATAGTAGCAAGGAAACAAACACAATAATGGAATTACAAACATTGAATATGTGTTAGAAAGAGAGAAATAGAGAAGTAAAAGAGTGTATTAGCTGTTTCAGTTACAAGTACTCAATACCTTCATTCCAACTATATGTACATGTGTGTGGGTGTTTTAGAATGAAGCAATCTTGCACACACACAAATGCATAAATGTAATAAGCTAATTAAACTTTGATATATTAACTATTGTGCATCATTTTGCCTCCATTGGAGGTAATCGGACCTATTTAATTGGCATTGATCTCTGTAGGAATAGCCTTGAGTCATGAATTCTTAATAAAACTTCAGGGATTGAAGAAGCTTTAATTTTACTTGAATTATTAAATTCCATTTATTTCATCTATTTTATTTCCATCTCATCGTATGGGCATGTGCTGTACATGTGAAGAAACAGAACCTAATTTAAGATCCTGATAACCAAAAACATGGCATGCCCAAAAAATCGGAATAGTACTAGATAGGTGGGCTATGACACACCTGTCACAAGTCTTTTTCTGGGAGAGTAGGACTTCACAAATTCTAGGATATTGTCAGAAAAACATTTTACAACTTGCAATGGCACAACTTACAATAATTGGAAGTGGGTGAGGTAATATTAAGTAATACTGGTTAGTGTGGGTGCATAATTATATCTGGGATGACATAGGGTGTGTTTAGTACACCCTCTGGATTATACTTACGTCTCATTTTCACTTTCACAGGAAGTGGTATTTTCGGCTTGGCTTCCATTAGGCTCCATCTCTGAAACACAACATGAAATAAAAAGACATAAATAGTATTAGCAGGTTATCTCATTCATTTATTTCTGTGTGCTTCTTAGAATTGATGTGCCACTATATTCATTTAGTGATATCTTAAAGTCATAAATAGAGCATGAAGCATGACTTTATTTTTAAAGTTTCAATCATTAATTAATTATATTGTGGTGGTATATGTGAGGTTCATGATTTTCTCAAGTCAAATTATCAATTCTAAATCACATAGCACTTGAGACATTGTTGCCAGTTTTTACCTACCTTACGAGCTATTGTAAGAGTAATGTTTACATATATCCTTGCCCTGCCCCTATCCTGTATTATAGCTAATGGATGAAACATAACACTTACCAAGTTTATCACGTGGATATTCACCGCACCAGTCTTGTATTACTGAATGTTTTCGCAAGTGGAATGTAGGTAAAGGTCGTCGACCAGAGAAAACCCAGGTCCCGCTCCAAAACTAAATTTTCCCCAATTGAAATTGCAGACGTCAATCAAAGGTGACCTCTTGCGGTACTATTGCTGAGGACAAATATGAGTTTTTCATTGTTGAATGGTGTAATTCAGGAACAGATAAGGCACTCCCTACTTGCTTTAACCTACTGAATAATAACTCTGGGTTAACCACAATTTTTCTTCGTATTTTCTTTCTAATTTTTTTATGCTAATAGCTAGGTTAATGATTTTATTAATATTAAGCCACTTTTCTGACCAATTGAATTCTAATTACACAAGCATATCTTCATTTATCCCTATTGGAAGAAATGTGACTGAACAGTTTTCTGAGAGTGATTTGAATATTTGCAATGTTATAATATTGATGACAACTCAGTTTAAGTCCTTCTTTCATTTTTATATATTTTTTTCTAAATTAAAAGTAACATTAAAAGTAGAGGGGGGAAATTGAACATGCTACACAGTGATTTCCAATCTGTGGACTAATTTTTAATTATTATGCAAATTGCTCTGCTATTAATATTATATTCATTGCAAAATGTGAAGTGGCAAATAAGATAGTGATTTAAAGCATTATTCATTGATAAATTGAGTAAACATAAGGGTACTACCAAGTTCCTGTGAAACCAGAACTCATTGAAAAGACAGCATTTGTAATGCCTTATGGCAATTAAGAGTATTTAACCATGCCTTTTGTGTTTATTTACAGCCCCTCCACCTTCCAACGACTGATGAACAGAATCCTACATGGACTGCACGATTTTTCAGTGGCCTATTTAGATGATATACTGATCCATAGTAATACTTGGGAAGAACACACGAGTCATTTGCCCGTACTTTTTGAAAGGCTAAGGGAGGCAGGGTTAGCAGTAAAGGAGAAAAGGTGCACCTTCGGGGAGGCAAGTTGTGTATACCTGGGGTATATGGTATGGAGTGGCACTGTCAGGCCTATGCAGGGAAAAGTAACGGTTATTGGAGAATTCGGTAAACCTAAAACGAAGAGAGATGCAAGATCATTCCTAGGTATGTGTGGTTACTACCAGAAATTTATTAATAACTTTTCTACCATGGCCACACCTATCTAACTCAACAAAGAAGCATGCACCCAACAAAGTTGTGTGGAAGAGAGACTGTCAAAAAGCGTTTGAGCAGTTGAAAAGGGCGTTGAGAGAAGACCCTGTTTCAGTAACCCCGGACTGGACACAACCGTTTATACTCCAGACCGATGCCTCAGCCTTTGGATTGGAGTATGTACTCAGTCAAGTCAACAAACAAGGAGAATAACACCCAATAGCATATGCTTCCAGGAAACTGCAACAGAGCGAGAAGAAATATTCAGCTATTGAGAGGGAAGCGTTAGCGACGGTAAAGGGAGTTAAGCATTTTAGAACCTATTTGGAAGGGAACTTCTGCACCATCCATACTGACCATAACCCTCTCACCCACCTCAGCAACTTAAAGGACAGTCATGGCAGGTTTGTGAGGTGTGTGTTGGCATTGCAACCCTACCGTTTTAAGGTGAGCACCGAAGTGGTAGGGCTAAATTTAATGCTGATGTGCTGTCCAGGGACTCCCAGTCAGCAGCTAAGGTTGGGGAGTGTCAGAGTCACATGGACTCAACCCAGGGACTCTGACTCTGCCTCAGTCTTGGCAACCTGTGAAAGAAGAATTGAATAAGAAGGAAGATAATCAAGAAGAAATGAATAACAAAGTTAATAAACTTAAGGTAGCTAATTGTGTGAATGAGGGTTATGAGTTTCCACTGGAGGAAATTGATTATGAGAACCTCTTCATATTTTTGTCTGATAAAAGCATGGTCTCTCAAAAAAGGGACTATTCTACTATAATTAACTGGTGGTGTTTTTGCAAGACGAATTTGGAACATTGCAAGAAGCAGCTGTTATGGCAGAAATTGCAAAATGCAGAATCTATAGCGTGAGTGAATTATTTTAGAGGACAGGGTCAGGTACAAATAGGAAAAATAATTTTTCAGGAGCATAATAGGTGATTGTGATTAAATATTGGATCCTTACTTGAAGTTTGTCCTCATGATTGACAAACCAGGAAATTACAGACCTAAAATTGCTATCTGTACAAGATTTGTCTCAAGAAGTGGTACTATGGGTATAGTCTCAACTGGTCGAACCTTATTCTATTCCCATTTTTGGCTGAATTTTTTTTTTTTTTTTTTTTTTTTTTTTTTTTTTTTTTTTTTTTTTTTTATGTATGTCCAAAAGTCTGTTTGCATCAACTCTACAACTAAAATACCATACCAAATAAACGTACTCAAAGGATGAACACAAAGTATGGAATGTATATATAAGGAAAAAAAAATTTGCAAAAGAGAGACCCCGAAATTTTAAAAAGAGGCCAAGTATAATTCCATGTGAAGCAAAGGCAATTTAAATACTATAACACACGAGAATTCATTTCATCAATAGCTTTTACTTTCAGTTATTAATTGGTTGCAGTACATTGTAATATCAATCATCCATTGTGTATTCCTTTAAATTTAAGATAGATGCATAAAATGTTGAGGTGATTATTAGGTGAATATATGAAAACATTTTACCTGTCTGTATGCAACCCATCTATATAGTTATCTCAATTTTGAAACTGCATATGCAAGATTAGTGTTCAAAGGAAGGTAATCAGGCTCTGCACCCACTGATGTGGTTATTGAATTAGGATTAAACTTATTCTATAGTAATAGACAAAGGTGACACTAATTAGGTCATTTCAGGATGATTTATTGAAGCAGCTACATTGAGGGTCCTTAGTAGAGTAACATCCTTGATTATTTAGAAGCAGCTGTATCTAAAAGCACAAAGGGAAGTTGTATTGGCACTCATATCAGAGCAGCCATATAGAAGAACACTATGAAAAGTTAAATTCTCCTAAATGTTCAGTACATGGTTACTTCAATATATGATAAAAATAATTCACCTTCAAATTAATTTATAAACAATAGCCCCCTGTGAACTGCAAATTTTGAGGTAGCAGGAGATTAATTTTTGAGGGGAATTGAATTAAAGGTACAGTAAATTCCAGGGCTCATATATGGAGGGGATGGGGTTTGATTCCAGGGCCTATGTAAGGGTGGAGTGAGAAATTTCAAGGTCCATGTATATGATGGGGGTGAGTTCCTATTGGGAAAGTGGGGCTGGAGGTTGCTGGACCTATGAGTAGGTGGACTTGGGGAGATCACTGTGCCCACGTTTTGTGGGGTTTGGGATGGGAGTGGGAGTTATCTGGTCCCATGAATAGGGGTTAGGGGATGCCAGTGCCCAAAATTAGGAGTGGAGTGGAGAGATCCCAGGGTGAATGTGTTGAAGGGGGATGGAGAGAGATTCAACAGGTCAAGTTTAGTATGGGGAGGGAGAGATCTCATGGCCCATGTGCAGGGGAAGTTTGGAAATCCCAGTTCCCATGTGTATTGGGGGAGGAGGGGGGGGTGATATCATTGTGGCCAGGCTTTTTGTGGCTATAGATACTCCAGGGTCCTATTTTAGGTGGAGGGAGAATTTTGTGCCCATGTTTAATGGGGTAGAGAGACTCCAGGGACTACCCTTAGGGGTTGATTTCCAGTGGAGAGATCTCCCAATGCCCATTTGTTTGGGGGAGATGTTGGAGAAAACCACACAGGGCTAATCAGGGCCCTTGTGGATAGAGGGGTGGATATTCATGGGTCTAAGTGTAGGGATATTTTGAGGGTGGGGGAGGGAAGGGGGAAGTAGATCTCCCAAGGACCATGAATAAGGGATGGGGGTGGGGGATACTGAAGAACCATGTTTAGATGAGGGATGTGGTTAAAGATTCTATGGCCCAAGTATAAATTGGAATGAGTTCCCACATTCCACTTGAGTGGATGGGGTGGAGAATTCCAGGGTCAATTAGTTGGAAGGGAAAATTTTATTTATTTTTTTGTTGAGATTAAATTGTATGAAAGCACATTTTAATATCATTTAACCCTAACCTCAATGTAATTTTGTCCTTAAGCAGTTCAAAATGACAAATTTAGATCTGTCCCCAGATGCATTGGATACAGTTATAATTGATTCAATCCTAAGAATTTAGTTATTTTTTTTCATATTATCCTGATTCAGGTTCATTTTTTTTTAATTTCAATTTTATATTATATATATATTTTTTTTCATTCATTATCTTGGTGGGCTTTTGTTGTGGCCAACACTTGCAGCAAGATTTTTGTGTGGGTACATTTGGTGTTTTAAAAAAAAAATTGTTGATTTGGTAGTTAACTGCCTTATTGGTGTATTACATACAAAGTTAGTTTGGCTGACTTATCAATAAAAAAAGGTCCTATAATATTTAGGGCCAAAACATATTTTTCCTTTTAATGAAAGGCCATGAAGGTGGCACCATGAAGATAAGGAGTTCCATCCTTGAATGCAACCATAAATTCATGCCAATATATAAAAAATGCTTCATTAATTATGGCCCACTTTATCAAAAACAGGTGCTTTCTTGTCCAACCCCCACCACCCCCCCCCACCCTCTTCCCCCTCCCCCCCTACTCCTATAGCCACCACATCACACTTATTTCAGATTAACTATGTAAAACACTACTTCCTCAGTTTCCTGTAAACCATTTATTTTGAATTTACAACCATGGTAGTGCTTACAGGAACCTGGAAATCTAGAAACATGTATTTAACTAACCAAATACCAAAATTATTCATCCACTCAGTTAAAAAATGTTTTAACCCTTTCAAATGGAAATGTGCAGCACCTTCCAAATTTTGCAAACATAAATAAAGTGCTAGGATAAATAATCCTATTATAATTGAACAAAAGCTGTCTACAGGTAATCCCAATGCAACATTCTTTTACTTCTGTGTGATTTTCAGAGGGGATGACTTTTAAAATCTATTTTGGCAGAATGGGGACAATAGACATTATAAGGAATTTTTTAGTGTATGATCATAGATACATTATACATGTATTCAAAACAACAAAAATTTTCTGATTACATCTGTAATATGCCTGAGTTCATAAATAGCTATACTTTCCAGAATTTTTTTTTCCTCAAAGTTTGGAGCAGATTATTTCAGCCACAGATATGCCAGTCAGGAAAGTGTGTACTCTCAATGATAAACTAGTAATATACTTAGTATCTAATTCTGCATGGATAATGAATTTAACCAACTGAAACCATACTTTCCATGACCATAATAAAGGGGAAAAGGGACTCCAATGCATCATTCAAAACCACTGATGTTGTGAACTGCTGTGCTCTGCACCCTCCTATTAGGTTGAATTCCATTTATCATAAACATATGCTTAGAAATTAAGCTAAGATTCAACTCAAAGAAACAAAAGAAATGCAGGACAGGAACGAAAAACCAAGATTATTATATAAATTTTCTTAATTATTTTTTAGTAATTAAGTTTTGCTATGTATTTTTCTCTATCCTAGTTCCATTTAGTAAAGTAATACTAGCACTTACTTTTTCTTTGTAAGAAAGCTGACTATTCTTTCTTCCCTGGAATAAAAATAAACTATTTCTTTCACAACCAGTGGTGTTCAGTCCTCAAGGATGTAAGAAATTTCACCTTGAATGGTGGGACCTTCTGCACTTATTTTTCAAAATAATAATAGCAAATGGGCCTTATCAAGGCTTTGATATTGATATTTATCAAAGGTTCTTAATTTTTAAAGACAATCTTTAATTTCCAGGAATTGGCAGCTAATTAAATAGATATTGGCGCCAAAGGAGGGAATTTCCTGCCATTTATAGACTTTTGAAATCTATTAATATGGGTCGAGCAGTGCCTTTCCAACCCAGGTGCCTTTCCAACACGGGTGCTTTTCCAACACAGTTATGATCAACCTTTGGTTCGTACATGTTTTCATTTTCTCAGTGAAGTAAGTTAAAGAGAAATTAATAAAAACTATGGGACATATAGATACCTTGATTTCAACCATATCATAGTATATCTACTTCTAAAGGAATGAATTCAATTTTAGTTTTAATCACTTTTTATGCTTGTTCCCATAGCTATAGCTTGCTGGGCACTCACTGAACCACCACATTACTCATTGTGAGGTAAGATGAAGTTAAACAATAACTATAAAAAATATATGTACCATATTGTGTACCTATTGCATAGTACAGCCAATTTGATAAAAATAAATTTAATCTCAGATCTCAGATTACTTTTTACAGTATTTCTCAGAGCTGCAGCTAGCAAGCATCCACCAAACCACCTTACTACTCACCAATCTTCCTAACACTTTAACAACTAGCTAAAAAAATACGAAACGAAACTCTCCTGCTATTCCCCCAAATCTCCCTTTTCCATTTTGGTTAAACATAAAAGATTAGTGTACCCCACTAAGTAGCAACACTTGCTGGCTAAAAACAAAAAAAGATTATAATATTTATTTATTTATTTATTTTTTTTTTAATAGTCTCCCAACCATCCCAATTTTTTTTATTTTTTTTTATTTTTTTTTATTTTTATTTATTTTTTTTAACAAGATGGTTGAAGTTTAGTTCAACTTGGATCACTCCTTTCTGAACAAATATAAATTACTGAATAGTTAATGAAAATATGGCAGTGTTTGGTGAAGAAGCAGACTATTGGATTCCTCAGATAAAATTTTTGCTAAGTATTTGGTGCAGTTTCTGAGCTGCATTTTAGGGCTGGTGTAGATGCGGTAATGAATACCCAAAAAAAACAAAAAAAAAAAAACACCTGTCATAGAGGTTTCAAGCAGTGGAGGAATGAATGAATTTCTTGCACATTTATTCCAGTTTCAGAAATAAAAGAGAGATATATATCAGAGAGAGTGAGAGGAGAGATATAGAAGAAAAAGAGAGAAAAACAAGAAAACAAGAAGTGTAGAATGAAAAAAGGAGAAGATAAAACTTGGTCACATACCTGAGTCATGTTTAAACATGTCACATATGGTTTGATAAGAAAACATTGACTTAAGCGGACAGTCCATGTTGTCAGGAAGCTCATTGCTATCTCCTCACAGAGCCACAACTCAGACACATCTTTGCATGATTTTGTCACCAGCCAGACACTTCATCATGTAAATTTGGGGGAAAAGCTAGCACAACAATAGCATTCCAAGCATTTCTGAGAAATTTCACAGTTACATTATGGAATGGTCCCAATTTCATAAGATTTGAAGATCTCATAGGCAATCTCAGATTTAATTATTAGGTTGGTAGAAACTGTGTCTTTTTTCTGGTTAATGCTGTACTGCACTAGAAATTTTGATTTGTTTTTTTATGCAAGAGTGTTCTGCTTAACACCATTTTATCACCATAACAGTAAACAACAAGATCTTGAGTCTAGCATATCTGAACTAATCCTTCTAATCTGAGATGTTTCTCTTGAAGCTATATAGTATTTAGCTTATTGAATTGAAACCTCCACGCCTACCTGGAAGTGAATTTGACCAATTTATTCAAATTTTGCTTACCAGGAAGTCAACCAGCTTCCTTGCCATGGCATACTTGACACAGACTTAGTTCAGAATTGAAGGGGGTAGAAAGGTGGAATCACCCTCCAGGTTGTGATAGATTTAATAATCGGTATGTGAACATATCAACACTAACTACTTCATTAAAAGATTGGACTTTGATAATCACCTAACTTCCGTTTGACGCTGCAGGGGGAAAAGCATTTCCCCAAGTCCAGAGTTCTGGTGTACCTAACATATGGCAAAGACTAGGAGAAGAGGAGGCAAGGCCAGGTCACATCAAAGTGGTTCTCCTGCTGCTGGAAATAATGGTGGGTCTACAGCTCCCACTACACGTGTAGGAACAAGAAGTTCTGCAGCTAGCACTGGCAAACCTGTTGGTAGCACAACACAGAACAGCAGGGGAAATAAAGGCAAAAGTGTCTCTTCTTCATCCAAGAGGATCCCAGCTCCCAGACGTGTTTCTGTCCGTGGAAAAGGTAGGCCTTCCAAGAAAGATCTCCACACAAACCATGGACCACTCTAAGATGACACTGCACCACTCTCAGATGACACTGGACCACTCTCAGATGACACTGCACCACTCCCAGATGAAACTGTACCATTCTCAGATGACACTGGACCACTCTCAGATGACACTGGACCACTCTCAGATGACACTGGACCACTCTCAGATAACACAAGACAACTCTCAGATGACACTGCAACACTCTCAGATGACACTGAATCACTCTCAGATGACACCGGATCATTCTCAGATATCACTGGACAACTTTCATATGACACTGGACCACTCACAGATGACACTGGACCATTCTTAGATGAAACTGGACCACTCTCAGATTACACTGCACCAATCTCAGATGACACTTCACCACTCTCAGAAGACACCGGATAACACTGAGATTACACTGGACCACTCTCAGATGACACTGGACCACTCTCAGAAGACAATGCACCACTCTCAAATGAAACAGAACCACACTCAGATGTCACAGGATCATTCTCCGATGACACTGGACAATTCTAAAATGACACTGCACCACTCTCAGAGGACAATGGACCACTCTAAGATGACACTGCACCACTCTCAGATGACATTGGACCACTCTCAGACGACACTTCACAACTCTCAGATGACACTGCACCAGTCTCAGATTACACTGCACCACTTTCAGATGACACTGGATCACTCAAAAATGACATTAGACCACTCTAAGATGACACTGCACCACTCTAAGGTGAAACTAGACCATTCTAAGATGACACTGCACCACTCTCAGATGACACTAGACCATTCTAAGAGGACACTGCACCACTCTCAGATGACACTGGACCATTCTCAGATGACACCGGATCACTCTTAGATAACATTGGACCACTTTCAGATGACACTGGACAACTATCAGATAACACTGGACCACACTCAGATGACACTGGACCACTCTCAAATGACACTGGACCACTCTCAGATGAAACTGCACAACTGTCAGATTACACTGGACCATTCTCAGATGACACTGTACCACTCTTAGATGAAACTGGACAACTCTCAGATGACACTGCCCCACTCTCAGATTACAATGCACCACTCTCAGACAACACTGGACCACTCTCAGATGACACTGGACCACTCTCAGATGACACTTCACCACTCTCAGATGACACTGGACCATGTACAGTTGACACTGGACCACACTCAGATGACACTGGACCACTCTCAGATGACACTGGACCACTCTCAGATGACACTGGACTACTTTTAGATGAAACTGGACAACTCTAAGATGACACTGCCCAACTCTCAGAATACACTGCACCACTCTCAGAAGACACTGGACCACTCTCAGATGACACTGGACCATTCTCAGGTGAAACTGCACCACTCTCAGATGACACTGGACCACACTCAGATGACACTGGATCATTCTCAGATTACACTGGACCATTCTCAGATGACACTGCACCACTCCAGAATACACTGGAACACTCTAAGAGGACACTGGACCATTCTCAGATGACACTGGATCACTCTCAGATGACACTTCACCAATCTCAGATGACACTGCATCACTCTCAGATGACACTGCACCATTCTCAGATGACACCGGATCAGTCTCAGATGACACTGCACCACTCTCAGAGGACACTGGACCACTGTCAGATGACACTGCACCACTATCAGATGACACTGGACCACATTAATATGACACTGGATCACTGTCTGATGACACTAGACCATTCTCAGATGAGACTGCACCACTCTCAGATGACACCAGATCACTCTAAGATGACACTTGACCACCCTCAGATGACACTGGAACATTCTAAGATGACACTGGACAACTCTCAGATGACACTGGACCACTCTCAGAGGAAACTGCACCACTCTCAGATGACACTGGAGCACTCTCAGATGACACTGCAGCACTCTCAGATGACACCGGATCACTCTCAGATGACAGTGGACCACTCTAAGATGACACTGCACCACTCTCAGATGAAACTGGACCACTCTCAGATGACACTGCACCACTCTGAGATGACACTGGACCACTCTCAGATGAAAATGGACCACTCTCAGATGACACTGGACAACTCACAGATGACATTGGACCACACTCAGATGAAACTGGTCTACTCTCAGATGACACTGGACCACTCTCAGATGACACTGGACCACTCTTAGATGACACTTCACCACTCTCAGATGACACTGGACCATGTACAGTTGACACTGGACCACACTCAGATGACACTGGACCACTCTCAGATGACACTGGACCACTCTCAGATGAAACTGCACAACTCTCAGATTACACTGGACCACTCTCAGATGACACTGGACTACTTTTAGATGAAACTGGACAACTCTAAGATGACACTGCCCAACTCTCAGAATACACTGCACCACTCTCAGAAGACACTGGACCACTCTCAGATGACACTGGACCATTCTCAGGTGAAACTGCACCACTCTCAGATGACACTGGACCACACTCAGATGACACTGGATCATTCTCAGATTACACTGGACCATTCTCAGATGACACTGCACCACTCCAGAATACACTGGAACACTCTAAGAGGACACTGGACCATTCTCAGATGACACTGGATCACTCTCAGATGACACTTCACCACTCTCAGATGACACTGCATCACTCTCAGATGACACTGCACCATTCTCAGATGACACCGGATCAGTCTCAGATGACACTGCACCACTCTCAGATGACACTGGACCACTGTCAGATGACACTGCACCACTATCAGATGACACTGGACCACATTAATATGACACTGGATCACTGTCTGATGACACTAGACCATTCTCAGATGAGACTGCACCACTCTCAGATGACACCAGATCACTCTAAGATGACACTTGACCACCCTCAGATGACACTGGAACATTCTAAGATGACACTGGACAACTCTCAGATGACACTGGACCACTCTCAGAGGAAACTGCACCACTCTCAGATGACACTGGAGCACTCTCAGATGACACTGCAGCACTCTCAGATGACACCGGATCACTCTCAGATGACAGTGGACCACTCTAAGATGACACTGCACCACTCTCAGATGAAACTGGACCACTCTCAGATGACACTGCACCACTCTGAGATGACACTGCACCACTCTCAGATGAAAATGGACCACTCTCAGATGACACTGGACAACTCACAGATGACATTGGACCACACTCAGATGAAACTGGTCTACTCTCAGATGACACTGGACCACTCTCAGATGACACTGGACCACTCTTAGATGAAACTGGACCACTCTCAGATGTCACTGCACCACTCTCAGATGACACTTCAGCACTCTTTAATGACACCGGTTAACTCTGAGATTACACTTGACCACTCTCAGATGACACTGGACCACTCTCATATGACACTGCACCACTCTCAGATGACACTGGACCTAACTCAGATGACACTGGATCATTCTCAGATGACACCGCACCACTCTCAGAGGACACTTGACCACTCTAAGATGACAAAGGACAACTCTCAGATGACACTGGACCACCTTCAGATGACACTTCACCACTCTCAGATGACACTGCACCACTCTCAGATGACACTGGACCTCTCTCAGATGATACTGCACCATTCTCAGATGACACTGGACCATACTCAGATGACACTGGACCACTCTCAGATGACACTGCACCACTCTCAGATGACACTGGACCACACTCAGATGACACTGGATCATCTCACATGACACTGGACCGTTCTCAGATGACACTGCACAAATCTCAGATGACATTGGACCACTCTAAGATGACACTGGACCATTTTCAGATGACACTGCACCAATCTCAGACCAAACTTCACCACTCTCAGATGGCACTGCACCACTCTCAGATGACACTGCACCACTCTCAGATGACACTGGACCACTCTCAGATGATACTGGACCATTCTCAGGTGAAACTGCACCACTCTCAGATGACACTGGACCACACTAAGATGACACTGGATCATTCTCAGATTACACTGGACCATTCTCAGATGACACTGCACCACTCCAGAATACACTGGAACACTCTAAGAGGACACTGGACCATTCTCAGATGACACTGCACAAATCTCAGATGACATTGGACCACTTTAAGATGACACTGGACCATTTTCAGATGACACTGCACCAATCTCAGACCAAACTTTACCACTCTCAGATGGCACTGCACCACTCTCAGATGACACTGCACCACTCTCAGATGACACTGGACCACTCTCAGATGATACTGGACCATTCTCAGGTGAAACTGCACCACTCTCAGATGACACTGGACCACACTCAGATGACACTGGATCATTCTCAGATTACACTGGACCATTCTCAGATGACACTGCACCACTCCAGAATACACTGGAACACTCTAAGAGGACACTGGACCATTCTCAGATGACACTGGATCACTCTCAGATGACACTTCACCACTCTCAGATGACACTGCATCACTCTCAGATGACACTGCACCATTCTCAGATGACACTGGATCAGTCTCAGATGACACTGCACCACTCTCAGATGACACTGGACCACTGTCAGATGACACTGGACCACATTAATATGACACTGGATCACTGTCTGATGACACTAGACCATTCTCAGATGAGACTGCACCACTCTCAGATGACACCAGATCACTCTAAGATGACACTTGACCACCCTCAGATGACACTGGAACATTCTAAGATGACACTGGACAACTCTCAGATGACACTGGACCACTCTCAGAGGAAACTGCACCACTCTCAGATGACACTGGAGCACTCTCAGATGATACTGCAGCACTCTCAGATGACACCGGATCACTCTCAGATGACAGTGGACCACTCTAAGATGACACTGCACCACTCTCAGATGAAACTGGACCACTCTCAGATGACACTGCACCACTCTGAGATGACACTGGACAACTCTCAGATGAAAATGGACCACTCTCAGATGACACTGGACAACTCACAGATGACATTGGACCACACTCAGATGAAACTGGTCTACTCTCAGATGACACTGGACCACTCTCAGATGACACTGGACCACTCTTAGATGACACTTCACCACTCTCAGATGACACTGGACCATGTACAGTTGACACTGGACCACACTCAGATGACACTGGACCACTCTCAGATGACACTGGACCACTCTCAGATGAAACTGCACAACTCTCAGATTACACTGGACCACTCTCAGATGACACTGGACTACTTTTAGATGAAACTGGACAACTCTAAGATGACACTGCCCAACTCTCAGAATACACTGCACCACTCTCAGAAGACACTGGACCACTCTCAGATGACACTGGACCATTCTCAGGTGAAACTGCACCACTCTCAGATGACACTGGACCACACTCAGATGACACTGGATCATTCTCAGATTACACTGGACCATTCTCAGATGACACTGCACCACTCCAGAATACACTGGAACACTCTAAGAGGACACTGGACCATTCTCAGATGACACTGGATCACTCTCAGATGACATTGGACCACTTTAAGATGACACTGGACCATTTTTTAGATGACACTGCACCAATCTCAGACCAAACTTTACCACTCTCAGATGGCACTGCACCACTCTCAGATGACACTGCACCACTCTCAGATGACACTGGACCACTCTCAGATGATACTGGACCATTCTCAGGTGAAACTGCACCACTCTCAGATGACACTGGACCACACTCAGATGACACTGGATCATTCTCAGATTACACTGGACCATTCTCAGATGACACTGCACCACTCCAGAATACACTGGAACACTCTAAGAGGACACTGGACCATTCTCAGATGACACTGGATCACTCTCAGATGACACTTCACCACTCTCAGATGACACTGCATCACTCTCAGATGACACTGCACCATTCTCAGATGACACTGGATCAGTCTCAGATGACACTGCACCACTCTCAGATGACACTGGACCACTGTCAGATGACACTGCACCACTATCAGATGACACTGGACCACATTAATATGACACTGGATCACTGTCTGATGACACTAGACCATTCTCAGATGAGACTGCACCACTCTCAGATGACACCAGATCACTCTAAGATGACACTTGACCACCCTCAGATGACACTGGAACATTCTAAGATGACACTGGACAACTCTCAGATGACACTGGACCACTCTCAGAGGAAACTGCACCACTCTCAGATGACACTGGAGCACTCTCAGATGACACTGCAGCACTCTCAGATGACACCGGATCACTCTCAGATGACAGTGGACCACTCTAAGATGACACTGCACCACTCTCAGATGAAACTGGACCACTCTCAGATGACACTGCACCACTCTGAGATGACACTGGACCACTCTCAGATGAAAATGGACCACTCTCAGATGACACTGGACAACTCACAGATGACATTGGACCACACTCAGATGAAACTGGTCTACTCTCAGATGACACTGGACCACTCTCAGATGACACTGGACCACTCTTAGATGAAACTGGACCACTCTCAGATGTCACTGCACCACTCTCAGATGACACTTCAGCACTCTTTAATGACACCGGTTAACTCTGAGATTACACTTGACCACTCTCAGATGACACTGGACCACTCTCATATGACACTGCACCACTCTCAGATGACACTGGACCTAACTCAGATGACACTGGATCATTCTCAGATGACACCGCACCACTCTCAGAAGACACTTGACCACTCTAAGATGACAAAGGACAACTCTCAGATGACACTGGACAACCTTCAGATGACACTTCACCACTCTCAGATGACACTGCACCACTCTCAGATGACACTGGACCTCTCTCAGATGATACTGCACCATTCTCAGATGACACTGGACCACTCTCAGATGACACTGGACCACTCTCAGATGACACTGCACCACTCTCAGATGACACTGGACCACACTCAGATGACACTGGATCATCTCACATGACACTGGACCGTTCTCAGATGACACTGCACAAATCTCAGATGACATTGGACCACTCTAAGATGACATTGGACCATTTTCAGATGACACTGCACCATTCTCAGACCAAACTTCACCACTCTCAGATGGCACTGCACCACTCTCAGATTACACTGCACCACTCTCAGATGACACTGGACCCCTCTCAGATGATACTGCACCACTCTCAGATGACACTGGACCACTCTCAGTTGACACTACACCACTTTCAGATGACACTGGACAACACTCAGATGACACTGGATCACTCTCAGATAACACTGCACCACTCTCAGATGACACTAGACCACTCTAAGATGACACTGCACCATACTCTGATGACACTGGACAACTCTCAGATGACACCGGATAACTCTCAGATGACATTGAACCACTTTCACATGACACTGGACAATTCTCAGATGACACTGGACCACACTCAGATGAAACTGGACCATTCTCAGATGACACTGGACCACTCTCAGTTGACACTGGACCACTCTTAGATGAAACTGGACAACTCTCAGGTGACACTGCACCACTCTCAGATGACACTTCACCACTCCCAGATGACACCGGATAACTCTCAGATTATACTGGACCACTCTCAGATTACACTTGACCTCTCTCAGATGACACTACACCATTCTCAGATCACACTGGACCAAACACAGGTGACAGTGGATCATTCTCAGATGACACTGGACCATTCTAAAATAACACTGCACCACTCTCAGAGTTCACTGGACCACTCTAAGATGACACTGGACCACTCTCAGATGACACTGGACCAACTTCAGATGACACTACACCACCCCCAGATGACACTGCACCACTCTCAGATGACACTGCACCACTCTCAGATTACACTGGACCATTCTCAGATGACACTGCACCAATCTCAGACCAAACTTCACCACTCTCAGATGGCACTGCACCACTCTCAGATTACACTGCACCACTCTCAGATGACACTGGACCCCTCTCAGATGATACTGCACCACTCTCAGATGACACTGGACCACTCTCAGTTGACACTACACCACTTTCAGATGACACTGGACAACACTCAGATGACACTGGATCACTCTCAGATAACACTGCACCACTCTCAGATGACACTAGACCACTCTAAGATGACACTGCACCATACTCTGATGACACTGGACAACTCTCAGATGACACCGGATAATTCTCAGATGACATTGAACCACTTTCACATGACACTGGACAATTCTCAGATGACACTGGACCACACTCAGATGAAACTGGACCATTCTCAGATGACACTGGACCACTCTCAGTTGACACTGGACCACTCTTAGATGAAACTGGACAACTCTCAGGTGACACTGCACCACTCTCAGATGACACTTCACCACTCCCAGATGACACCGGATAACTCTCAGATTATACTGGACCACTCTCAGATTACACTTGACCTCTCTCAGATGACACTACACCATTCTCAGATCACACTGGACCAAACACAGGTGACAGTGGATCATTCTCAGATGACACTGGACCATTCTAAAATAACACTGCACCACTCTCAGAGTTCACTGGACCACTCTAAGATGACACTGGACCACTCTAAGATGACATTGGACCAACTTCAGATGACACTATACCACCCCCAGATGACACTGCACCACTCTCAGATGACACTGAACCACTCTCAGATTACACTGGACCATTCTCAGATGACACTGCACCAATCTCAGACCAAACTTCACCACTCTCAGATGGCACTGCACCACTCTCAGATTACACTGCACCACTCTCAGATGACACTGGACCCCTCTCAGATGATACTGCACCACTCTCAGATGACACTGGACCACTCTCAGATGACATTGGACCAACTTCAGATGACACTATATCACCCCCAGATGACACTGCACCACTCTCATGTGACACTGCACCACTCTCAGATTACACTGGACCACTCTCAGATGAAACTGAAAAACTCTCAGATGACACTGGACCACTCTCAGATTACACTGGACCACTCTCAGATGAAACTGAAAAACTCTCAGATGACACTGGACCATTCATAGATGACACTGGACCACTCTTAGATTACACTGACCACTCTAAGATGACACTGGACCACTCTCAGATAACACTGGACCACTCTCAGATGACACTGCAACACTCTCGGATGACACTGTATAACTCTCCGATGACACCAGATCATTCTCAGATGACATTGGACCACTTTCAGATGACACTGGACAATTCTCAGATGACACTGGACCACACCCAGATGAAACTGGACCACTCTCAGATAACACTGGACAATTCTCAGATGACACTGGACCACTCTTAGATGAAACTGGACCACTCTCAGATTACACTGCACAAATCTCAGATGACACTTCACCACTCTCAGAAGACACCGGATAACTCTGAGATTACACTGGACCACTCTCAGATGACACTGGACCACTCTCAGAAGACACTGCACCACTCTCAAATTAAACATAACCACACTCAGATGTCACAGGATCATTCTCAGATGACACTGGACCATTCTCAAATGACACTGCACCACTCTCAGAGGACACTGGACCACTCTAAGATGACACTGCACCACTCTCAGATGACATTGGACCACTCTCAGATGACACTTCACAACTCTCAGATGACACTGCACCACTCTCAGATTACACTTCACCACTTTCAGATGACACTGGATCACTCAAAGATGACATTAGACCACTCTAAGATGACACTGCACCACTCTCAGGTGACACTAGACCATTCTTAGATGACACTGCACCACTCTCAGATGACACTAGACCATTCTAAGAGGACACTGCACCACTCTCAGATGACACTGGACCACTCTCAGATGACACCGGATCACTCTCAGATAACATTGGACCACTTTCAGATGACACTGGACAACTATCAGATGACACTTGACCACACTCAAATGACACTGGACCACTCTCAGATGACACTGGACCACTCTCAGATGACACTGGACCACTCTCAGATGACACTTCACCACTCTCAGATGATACTGGACCACATACAGTTGACACTGGACCACACTCAGATGACACTGGACCACTCACAGATGACACTGGACCACTCTCAGATGAAACTACACAACTCTCAGATTACACTGGACCACTCTCAGATGACACTGGACCACTTTTAGATGAAACTGGACAACTCTCAGATGAAACTGCCCCACTCTCAGAATACACTGCACCACTCTCACAAGACACTGGACCACTCTCAGATGACACTGGACCATTCTCAGGTGAAACTGTACCACTCTCAGATGACACTGGACCACACTCAGATGACACTGGATCATTCTCAGATGACACTGGACCATTCTCAGATGACACTGCACCACTCTCAGATGACACTGGAACACTATAAGAGGACACTGGACCATTCTCAGATGACACTGGTTCACTCTCAGATGACACTTCACCACTCTCAGATGACACTGCACCACTCTCAGATGACACTGCACCATTCTCAGATGACACTGGACAACTCTCAGATGATACTGGACAACTCTCAGATGACACTGGACCACTCTAAGATGACACTGCACCAATCTCAGATGACACTGGACCATGCTCAGATGACACTGCACCACTCTTAGATGACACTGTAACACTCTCAGATGACACTGGACCATCTCAGATGACACTGGACCATTCTCAGATGATACTAGACCACTATCAGATGACACTGGACCACTCTCAGATGACACTGGACCACTCTCAGATGACACTGGACCAATCTCAAATGACACTGGACCACACTCAGATGACACTTCACCACTCTCAGATGATACTGGACCACATACAGTTGACACTGGACCACACTCAGATGACACTGGACCACTCACAGATGACACTGGACCACTCTCAGATGACACTGGACCACTCTCAGATGACACTTCACCACTCTCAGATGACACTGGACCATGTACAGTTGACACTGGACCACACTCAGATGACACTGGACCACTCTCAGATGACACTGGACCACTCTCAGATGACACTGGACTACTTTTAGATGAAACTGGACAACTCTAAGATGACACTGCCCAACTCTCAGAATACACTGCACCACTCTCAGAAGACACTGGACCACTCTCAGATGACACTGGACCATTCTCAGGTGAAACTGCACCACTCTCAGATGACACTGGACCACACTCAGATGACACTGGATCATTCTCAGATTACACTGGACCATTCTCAGATGACACTGCACCACTCCAGAATACACTGGAACACTCTAAGAGGACACTGGACCATTCTCAGATGACACTGGATCACTCTCAGATGACACTTCACCAATCTCAGATGACACTGCATCACTCTCAGATGACACTGCACCATTCTCAGATGACACCGGATCAGTCTCAGATGACACTGCACCACTCTCAGAGGACACTGGACCACTGTCAGATGACACTGCACCACTATCAGATGACACTGGACCACATTAATATGACACTGGATCACTGTCTGATGACACTAGACCATTCTCAGATGAGACTGCACCACTCTCAGATGACACCAGATCACTCTAAGATGACACTTGACCACCCTCAGATGACACTGGAACATTCTAAGATGACACTGGACAACTCTCAGATGACACTGGACCACTCTCAGAGGAAACTGCACCACTCTCAGATGACACTGGAGCACTCTCAGATGACACTGCAGCACTCTCAGATGACACCGGATCACTCTCAGATGACAGTGGACCACTCTAAGATGACACTGCACCACTCTCAGATGAAACTGGACCACTCTCAGATGACACTGCACCACTCTGAGATGACACTGGACCACTCTCAGATGAAAATGGACCACTCTCAGATGACACTGGACAACTCACAGATGACATTGGACCACACTCAGATGAAACTGGTCTACTCTCAGATGACACTGGACCACTCTCAGATGACACTGGACCACTCTTAGATGACACTTCACCACTCTCAGATGACACTGGACCATGTACAGTTGACACTGGACCACACTCAGATGACACTGGACCACTCTCAGATGACACTGGACCACTCTCAGATGAAACTGCACAACTCTCAGATTACACTGGACCACTCTCAGATGACACTGGACTACTTTTAGATGAAACTGGACAACTCTAAGATGACACTGCCCAACTCTCAGAATACACTGCACCACTCTCAGAAGACACTGGACCACTCTCAGATGACACTGGACCATTCTCAGGTGAAACTGCACCACTCTCAGATGACACTGGACCACACTCAGATGACACTGGATCATTCTCAGATTACACTGGACCATTCTCAGATGACACTGCACCACTCCAGAATACACTGGAACACTCTAAGAGGACACTGGACCATTCTCAGATGACACTGGATCACTCTCAGATGACACTTCACCACTCTCAGATGACACTGCATCACTCTCAGATGACACTGCACCATTCTCAGATGACACCGGATCAGTCTCAGATGACACTGCACCACTCTCAGATGACACTGGACCACTGTCAGATGACACTGCACCACTATCAGATGACACTGGACCACATTAATATGACACTGGATCACTGTCTGATGACACTAGACCATTCTCAGATGAGACTGCACCACTCTCAGATGACACCAGATCACTCTAAGATGACACTTGACCACCCTCAGATGACACTGGAACATTCTAAGATGACACTGGACAACTCTCAGATGACACTGGACCACTCTCAGAGGAAACTGCACCACTCTCAGATGACACTGGAGCACTCTCAGATGACACTGCAGCACTCTCAGATGACACCGGATCACTCTCAGATGACAGTGGACCACTCTAAGATGACACTGCACCACTCTCAGATGAAACTGGACCACTCTCAGATGACACTGCACCACTCTGAGATGACACTGCACCACTCTCAGATGAAAATGGACCACTCTCAGATGACACTGGACAACTCACAGATGACATTGGACCACACTCAGATGAAACTGGTCTACTCTCAGATGACACTGGACCACTCTCAGATGACACTGGACCACTCTTAGATGAAACTGGACCACTCTCAGATGTCACTGCACCACTCTCAGATGACACTTCAGCACTCTTTAATGACACCGGTTAACTCTGAGATTACACTTGACCACTCTCAGATGACACTGGACCACTCTCATATGACACTGCACCACTCTCAGATGACACTGGACCTAACTCAGATGACACTGGATCATTCTCAGATGACACCGCACCACTCTCAGAGGACACTTGACCACTCTAAGATGACAAAGGACAACTCTCAGATGACACTGGACCACCTTCAGATGACACTTCACCACTCTCAGATGACACTGCACCACTCTCAGATGACACTGGACCTCTCTCAGATGATACTGCACCATTCTCAGATGACACTGGACCATACTCAGATGACACTGGACCACTCTCAGATGACACTGCACCACTCTCAGATGACACTGGACCACACTCAGATGACACTGGATCATCTCACATGACACTGGACCGTTCTCAGATGACACTGCACAAATCTCAGATGACATTGGACCACTCTAAGATGACACTGGACCATTTTCAGATGACACTGCACCAATCTCAGACCAAACTTCACCACTCTCAGATGGCACTGCACCACTCTCAGATGACACTGCACCACTCTCAGATGACACTGGACCACTCTCAGATGATACTGGACCATTCTCAGGTGAAACTGCACCACTCTCAGATGACACTGGACCACACTAAGATGACACTGGATCATTCTCAGATTACACTGGACCATTCTCAGATGACACTGCACCACTCCAGAATACACTGGAACACTCTAAGAGGACACTGGACCATTCTCAGATGACACTGCACAAATCTCAGATGACATTGGACCACTTTAAGATGACACTGGACCATTTTCAGATGACACTGCACCAATCTCAGACCAAACTTTACCACTCTCAGATGGCACTGCACCACTCTCAGATGACACTGCACCACTCTCAGATGACACTGGACCACTCTCAGATGATACTGGACCATTCTCAGGTGAAACTGCACCACTCTCAGATGACACTGGACCACACTCAGATGACACTGGATCATTCTCAGATTACACTGGACCATTCTCAGATGACACTGCACCACTCCAGAATACACTGGAACACTCTAAGAGGACACTGGACCATTCTCAGATGACACTGGATCACTCTCAGATGACACTTCACCACTCTCAGATGACACTGCATCACTCTCAGATGACACTGCACCATTCTCAGATGACACTGGATCAGTCTCAGATGACACTGCACCACTCTCAGATGACACTGGACCACTGTCAGATGACACTGGACCACATTAATATGACACTGGATCACTGTCTGATGACACTAGACCATTCTCAGATGAGACTGCACCACTCTCAGATGACACCAGATCACTCTAAGATGACACTTGACCACCCTCAGATGACACTGGAACATTCTAAGATGACACTGGACAACTCTCAGATGACACTGGACCACTCTCAGAGGAAACTGCACCACTCTCAGATGACACTGGAGCACTCTCAGATGATACTGCAGCACTCTCAGATGACACCGGATCACTCTCAGATGACAGTGGACCACTCTAAGATGACACTGCACCACTCTCAGATGAAACTGGACCACTCTCAGATGACACTGCACCACTCTGAGATGACACTGGACAACTCTCAGATGAAAATGGACCACTCTCAGATGACACTGGACAACTCACAGATGACATTGGACCACACTCAGATGAAACTGGTCTACTCTCAGATGACACTGGACCACTCTCAGATGACACTGGACCACTCTTAGATGACACTTCACCACTCTCAGATGACACTGGACCATGTACAGTTGACACTGGACCACACTCAGATGACACTGGACCACTCTCAGATGACACTGGACCACTCTCAGATGAAACTGCACAACTCTCAGATTACACTGGACCACTCTCAGATGACACTGGACTACTTTTAGATGAAACTGGACAACTCTAAGATGACACTGCCCAACTCTCAGAATACACTGCACCACTCTCAGAAGACACTGGACCACTCTCAGATGACACTGGACCATTCTCAGGTGAAACTGCACCACTCTCAGATGACACTGGACCACACTCAGATGACACTGGATCATTCTCAGATTACACTGGACCATTCTCAGATGACACTGCACCACTCCAGAATACACTGGAACACTCTAAGAGGACACTGGACCATTCTCAGATGACACTGGATCACTCTCAGATGACATTGGACCACTTTAAGATGACACTGGACCATTTTTTAGATGACACTGCACCAATCTCAGACCAAACTTTACCACTCTCAGATGGCACTGCACCACTCTCAGATGACACTGCACCACTCTCAGATGACACTGGACCACTCTCAGATGATACTGGACCATTCTCAGGTGAAACTGCACCACTCTCAGATGACACTGGACCACACTCAGATGACACTGGATCATTCTCAGATTACACTGGACCATTCTCAGATGACACTGCACCACTCCAGAATACACTGGAACACTCTAAGAGGACACTGGACCATTCTCAGATGACACTGGATCACTCTCAGATGACACTTCACCACTCTCAGATGACACTGCATCACTCTCAGATGACACTGCACCATTCTCAGATGACACTGGATCAGTCTCAGATGACACTGCACCACTCTCAGATGACACTGGACCACTGTCAGATGACACTGCACCACTATCAGATGACACTGGACCACATTAATATGACACTGGATCACTGTCTGATGACACTAGACCATTCTCAGATGAGACTGCACCACTCTCAGATGACACCAGATCACTCTAAGATGACACTTGACCACCCTCAGATGACACTGGAACATTCTAAGATGACACTGGACAACTCTCAGATGACACTGGACCACTCTCAGAGGAAACTGCACCACTCTCAGATGACACTGGAGCACTCTCAGATGACACTGCAGCACTCTCAGATGACACCGGATCACTCTCAGATGACAGTGGACCACTCTAAGATGACACTGCACCACTCTCAGATGAAACTGGACCACTCTCAGATGACACTGCACCACTCTGAGATGACACTGGACCACTCTCAGATGAAAATGGACCACTCTCAGATGACACTGGACAACTCACAGATGACATTGGACCACACTCAGATGAAACTGGTCTACTCTCAGATGACACTGGACCACTCTCAGATGACACTGGACCACTCTTAGATGAAACTGGACCACTCTCAGATGTCACTGCACCACTCTCAGATGACACTTCAGCACTCTTTAATGACACCGGTTAACTCTGAGATTACACTTGACCACTCTCAGATGACACTGGACCACTCTCATATGACACTGCACCACTCTCAGATGACACTGGACCTAACTCAGATGACACTGGATCATTCTCAGATGACACCGCACCACTCTCAGAAGACACTTGACCACTCTAAGATGACAAAGGACAACTCTCAGATGACACTGGACAACCTTCAGATGACACTTCACCACTCTCAGATGACACTGCACCACTCTCAGATGACACTGGACCTCTCTCAGATGATACTGCACCATTCTCAGATGACACTGGACCACTCTCAGATGACACTGGACCACTCTCAGATGACACTGCACCACTCTCAGATGACACTGGACCACACTCAGATGACACTGGATCATCTCACATGACACTGGACCGTTCTCAGATGACACTGCACAAATCTCAGATGACATTGGACCACTCTAAGATGACATTGGACCATTTTCAGATGACACTGCACCATTCTCAGACCAAACTTCACCACTCTCAGATGGCACTGCACCACTCTCAGATTACACTGCACCACTCTCAGATGACACTGGACCCCTCTCAGATGATACTGCACCACTCTCAGATGACACTGGACCACTCTCAGTTGACACTACACCACTTTCAGATGACACTGGACAACACTCAGATGACACTGGATCACTCTCAGATAACACTGCACCACTCTCAGATGACACTAGACCACTCTAAGATGACACTGCACCATACTCTGATGACACTGGACAACTCTCAGATGACACCGGATAACTCTCAGATGACATTGAACCACTTTCACATGACACTGGACAATTCTCAGATGACACTGGACCACACTCAGATGAAACTGGACCATTCTCAGATGACACTGGACCACTCTCAGTTGACACTGGACCACTCTTAGATGAAACTGGACAACTCTCAGGTGACACTGCACCACTCTCAGATGACACTTCACCACTCCCAGATGACACCGGATAACTCTCAGATTATACTGGACCACTCTCAGATTACACTTGACCTCTCTCAGATGACACTACACCATTCTCAGATCACACTGGACCAAACACAGGTGACAGTGGATCATTCTCAGATGACACTGGACCATTCTAAAATAACACTGCACCACTCTCAGAGTTCACTGGACCACTCTAAGATGACACTGGACCACTCTCAGATGACACTGGACCAACTTCAGATGACACTACACCACCCCCAGATGACACTGCACCACTCTCAGATGACACTGCACCACTCTCAGATTACACTGGACCATTCTCAGATGACACTGCACCAATCTCAGACCAAACTTCACCACTCTCAGATGGCACTGCACCACTCTCAGATTACACTGCACCACTCTCAGATGACACTGGACCCCTCTCAGATGATACTGCACCACTCTCAGATGACACTGGACCACTCTCAGTTGACACTACACCACTTTCAGATGACACTGGACAACACTCAGATGACACTGGATCACTCTCAGATAACACTGCACCACTCTCAGATGACACTAGACCACTCTAAGATGACACTGCACCATACTCTGATGACACTGGACAACTCTCAGATGACACCGGATAATTCTCAGATGACATTGAACCACTTTCACATGACACTGGACAATTCTCAGATGACACTGGACCACACTCAGATGAAACTGGACCATTCTCAGATGACACTGGACCACTCTCAGTTGACACTGGACCACTCTTAGATGAAACTGGACAACTCTCAGGTGACACTGCACCACTCTCAGATGACACTTCACCACTCCCAGATGACACCGGATAACTCTCAGATTATACTGGACCACTCTCAGATTACACTTGACCTCTCTCAGATGACACTACACCATTCTCAGATCACACTGGACCAAACACAGGTGACAGTGGATCATTCTCAGATGACACTGGACCATTCTAAAATAACACTGCACCACTCTCAGAGTTCACTGGACCACTCTAAGATGACACTGGACCACTCTAAGATGACATTGGACCAACTTCAGATGACACTATACCACCCCCAGATGACACTGCACCACTCTCAGATGACACTGAACCACTCTCAGATTACACTGGACCATTCTCAGATGACACTGCACCAATCTCAGACCAAACTTCACCACTCTCAGATGGCACTGCACCACTCTCAGATTACACTGCACCACTCTCAGATGACACTGGACCCCTCTCAGATGATACTGCACCACTCTCAGATGACACTGGACCACTCTCAGATGACATTGGACCAACTTCAGATGACACTATATCACCCCCAGATGACACTGCACCACTCTCATGTGACACTGCACCACTCTCAGATTACACTGGACCACTCTCAGATGAAACTGAAAAACTCTCAGATGACACTGGACCACTCTCAGATTACACTGGACCACTCTCAGATGAAACTGAAAAACTCTCAGATGACACTGGACCATTCATAGATGACACTGGACCACTCTTAGATTACACTGACCACTCTAAGATGACACTGGACCACTCTCAGATAACACTGGACCACTCTCAGATGACACTGCAACACTCTCGGATGACACTGTATAACTCTCCGATGACACCAGATCATTCTCAGATGACATTGGACCACTTTCAGATGACACTGGACAATTCTCAGATGACACTGGACCACACCCAGATGAAACTGGACCACTCTCAGATAACACTGGACAATTCTCAGATGACACTGGACCACTCTTAGATGAAACTGGACCACTCTCAGATTACACTGCACAAATCTCAGATGACACTTCACCACTCTCAGAAGACACCGGATAACTCTGAGATTACACTGGACCACTCTCAGATGACACTGGACCACTCTCAGAAGACACTGCACCACTCTCAAATTAAACATAACCACACTCAGATGTCACAGGATCATTCTCAGATGACACTGGACCATTCTCAAATGACACTGCACCACTCTCAGAGGACACTGGACCACTCTAAGATGACACTGCACCACTCTCAGATGACATTGGACCACTCTCAGATGACACTTCACAACTCTCAGATGACACTGCACCACTCTCAGATTACACTTCACCACTTTCAGATGACACTGGATCACTCAAAGATGACATTAGACCACTCTAAGATGACACTGCACCACTCTCAGGTGACACTAGACCATTCTTAGATGACACTGCACCACTCTCAGATGACACTAGACCATTCTAAGAGGACACTGCACCACTCTCAGATGACACTGGACCACTCTCAGATGACACCGGATCACTCTCAGATAACATTGGACCACTTTCAGATGACACTGGACAACTATCAGATGACACTTGACCACACTCAAATGACACTGGACCACTCTCAGATGACACTGGACCACTCTCAGATGACACTGGACCACTCTCAGATGACACTTCACCACTCTCAGATGATACTGGACCACATACAGTTGACACTGGACCACACTCAGATGACACTGGACCACTCACAGATGACACTGGACCACTCTCAGATGAAACTACACAACTCTCAGATTACACTGGACCACTCTCAGATGACACTGGACCACTTTTAGATGAAACTGGACAACTCTCAGATGAAACTGCCCCACTCTCAGAATACACTGCACCACTCTCACAAGACACTGGACCACTCTCAGATGACACTGGACCATTCTCAGGTGAAACTGTACCACTCTCAGATGACACTGGACCACACTCAGATGACACTGGATCATTCTCAGATGACACTGGACCATTCTCAGATGACACTGCACCACTCTCAGATGACACTGGAACACTATAAGAGGACACTGGACCATTCTCAGATGACACTGGTTCACTCTCAGATGACACTTCACCACTCTCAGATGACACTGCACCACTCTCAGATGACACTGCACCATTCTCAGATGACACTGGACAACTCTCAGATGATACTGGACAACTCTCAGATGACACTGGACCACTCTAAGATGACACTGCACCAATCTCAGATGACACTGGACCATGCTCAGATGACACTGCACCACTCTTAGATGACACTGTAACACTCTCAGATGACACTGGACCATCTCAGATGACACTGGACCATTCTCAGATGATACTAGACCACTATCAGATGACACTGGACCACTCTCAGATGACACTGGACCACTCTCAGATGACACTGGACCAATCTCAAATGACACTGGACCACACTCAGATGACACTTCACCACTCTCAGATGATACTGGACCACATACAGTTGACACTGGACCACACTCAGATGACACTGGACCACTCACAGATGACACTGGACCACTCTCAGATGATACTAGACCACTATCAGATGACACTGGACCACTCTCAGATGACACTGGACCACTCTCAGATGACACTGGACCAATCTCAAATGACACTGGACCACACTCAGATGACACTGCACCACTCTCAGATGAAACTGCACTACTCTCAGATGACACTGGACCACTCTAAGATGACACTGGACCACTCTCAGATGACATAGGACAACTCTCAGATGACACTGGACTACTTTCTGATGACATTGTAACACTCTCAGATGACACTGGATCACTCTCAGATGACAATGGACCACTCTAAGACGACACTGGACCACTCTCAGATGACACTGTACCACTCTCAGATGACCCTGGACCACTCTCAAATAACACTGCACCACTCTCAGATGATACTGGATCATTCTCAGATGACACTGGACCACTCTCAGAATAAACTGGAACAATCTCAGATTAAACTGCACCACACTCAGATGAAACTGGAACACTCTCAGATGACATTGCACCACTCTCAGATGAAACTTGACAATTCCCAGATGACACTGGACCACTCTCAGATGACACTGGACCATTCTTAGATGACACTGGACAAATCTCAGATTACACTGGACCACTTTCAGATGACACTGGATCACCCTCAGATGACACCGGATCACTCTCAGATTACATTGGACCACTTTCAGATGACACTGGACAACTCTCAGATGACCATGGATCAAACACAGATGACATTGGACCATTCTCAGATGAAACTGGACCACTCTCAGATGACATTGGACCACTCTCAGATGACACTGCACCACTCTCAGATGGCACTGGACCACCCTCAGATGAAATTGCACCACTCTCAGATGACACTGGACCACACTCAGATGACACTGGATCACTCTCAGATGACACTGGACCGTTCTCAGATGACACTGCACAACTCTCAGATGACATTGGACCACTCTAAGATGACACTGTACCACTCTCAGATGACACTGCACCACTCTCAGATTACACTGCTCCACTCTCAGATGACACTGGACCACTCTCAGATGATACTGCACCACTCTCAGATGACACTGGACCACTCTCAGATGACACTACACCACTTTCAGATGACACTGGACAACACTCAGATGACAATGGATCACTCTTAGATAACACTGCACCACTGTCAGATGACACTAGACCACTCTAAGATGACACCGGATAACTCTCAGATGACATTGAACCACTTTCACATGACACTGGACAACTCTCAGATGACACTGGACCACACTCAGATGAAACTGGACCATTCTCAGATGACACTGGACCACTCTCAGATGACACTGGACCACTCTTAGATGAAACTGGACAACTCTCAGGTGACACTGCACCACTCTCAGATGACACTTCACCACTCCCAGATGACACCGGATAACTCTCAGATTATACTGGACCACTCTCAGATTACACTTGACCTCTCTCAGATGACACTACACCATTCTCAGATGACACTGGACCAAACACAGATGACAGTGGATCATTCTGAGATGACACTGGACCATTCTTAAATGACACTGCACCACTCTCAGAGTTCACTGGACCACTCTAAGATGACACTGGACCACTCTCAGATGACACTGGACCAACTTCAGATGACACCTCACCACCCCCAGATGACACTGCACCACTCTCAGATGACACTGCACCACTCTCAGATGACACTGGACCACTCTCAGATGAAACTGCACAACTCTCAGATTACACTGGACCATTCACAGATGACACTGGACCACTCTTAGATTACACTGGACCACTCTAAGATGACACTGGACCACTCTCAGATGACACAGGACAACTTTCAGATGACACTGGACTAATTCCTAAAACTAACTAACTAACATACTCCTAAAATTAACTAACTCTAACCCATAGTCCATTTATTCACATTATGAAACTTGTAAAGAATAAAACATAATCTTCTCTCCCATATCTAACTTTCTTTTTTCGATTCAATGTGTCAGCATAGTCTCCAGCAGGTTTACGGTATTAGTGCATTCCCATAACTACCCCACACTTTCAACAAAGCATTAAAGATATTCTAAACATCAGACAATTGCTCGTGCAACAGAAATTGTCAAATCCTTCATATAAAATCCTTCACAACATATATAGTCATCTATTTAGAACATCACAATTAGTGGCACAATAATTTCACATAGCAATATTGCTGACATCTTTGGCTGTCTAGATATATTATTATTTAACAGAAATGACAGAGGTACGTACATAAAAAGAGAATTTACCTTATCTTCCAAGAAGTAGGCACTTTCAAGTAGATAAGAAGAGAGAGTCTTTCTTAGAACCAATATAAGTTTTTTAATTAAGGGGAGTATTATAACCACTTCCCTCTCACTACACCCTGGTTAATAATATGTTCTCAAAAGAGTGGTATTTGTCTACACACAACTATAATATCAAATGCCTTAATGTACATCTAGGCTTCCTCAGAACTTTAAACCTTTATCATGGTGCACTGCATGTAATCAGCATGTAGTGACTGGATTAATGCACATCTAGGCTTACTCAGAAATTAAAACCTTCATCAAGCTGAACCACATGTAACCACCATGTAATGATTGGAACAGTGCACCCTACACTCTGATCAACATGTAGTGAGGAAATGGTGCACATGGCCACCATAAAGTGACTGCAACTGAGGTATTCATGTAGTGACTATAATGTGAATCAAGCAATTAAGGCCTGCCAAACTACACATTGAATTTGAATTAACTAGTTGTTTCCACACTGAATTCCTAATAGACCTATAAGAATCAATTCACACTTTCTCTTACTCATCTGGATAGTAAGTTTTATCAGGTTGCAGCTGAAAATTAAAACAGTCAGGAAAGTCTGGGAGTACCTTTTATATATTTATCAGTGTTTGGGGCCACCACATTGCTCATTAGTGCTTGGGGCTACCCAAAAGTCCTAAGAAAGAGCTAGATAGGGTCAACAGCTCCATTAACCCCCTCTGCCTTGCTGAAAATGTTTCCTTTATGTTTGTAAATAACCGGCCAGTAGCAAAAGACCACAATGCTGCAAACTCTCCCCAATAGACTACAATTTTTGCATGAAAACACAAGTTCTCAACAATCACCCATCTTATTCCACTATTTCCCCAATTTTGAAAAAAAAATTTTAATTAAAAAAAAATTTTAGTAGTGAAGGCTATCAATAGAAATATAAATAAAAAATATATAATACATTTTTAAACTGTTGTGGGGATTGTGTGTGGGTAGGTGTGTAAATTTTTTAAATTTTTGTGCTAATAGAAAAAGTCATAATCTGAAGCCATAGGTGTGGTTTATCAATGTTGTATTATGGTTTGAAGTGGAAGCAGTGAAAGAGAATCAATGGCATTGGACCAGCTCTAATGAAGAGATAAGAAGGATTATAAATTAATTTTTGAAAAAAAAAAAAATCTTTTGTCAAAAAAAATAAAAGTAACCTCTCAAACAGTTTGGAGGCAATGGCGTTGGCACTCATTGGGCAGAGCAGGGTCTTTTTTCTGAATCTGTTGAGGAGGTTGAGCAGTTGCTAAAGTCGATTGATGCTGTGCTTGAATCCCTTCTCCTGTTTCTTCATTCGTGGAATGTCCGTTTCCGAGCATCAGCTTGCTCATTGGCATCATTGCCTGGGGCAGCCCTAGTAAACTCACGGGTGGCAAGGATGGCTGAGCACCAGGAGCTGTATGCTCTGTTTGGGTCTGAGGTAGGGCAGGGGAGCTAGCTCGCTTCGGTGTTAAGGAGCTCGATGAATGTCGCCTAGTCTGCCTTCTTAAAGTTCTACCTCTTGACCGGTTTCGTTGGTACAGACTTGATGGTGGAGGAGGTCTTGATGATGGAAGGCTAATGTTGCGAATTTGGGAAGACGGTGAAGGTGGGTAATCTCGAGTCCCATTTTTCTAAAAGCTGAATCTGGGTTAGTTGTCATTCCCCAGCATCCTGTGCAGAAGCTGCGATGTTGTTTGGGATCCTGTAACAGTGTAAGATCGTGAGAGGATGCCCAGTCTTCCATAGCGGGTTTATAGGGGCTGATGGTAGAATATCCCCACGTGGTGCTGTGGCAGTTGAAATCGCCAGCGTAGATGCAACGTAAGGGGTTGCATGGTAGGGATGACCATACTGACTAGTTAAAATAGAACGGTAATAATAGAATTTGTGTCCCTCGGTATTTTCTTTAGTAGTGTACCACAAGCCCCAACTAACTATATCAAACATTAAGCTAACCAAAGCATTTACTAGCAATGGGGGAAGGAAGTCAATCTAAAACAATTATATAGAAATTTCTTTGGGCTACTAATATTGACTTTTAATATCTCTTGAAGCTGTACAGCCTGTCCAGTTGGGATAATTTGGCATTAAATAAGGGATTACTTACAAAGAAGTCAGAATACTTGTGGAATATTTAGTTGACATTTACACTAATTGTTGCCCACCCTTTCATTTTCTTATTATTCATTTTAAATTTTGATCTACTGGTTTCAGCTATTCAAACAGTCCAAAAAAAAGTGTTGATCACACGTTCTTTCTCTAACCGCTACAAATGGCAAGAATATTTTCACCTCCAAACATCTATACTGTTTTGAAACCAAATTTTGAGTTGACTCACCTTTCAAGGGCAAATACATGCTTTCGCTGACACCAGAGACCCTCCTTGCTAGCCAGTCAGCGACACTGGGGCGCCCACTTTCCATTCCGCAATCCCTACTTCTCAATAGCTCCTTAACAGGGAAGCTGACCCTGATGCTGACCCTGATGCTGAAATATTTATATTAAAGTAAAATTTGTGGACTATGTTCCTCCAGTAAAACCAAATAAAACTTATTTACTATTTTCTTGTAATAATTTAGTTGTCTTAAGTGAGAACATAGAATGGCAATGTTGCAGAAAGAAGTCCAATGTGCAATAACATGTGCGTCTGTGTTCTTTGATTATACAAATGCAAAATTACAACTTTATGAATAGCTGCTTCGAGGGCCAGAGGAACTACATAAGGGGATATACTAATTTTTTCATTGAGATGTGCTTGGACAGAGTGCAGCTCAGATATGGACAGCCAACTTCAACCTGCAGAAAATAAAATTTTACATACATTTTACTAACAGTGGCCAGTTCACCAAAGAAACTCAAATCTGCCCAACTCTAGTTGCACCAATGCCAACCTGAATAGGTTCCTCTTAATTGCTATTTATATGCTGGGATATCCCTATTCAGGAAAGAAACACACAAGCACTGGAAGGCGTAAATTTTTTTTTCCATGGAGCATCAATCAAGCCTTAAGGGGAATGCACAATAAAAAAAATTTAATCTCTATCTGGGACCACTTTTACATGACCACACCAGAACTGGCTCCATATAAACACATTCCTTGTTAAGCCACTGCAAGGTTACTCCTCATGAGGCATCAGATCTTTCAATATTCCTGTGGTTTCAATTTGATGTATGATATTAGAAGTTCGGCACTGAACAGGTCCCTAACTGGCAGTAGGGTTCTTGCATTTCTGCTCCTGTCAGAGAAGCACCACAGTCTGAGAGAAATTCTTTTGGCACTCTGACATGACAAAAAATTATCATGAACACCTTTGCAATGGTCTCAATGTCTGTTAGTTTGAGGGGTTTTGCCTCTGGAAACCATGTGGCATATTTAACCATAGCTAGGATAAATACTTGTCCAGCTTTGGTTATTGTTAAGGGACTTACCAGGTCAATCACCACTCTGGCAAAGGGTTGGTCTATCAAAGGCAAAGAGGTTAACGGGGCTTGGTGCTTTTTGTATCATGCTGTACTCTGGTACTCCGAACATGATCTGCACAGCTCTGCCACATCAGAGTATAACCCTGTCCAGAAGAAAGAGCATAACAATCTGTCTTGGATCTTCTTCCTACCAAGATGACCTGCCATTGAAACATGTGAGCTGTCTGTAATAACATATCCCGGCAACTTTTTTGGCAACACAAGCTTCTTTGTAGGATCTTCATCGACTGTGTGGCACTTCCTTCGGAATAACAGCTTATTTTCCATCAGGAACTCTTAATTTTTTTCTCTCTCTCAGTTTCTCTAATATCAGCAAGGAAAGAATCATCTTTCTGGCACATAACCACTCGTCCACATCCTGATCATCTTTTAGCTCTTTTTCTGCTTTCTGAGTTTCTGCTCTAGTCTGGACTTTGTTAATTACAGGTTCTGGGCATATCAGGTGTTTTCCCAGTTCCAGATAAAAGGCAGGTCTTGTCCCAGAAGTGCATCAAAGCATAATTTTAATTGCAACTGCTAACAAATGTTCATATTTACTTCTTTCTTTGTTATGAAAAGTACACACTTCTTTTTCCTTCCTCCCTCACCCTACTCACTTTATTCTTCCATTTCTTATATCTTCTCCCTTTTTTTTCCTTCCTTCCTTGCTTTTTTCTCCATTCATTAACACACTAAATGACTCACCCAAGCTGTCCCTGTATTTAATAGAAAATATCCTGGAATAGACTCAACTATAAAAATGATTCACTGCCTCTGTGGGTACACTAGATATAAATCAACTTTTTTTGTATATATTTCTGAACAGTGTTTATAATTGGTGGAGTGGATGTGGCACTCCAGATGGAGCACTGAGTAACTCAGCTGTGGATGCTATTGTTGCTATTGTGTTGCTGATGTATGGCCTGCCTAGGTGCTTGTGAATATCGAGTGAGTTCCGTAGTGCTCTGCCATTCAAACTCCACAAGGGAGGGACCCAGATCCCCCCTATTATCCTTGAAGGTAGTGATGCAGCAACTTTTATGTGTATGAACACATACTAGATCTGGATTAGTATGTGCATGGAGTGTAAGTTAGTGTGATCTCCACTACCATATTTCAATGTGAGAAAATAAATGGAATCCTTTGTAATAAATAAGTGTTCTGTGAATGGAAATGATCATCAAAGGCATAAACCTTTCCTGAAACCATGGAAACCATTAATATGTATTTGAGTGGAGAGACTCTGTACAGATTGCCAATGAGCTGTTTGAAGCAAATACACATAAAATTGATGGATATTTTCAATGACTGGCGATTCACTATTTGATCGGAATATAGCCAGCTAATCATTCCAGCCTTCACACAACTATCTCACCAGTTGTAAGGAATAGAATCATAATGATGAGTAAAAATTCTATTTCTTCCCAGAATAACACCAGCTGTAGTATAAGCATGAAGGGCTGTACAGAGAAACTCTCTGTCTGGTCATGTTAACAATATGTGTATTTGTGTTACCTTTTCTGTTATATGTAGCTCTATAATATAGTTAGTTAACTAACCTTTAATTAGGGCAACACGAACCTCACCCAGTTGTGTGATAATCCTTGTGAACAGACTAAACTAAAGTGGTATGCTTATTACTGCCATATACTACATACACTAAATGCTACACTTGAGTCTTAGGGACTCTTAATCCCTCTCATACATAGACCATGATATCATTCCACCCCTCACTTAATCATCGGTCCATTAATCTACCACAACCCACCATGGAATCTTTACCCCACCCAACAACTTGGCACTGGCATTTCACATTCCCCCCTCAACATAGAGGCCCTGGAATTTCCACAACCACCCCTATACATGGTCCCCAGAAACTTCCCCTACTCTTACAACATGATCCTATAATTTCCCATCCCCCATCCCTCCCTCATCACATCACATGGGCCCTGGTACATCTCTCACCCTACCTAAATATGAGCCCGTGAATCTGCCCACCCCTATGTAATTAGGCTCTGGAATCTCCCCATGCCCTCTACATAAGATCCTTAGAATCTTCACCCCACACTTTATAAATAGGCATTGGAATGTCCCATCCCCACTCCCCCATCCCCCCCCCCCCTTATCCAACATTTGGACTCTAGAATTTTCACCCCACCATCCTCCCCTGCAACACCCCTTCACCCTACATATGTTGGGCCTATGAATCTGCCCACCCTTATATTATTTGGCTCTGGAATCATCCCATGCCCCCTACACAATGGTCCTAGAATCTTCCCCTCTACACAATGGTCCTAGAATCTTCCCCTCTACACAAGTGTACAGTTATATCCCCATCTTTTCTACCACAAACAACACCCCACCCCCTTCATATTGAGCTTATTGTCCCATATATTTTCTCATGGTGCTGGACATACAAGAAGGACCAGTATTGTCTTCATTATCATATTATTTCATATTTTTTCTCTCTACTCTCTAAATACATTTTCTTTAACTTATTAGTTCTATTAGCCTCCTTCTTGGGTGGACCATCATACCACCTCTTCTAACTCCCCCAACACAGTATTATGTAGGAGTCCCTTTTCTGCTTTCTTTAATACACCGAGTACAGTGAAGCTCACAGCTGTCACATGTATTGCTGTGACTCTCTTGTCTTGCAGGTCAAGCTGTACCATGAGAAGAGGAGTGATCTTGAAGAGCAGCAGCTCCATCTCAATGTGAGTCTGCAGTAGATCAGGGAGACTGTGGAGGAGATGAACAAGCTGTAGTCCATTCTTTCCATCAAGAAGAATGAGTTGGAGCCAAAAAACGCTCTAGCCAAGAAAGTCAGGCAGATGGTGAGCTACTGCCATTCTGAAAGATCAGCTACATAAGAGTTCACATTGAAAAATTATGAACATATTCTCAGTCCATTTATAATTTTTTATTTCTTAAAGAATTTATTTGTTTATTAATTTCATTATTGTTGTAATTTTTTTTTTGTTGTTGGATGACTATCTTTGTAGGTAAATCATAAGCAAGTGGCACAGAAGCAACTGACATCTCAGGTCATCCAGGATGAATTGAATATGCAGAACAAGAATATTTCTGTGAAGAAGAAACATGTTTTGGTGGACCAGGCCAAGATCAAGCCTGCAGTCAGAGATGCACAGCAAGGTGAGGGCAATAATGAAATTGTGGACCATGTCATGGGACTTTGGGTCATGTGAATGGATTTAAATCATGTGATGAGATTGTGGGTCATGTGATATGATTGTGGGTCATGTGATCAGTATGTTGGTCATGTTATCAGATTAAGGGATACATTATTAGGCTGTGGCTAATGTGATGAGGCTCTGAACCACATGATTAGTCTAAGCATCATGTTAAAACCTTGTGTTGTATCATCTTTGTCTGGCACCCACATATCCCAAGTCCATTAAGAAGAAGCAGCTGGTTGAGGTGAGTTCCCTAGCAAATCCTCTCAAGATGGTGAAGATGGCTATAGAGAGCATTTGTCTGCTGATTGGAGAACCAACCAAGGAATGAATATCCATCTGCAGTATCCTCATGGGAAAGAACTTTATTCTCACCATAATCCAATTCTCCATGGAAAATGTCTCATGAGGACGTTGGATAGCTTCTTTAAGAGTGTATCCATTATGGGTATGATGTGCCTTAATATATAGACATGGGGGGGTGGGGACCTTTCCTTCTCTACCCAAATCAAGATATATCATATCAGTTAACAGCACTCACTCTCTCATCCAGAAGAGTACACCTTCTTGTAGAATATATTGTATAGCATATTCTAATTATTGGAAAGTACAATATACTAGCTGGAATAGGTATAGAACTATGTACCGAGTCCTTGTAGAGATTGTATTTGATCTCATTCCAAATTTCAGTCTGGTTGGTCATTTCATTAACTCCCAATAGCCCAAACTATTTCTTGTGGGTGTGGCTATGGCCAAACCACACCTATATAGTGTTAATAATGTTTTCCCAGTTACTTGGAGATCACACGTCAACATTTTTGCATGATTGGTCTCTAATTAACTTTGTTTAGCTCAAATAACTTCCTGTGGATGTGGCTATGGAAAAAAAACACACATCACAATGACCACATGTGTTTAATCATACTCACCTGGATTCTTGGAGAGCACATGCTAAATTTTGGCCCTTTGGTCCAAGTGTTTAGCGATGATACCTAGACACACATACTTACGAACACAAATATATATTGAAATGTGATCGTAGATCTAACTCCTTTGGTCCAAGTGTTATTCAGAAGTACTTTTTGGCACTTTCGCTTTACACACCAATGGGAAGAGGTGTTGCCAGGAGGGATCCTGCCCATGTTACTCCCAAAGTTAAATTATGCACGAATACCATGTATTAAGTTAGTCACTGTTTACAGAGCTGGAAGATAAGCCTCACCCATGTCCTTATTTTCCTCTTTCTGCATTTTTCTTCCAACACTAAGTGCACTCCATTATTGTGAGTAGAACATACCTGCAAATTCTGTGAAGTATCTGATGAGGGACTATTAATGAATAGGATTATTAATGAATAGGAAAACCTTCCCCCTTTATTTTCACTTTTCCATTGCGATTGGCGTTACCAAAATGGTTCCAATGGGGTCAGATCTAGCATAGCTATGAGCTTGCCCAACCTAATCAATCAATAAACTCTTCCACTTTTTTTATGGGTAGGCACCATTTGGGTACTCTCTGCTTATATATATATATGTATGTATACATATATATATACACACATATATATGTATATACTAGCAACATATACCTGGTGAAGCTCAGGCAATGGCAACATGAAACAGCGAAGCCACTTAAATTTCGGTGTGGCTGGTCCTTTAATTTGCTTTCAGCAGCCAAAACAGGAGTTTGTTGGTGTGGCTAGTAACAAGCCACTCCCATCTTCAGTTAATAATACTCACCCGATTATTTGGACATATATTATGCACAAATCACTTCAACCATTCTTTGAGCTCACTGCAAATTTCATCCCAATCGGATTTTTGGTTCTCTAAATCCCAGTGGTTATGCACAAATAGAAAAAGAAAGATTGATAGGTAAAAACCCTGTATTTTTTTAATTTTAATTATGTAAAAAAAATAAAAAACTCCCACCTTCCTCATCTGTTATGCCAAATTTCATTCCAAATTGCCAAGTGATTCTCTAAATCCCAGTGGCTATGCAAAAATTAAAAAAAATAAATAGATAGACAAAATATGGGAATTCAAAATTAATGTAATGAACTGATAACCATCCCACACCCTTCTAAGTCCTCATGTCAAATTTCAAATCAATCTGATCAGTTGCTCTCTAAATCCCAGTGGTCATGCAAGGGTAGATTAATCAGTACAGTGAAACAGAGAAAGATAGACAAAAATATGGCAATTTGAAATTTAATCATGTAATAACCATACCACACAAACCCCTAAAGTGCTCTCTTAATCACAGTAGTTTTACACATATAGAAAATAGATAGACAAAAATATGGCAATTTCAAATTTAAGCATGTTATAACCATCCCACAACTCCCTCCCAAGTGCTCATGCCAAAATTCATCCAAATTGGTCCAGCAATTTTCTTAAACCCAGTGGTTTTGCACATATAGAAAATGGATAGACAAAAATATGGTAATTTTAACTTTAATTATGTAATAACCATCCCACACCCACCCCAAGTGCTTATGTCAAATTTCATTCTCAATCAGCCAAGCAGTTCTATCAATCCCAATGATTTTACACAAATTGAAAGATAGATAGATAGACTAAAATATAGCAATTCAAATTTTAATAATGTAATAGCCATCCTACACCCATCCCAAATGCTCATGCCAAATTTTATCCTTATCAGCCCATTGGTTCTCTCAATCCCAGTAGTTATGTACAAATAAAAAAAGATAAATAGATAGAATAAAATACATCAATTCTAAATGTAATTATGTAATAACCATGCCACACACTCATCCCAAGTGCTCATGCTAAATTTCATCCCAAACCGGCCCAGCAATTCTATAAATCCTAGTGGTCATGCACAAATAGAAAAAAATATAGATCAATAGACAAACCAATGGGATTTAGAGAACCTCTGTGCCAATTGGAATGAAATTTGGCATGAGTAGTTCAGGTGGGTGTGGGAAGGTTATTATGCGATTATATTTAAATTGCCATTTTTATCTATCTTTCTCTATTTTGGTGTATTTTAGTTTATAAATTGATCTTATTATATTTGTATATAACCACTGGGATTTACAGAACCACTGAGGAGATTGGGATGAAATTTGGCATGAGCTTCTGGAGTGGGTGGGGGTGATTCTTACATATTAAAATGTGCAATATCTATCTTTTTTTAATTTGTATGTAACCAATGAGGTAAGATCTAGCACGGTTATGAACTTAGCCACACCAAATTTATCAAAAAACTCTTCCACTTTTTGGTATCGGATAGGCAACACTTGGGTACCTTCTGCTAGAATACACGCACACACATACACACATAAATACATCTTTTGGTTAGTAAGTATATGTGTCTAGGCATCACAGCCAAACGCTTGGACTAAAATGGCCGAAATTGGCATGTATCCCGGGTGAGCATATTAAACATGTGGGCAAGACAATGGGTGTGGTTTTACCATGACCACACACGAGAAGTTATTTTTGCTGAAAAGAGTTAATCAGAGACCAATGAGGCAAACAATTGGCATGTGGTCTCCAAGTACCCGGAAAAGCATTATTAACCACATTGGGTGTGGATCGGCCATAGTCACACCCACTGAAAGTTGTTCTGGCTATTAAAAGCTAATCAAACAACCAACCAGACTGAAATTTGGAATGAGGTTTCCAAGCAACTGGGTGAGCATTAACAATCACACGTGTGTGTGTCAATGGGTGTGGTCTGGTCATTCCACACCCATACGACATAATTACGCCTGCCAAATTCTCATTTATGGACCAATCAGGCTGAAATTAGCCATATGCAGTGGAAGTAACCAGGTGAACATTATTAAAAACATGTGGGTGTGGCAATGTGTGTGTTTTTATTAGCCACACACACAGGAAGTTGTTTTGGCTGCAAAAAGTTGATTAAAGGACCACGCAGGCCAAAATTTGAGAGGCTTCTATAATGTTTTATGTTGACATTGGTTGGGCAACACCGGATATATGCTGCTTATATACATTCATATATATATATATATATAACCATCTCTCCCCAAGTGCTAGTGTCAAATTTCATCCCAATCGATGCGGCGGTTCTCTAAATTCCAGTAGTTCTTTATTTTCCAGTGGTTATGCACAAATGGAAAGATGGATAGAGGAAAATACAATAAATTAAAATTTTAATAGCCCCACCCCCAAAGTAGATATCCAACCAGCATTACTCACTGATTTTTAGGGGGAAAAGAGAGCCACATGATTTTCTGCAAATAGAATACATTGGGGAAAGATTGGAAGACTAAATTTCGATCTGGTGAACATGTATATCATTGTAAACCTTTTTCAAGGTATATCTTGAGCTTAATACTATTTTGTTTCACAACAAAATTTTTTTTTCTTCTTCACCTTAATGTGTATATGAACATTTGTGTGTGTCTGTGACCTCAATAATTTCAATTGCATAAGTTAACCACCAAGCTGCATTACTAGTACTACTACCACCATTTTAAAAATACACTCTAGGTGGGGTCAGCAAAACTGTTACCAAATCTGTTTCCTTCTCTTTTAATTATTGAGCCCTGTAGGCTCAAGCACTTGGATGAGATAGCAAACAATCAAATAAGTCTTGAAGTATAGTAAGATGCCTTCATTGTCTTCATATATAAGACCAAGTGCTTACCTTACAAACCACAATATAAAAGAAAAAATACTCCCCACTCCAAAATATCCTCGGTGAGTTCAGCAAAATTGCGAACCAAATGAACACTGAGCAACAGCAAGTATGTGTGTCAAAATGTTTTGTGGGATTGCATCCTTGGATGGTTTCTAGTACTAATTTTTTTTTTTATTTGCATTTTTTTCCTCTTCAGGATATTAATACCATAAAAAACAGTATTGCATTATAATGTATATCATGTTGTCTGTTTGTCTGCCTGTCCATCTGCGCTTATCTCTCTGTTAGTTTGTCCATCTGCCTATGTATTTGTCTGTCTTTGCATCCATCTGTCTGTAACCCATGCTCATTCAGTTTTAGGAGCAGCACCCCAAACTTTCAGGGAATCTTTAAGGGGGGGGAGGGGGGTTCATGTGGGGTGTCACTTGGATTATATATTTTTACCCATGAGCTCCAGGAGCTCACAGGGTCTTAAAGTTACTCTATCATTGTTGCTGCTGTTGTTCTTGTGACACTTCCTCAGATTTTCCACTTCTGAGTTCCCCAGTTCAATCCCTGGTCTCCAGGCTTGTCTCCCCTTCTCCCCTCCCCCCTTTTTCATTTTTCCCCACCCCCTTTTCCCCCCCTCCCCCTTTTGTCCTTCCTCAGATTATACAAAATATGGGAAATTCGCAAAAGATGGAAAATTTGCAAATATGCAAGAGGGTTGTGCTTGTTACTTTAGAACCTTGTGACTAAACACATTTGGGGGGGAAAAAATATGCATGAGCAATTCATGGAGCAATTCATGGGGGTGGCTGAAGAGGGGGAAGGGAGTTGATACACCCACAAGTTTTGCTCAAATGTGATTTATTAACTAATTGTATACTGTTTGGAAATACAAAAGTTTATTATTCCAACAAATTGGTTGCAAATAAATACTTTTAGTATAGAAACCAAAATGTTGTAAAAATTTTACCACATATTTTCTTTTTTAAGCTTATCTTAAGTGTTCTAAACTATTATTTTTTCTGGTCTATAGCACTACTTTTTGATAAATAAGATAGTAATTATTTGCCACAGTTCTTAGTGTGGAACCACTCTTGTTAATAAAACAAAGCTATGATTTTCAACACATAGTGACCCTTAGTCTCCCATAGGCAGACCCTTTACCTATCACTTGCTAGAATAAGGATCTGGTGGACTGACTAAAGCCACTTGTTTGGATTATTCCCCAAATTCTTGGGTATCAACCACAGCCATTGTTAAAGTCATAACACACCAGGTGGTTACTGTCAAATTGTTACCTCTTTTTATTTTAATAATTTGTACTATAAAGTGCCAATAGTCTGTCTGTTTCTGTGTATTCGCGATTCACGCTTAAACGGTTTAAGTCAGACCCTCAAACACACATACATTTAGAATCAGTGTATCCAGGAAAAAATCATTACCATATCTATATGGCCATAAGCCCTTTATATAAAAAAAGGCAAAAATGGTACTTTTGTCAGAAAAAAGAAGGGAGCTGCAGGCCTAAAACTTTGGCATGCAGACACAACTTGACTATCTATGAATAACATGGGATGGGTCCAACAATGTTATGAGGGGAATGACATAAGCATATCTATATGGCCACACCTCTATTTTTTAAAGCCAAAAATGGTACTTTAGCCAGATAAGGAATGGAGCTAGATGCACAAACGAATACATATTTAGAATCAATGTCAACAGAGAAATGTCATGGCCACACCCCCTTTTGTATCAAAATCAAGAGTAGGGGTAAATTTGTAAGTTGAGAAATTTCAAATTTAGCATGTCAAATCATGCCCTTTGCGGTAAAGTAAGAAGAGAGAGCAGAAGGTGGGTGGGGGTGGGGGTGGGGGTGGGGGTGGGGGTGGGGGTGAAGGGAAACCACCTACAAGATCTGCTGTCCCCTGTGGTCACCCATCCAAGTACTGAGCAGGTTTAACAGTGCTTAACATCTGCAAGTAATTTTAATTGAAATCAATTTGAACCAAAAAAAGAATTGAACCCCAAAATTGTCTGTGGAATTGAGCAACTGTGGATTCTAAATGCATTTTTGGTGGGATTTTTGAAAAGTGATAGTCAAATCGCACAAGACTTGAAAAATAGCCAAAAATGATAATTTAGCAAGAAAAAAGAATGGAGCTACAGGCCTAAAACTTCAGCATGCAGACACAACTTTACAAATAACATGTGGAGGGGGGTCCCACCAAGCCACACCTCTTCCTCTTAGTGTGTAAAGCTAAAAATATCAAAAATGGTACTTCCAATAAAACATTTTGACCTAATCACATGTTCACAGACACTTTTATGACTACAGCCCACCAAAATAGGGGGGGGGAAAAAAACACCCATAGAGCAGGTTTTTCACTAGTGTGAAAAAATTGAAAAAATTAAAAAAATTTGGTCTGAAACATTTGCAGATTATTCTCCAGTACGAAACAAGAATAGCAATTAAAGCCCTGTCCACACTGCACACAAAAAAAAATGGTTTCACCCATGTCTGGAACAGGTTCCACACGACCACACTACACCTAGTTTCATCCAAACGGATTCCATCCAGTTTCACCTGAAACCTTCAGAAGGATAGATTTCAAGCAGTTCAGATATATTGAACATATCTGTGGATTTATTGCTGATGTTAGCTATTAAGACTTCAGCTACTTACAACTTTTTCCCCTCACTCTATCCTCTGTTTGCAATGACATTGTGGAAGGAAAAAGAAAGAAAAAAGTAGCAGAGGAGAAAATAAAAAATTCCATTTCCATGGGAGGTAGAGGAATACCAATGAATCAACCCAGCCAATTATTTAGCCCTCACAGGGGATGTGGAGCAGGTTAAGCACTATGCCAGTGTGTGCACAAGAAAACGTTTGGAACAGCCCATTTATAGTGTGGAAAAGCCTTAAGAAATCTTGGCAAATTTTTATAGAAAAAAAAGGATAAAATGTGTAAAAAACAAGCACTCAACCAGATTAACCCTTTATACAGCGATGGGATTGGTAAAGGATCAGGCTATGACAGTTAGTAACATGGAATTTAATGGGAACAATGATCAGTTAATGAGTATCTTTATACTATAATTAGCTAACAAAGATTGATACATATAGAAAGGGTCACCCAGCTATCTGGGAAAATGAAAACACTGTAAGTGTAGGAAGAAATTTCAAGTACCAAGTACATCAAATAAATTATAGAGTGGTTTACAACTGGAGGATCAGTTTGCATGACAAACACCACTTGAACAGAAAATTCACTCAAATCAGCAAACCCAAAAATAATGCAGCTGGAAATAGCATAAAGCCTTAGAAACCTTTCTATTTTAATGAAGTAAGATTAGCTTCCAATAAATCAGTTCCACCTGAGGCTGGCTGATGTGCTCCATTTCATTAAGTTATATATATATATATATATATATAACGTTGGACGATCCAATGAAGTGATACAACCCATGGTGGTGCCTGATCTTGGAGTGGCCAAGCCTAGGGACGTCGCCAAGCCTAGGGACGTCGCTAAGACAAGGGACATCGCTGGAGGAAAAAGCTAAAGCTGAAATCAACCTTCAACCCCGCTAATTGACTGAAATAGTCCCTAGGCAAATCTTCATCTCTACCCCCTTACCATTTTATGATAAATCCACCTAGTTCAGGGATTCTAAATGTTACTTCGCTGGGAATCCGTTTTCTTCTTCCTGTCCCTGTAGTGAGACTTCCTCTGCCCACCAGTGCAGGGGGTCAGGGTTCCAATTCTGGTACAGGTTGAGTTCATTTTCCCATGATTAAGTAAAACATTAAATCAGAAGTGAGTGGGCTTTTGGCTGGAAATTTCCAGTCTAGATTTTTCTTTTTCCTTTTTTTTTTTAAATTTAAATAATTCTTCTCTTAGAAGCGCGCGCAAAGTTCACCAACTGAACCCTATATAAACCCTGCCACATGTGCACAGTTGTGCATTGGTGGACTGCTCCGTCTGCACCTGTCTCGTCAGTCCCTCTTGTACTTTTGGCCGAATAAGCTCCCAGCTTGACCGGAGTTGCACCGCTCCTTTTCTTTTCGCAAGGACCTAACAGCACTGTGTGAGTCAGTTAGTTAGTGGGCTGTATGGTTGGGGTAACGCCTACAACTCCGGATTTATTTAGCGCAGTCTTAGTAGGTTGGTGGGGATGGAATTTTTGTTCGGTTTTTTCTTTAGGAGCGTGATAATACCTTGTCTTTCAATTTTTTTCAGATTTGTTCCGGTTGTGATGTAAAAGAGAAGATGCCTTCATATACCGAGAGAGGGTACACCATCATTCCACAATTTTGGGAGAGAAAAGTCGACCTTAATAACGAAGTATTCTATATCAGGTAAGTATAAATAGAGGAATTTACACATCTTAGCGTACATGTGAAGGTTTGAAGTTCCACGTTGAGGTGTAGGGGGTAGAGTTGTTTGAAGGTGGATGTATGCTAGTCCTAGCATAATGGTGAATAATAACAACAGACCAGCAGGTAGATAGACATAGCTAGAACAAGAGAAATAATTGTGAAGAAAATATATATGCCCAAGCTGCAGAGAAAAAAGAAAATAGAATTTTTGGTTCTCCTAACTATCAGCTAAAGGCCTGTCCACGTATGCCAAAATTTGATTCAAATTAATGAATATTCATTCTCATTATAATACCTGAATTTAAATTGACTTGTTTTAATTTCATCCACACTAGCATAGAATATAAAATTGAAAAAAAATAAATTGAAGTGTGAATATGAAAAGATATATAATATATATATATATATAATAAATAAAATTCCTTTTTTCAATTTTAAACAGTTAGTTTATGATCCTTTCCTTCATGGTTATCTTGTCATAGGCATGCATACATATCAACTAGGTGTGGCTGAACTTTGTTTTGTTGCAATGTTTGAAAATGTGTACTGTGGAAAATATCAGGAAATTTCCAAGACTAATTGAAGTTACTTAATTGTGGAGCTCCATCAGTGATTTAATAGCTTGACTGTTTATTACTTGGGGTGGTCTGTGGTGTCAGTACAAGGAGTGATTGAGTTTTACATAGAAATAGCGGCTTCAAGGAGGGGGGTATTCATGTGTCAGTGTATATGCATGTAAATGTTTGCACTATGATAGTGCAAACATCTACAGCATGCAATCCTAGACAGTTTTGTGGTTCCGATTATAGTCCTTGTGCTAGAGTTCTTGCAAATGGAGAACTCTAGCTTGCAAATGCAGTCACCATCTGCTGAATAAAGTTTGTGGTTGTGCTATTTTTGTTCTTGCAAATTCTTGCAAGACCTGGCAGCCTACATAAAGTCCATGCTTCATCGAATGCCCCTCCCCTAAAAAAAATACTGTTTGGGGGGGTGAGCTCCCCTCCGAATCAACTTAGATTTCCCTCCTCCCTCCCTAAATGAAATCGTACTAGTAATCTCTGAAACTTCTTAAGCCCTTCCACACTGCAAAATAAAACCAGTTTCACCTGTGTCTGGAACAGGTTTCATACGTCCACACTACACCCAGTTTCATCCCAACAGGTTTCACTTAAAACCTTCAGAAGGGTAGGCTTTAATTGGCTCAGATTTATTGAGGATACTTGTGGCTTTAGTGCTGATGTTCACTCTCAGGAATTTAGCTACTAACGGCTGTCTCCCCTCTCTGGCCTCCCTCTGTTTGATAACATTTTGGAGGTAAAGAGACAGAACAATGTAGCACACCAGAAAATGAAATACCCCATTTCTAGTTGTGGTAGAGGAAAACCAATTAATCTTTCCAGCCAATTAGTTATCCCAAGTAGGTGATGTGGAGCGGGTTTTAGTGTGGACGCAAGTAAAATTTTGAAACTGGGTGTTGCTAGAGACCCATTTGTAGTGTAGATAGGGCTTTAGAGACAAAAACCATCGTAAAAGGTACAGTGTGTATCATCACACACACACACACACACACACACACACACCCACACACACACACATTTTCTGACAGCACCCATTAGAAATTTGTGTCCAGCATAGCCAGAAAGTTTCACCCCCTCCCCTGCAGCTTATTCACGATGAAACTGTGATAATACCAAAGTATATGAAGTAAAGGAACAATATAAAAATAGATTGTCCAAAATTAATTGGTATGGAACAGGAGAAAATTTGGTTGATGAAATATTTGTCCTTCAGCTTGTGACTCACTCCATTGCTCACTGGGACACCTGGACAATAGTAGTAACAATTGGGATTGATCTTCCACCATTAACCTGTAGAGAGGTAATGGTGGACAGTCTTTGTGGAGAATTTATTTTGTGACTGATCTCTTCTGAATGGAGTCTATCACCGTCATACTTTCAGGAGAATGTTCTTTAGAAGCCGAGTTCTGAGTAACAATAGACTCACAAGTGTTGATTGCTCTTGTTTCTGGACTGCCTTCAAGTGTTCTGGGAACTTGTCCACCCACTCACAATCTATAGAATCAACTGCTTTTTGGAATAGTTTGCCTCTTCCACTTGACAAATGATATGAAGCACATCACACCACAATAAGTATTTAACACAAAATTTAAAATCTTGAACATATGTGAACTTCCCCCAGGATGTATTGAGTGCAGTAGATTGTGTGTTTAAAATGTTTTGATTGACTTTTCAGAGATGTAACAATATTAGTTCCCAATTTACTGTATATTTAGTTTGTATATACATAGTATTAATCCCTGTATCTGTATAAAACAATGTAAATTCCACCTTTTTTTAAACTTTTAATATGTGTATATATAAAATTAATTCCCGGATATCTGCATATTTAATGTATTGATACAGAATAGGCTCCCAGTTATCTGTATATTTAATGTGTGTGAACAATTTTCATTTTGTGATGTGATTTCCTACAGCCCAAACAATACTGTGCTGAACAGCATCCAAGAGCTTAAGAAATACCTTACCTCAAAGGGTACTTGTATCTGTGGACTGAAATTACCATTTTCTGTTGAGGAAGTGTTCAGCTTTGATCCCAAAGTCATTGGCCTCCAAGAGCAGTTGGATGAAGAAGAGTTGAGACAACACATCTATCGTCAGCCCACCCTAATTGAACCCACTAGTGATTGACAACAAAAGGTTATTGAACATGTTCCCATGATTCTGATTCTCCCCCAAGTGAGGGTGACTTACCATATGATGCAACTGCTCTCACCATTAGTGCAGAGACAGCAGGCAAGACTGAAGATGACATACCTTTCTTTGCAAAAATGAGTTCTAGTTCGCATAGTGAGGTTGTGTCCATTATAAGGAACGTCGACAAGTGCTATCAGAAAGTTTCCCCTCCAGAACTTGACAACACTAGAGCTCCGATCTCTAGTCTCAACAAAGGCAGTGAGTTGAGTGAAAAAATATTCCAACTTCAACTTCTGAAATAGTTGTTTAACAGGTTGAAGTCGAGTGTTCCAACCCGGATGAGTTTGATCCAACTATGCTCACAGAGAATATGTGACAAGATTATAAAGGCAATCTCGACAGGTATTGAAGAGGGAAAACTTAGTTCTGTTGACTGTGATGCTTACGAACCTTTACCCAATGTCAACAACATAAACGTTTACCATAATGAGTACAAAATAGGTACTGACTTCATTGAAAGTGAAAATTTGAGCATTGCTTCTCCGTCAAAAATTCCTGCTTTCTCTCTCTCACCTTCAACCTTTCCCACTGAGGAATTTGTCTCCACTCCTACATTGGCCACTCCCACTTCATTACTGCCAGTATCTGGAACTACTTGGACCACGACAGTTTCCTCTCACATATCTGCTTCCTGTTTACCTACATCGTTGCTGGGTACGACCACAAGTGGTCCTGAGCCTCCAAGCTCAATTCTGACTCCTCCCAATTCTGCTACATTTCACCCAGACCCATTTGTCACTTCACCCTGTTCACTTTCAAAATCGCTGTCTGATATGACCTCTGAGATTCCTATTTCACCTCAGGGGTTGTTGGATCATATATTTAGTTCTGATGTCAGTGTTAGAGACACACTGCCTGACCCCAATGCACTCAATTCCTCACTGCAGGCTGTGTATTCCTTGGTTGTTGAAATCTCCACCTCTCCTCCTCTCAGTTGGTCTGCCTTGCTAGGTAGGACACAATCTGGTGCATTGCATGAGCGGTCCTATGATGATCTTGTACCGACTGAGCAGTTAGACCAGAAACATATTCCTACTTCTACTCTCCGATATAGCGATAATGGTTCACCCAATCACTCCACCCAGCTGTATAATCCATTCATCAAGTCACATGCTGCTACATCTAAGTCACATGATGCTGTAACTAGATCATGTGATGCACCTACTGATTACTCTTCCCTCTCTCATGGAAGTGCTACTCAGTTTGGTGCACCCCAAAGTATCAACCAGACCAAACAAATTGTTCAAAGGCGGGACTTCACCATTGATGTACCAAAGACTAAACCAGTTCCCTGCAGTACAACTCCTGCCTCCACTGAGAAAGAAAGTTCTGTGTGTTCTTCAAGACCAAGAGATAGTTTGTTGAAGTCGTTTCACATTCCTCTAGTTGGCTGTAGCTCATCTCCAGTGATTGCATCGATGAAGGTTTCATCATCACAGGTTGAGGGTTTAAAGGTGCCATCTTTTGCCCGAAAGAAGATGAAACAGCCACATGGGAGACGTCGGAGTCACACACTGGGTCCTAATGGGCTTAACACCATAAGACTAAAGGCAGAAAGTAATATCAGTGACAGCAACACTCAAGGGGAGCAATCAATGGAAATGCCATCTAGTTTGAGGAGTTTTCCGAATTGTCGTCTATTTTAACTGATTGCTCTTCTGATGTGGTTGGTTTAGATGATTGCTCAGCTGTGACCTGTCCGACTGATACACTATTGAACAGTCTTGAAGAGGTTAAGGACTATCTTACCTCAAAGGGCTCTTGTATATGTGGATTAAAACTACCATTCCTTCCTGAAGAAAAGTTTAGCCTTGACCCCACTGTTATTCCCCTCCAAGATGACTTGAATGAGGAAAGTTTGAGAGAATACATCCATCGCTATCCAGCCAAAAATAAAGATTATAATGCTGGAACAGATAATATTGGACATGTTCCCATGAATCCAGATTCTCCCCCAATTGAAATTTACTCATCAAATGATGAGTGTGGTCGTGATGATATAACACCAACAGCAGAAATGATGGAAGATGACACGGGGTGTATGTCACCTAGTCAAGTTGTGACAAAGAATGGCAGTCATCCAGCTGAATATGCTTGTTCTAATAAGATGACTGATGGAACCAGTCAAGTTAAAGGGTCTGGTATAAATGGAGCAAGTCTTGCATCGCAGCTTAAATTAGCTCATATCAGTGAAGGTGAAATCATAACCAGTCAAAATGGCAGTGAATCAGATCGGCTTTTCTTGAAATCATCTTCCGAGGAAGAATTGAGCATTCATATTCCCAGTAATGAAGATTATGTTCAAGAAATCACTGTGATCAGTTCCACCGATGAGCTTGAAATGCAGAATAATGAAATGAATGATTCTGAAACATTCTTTCCGATTGAAATAAGATCCAAAATGAGTACACCAGTCTACCCACATGATGACAAACCAAGAAGCTTCAGTGTTGACAAAATAGAAGAAAGACAGGAAGAAATCTCCGGGATGGAGGAAGAAATAGTGATGGAGAAAGCAAGGGAAGAAAAAGGTCTTGACAATGAAGAAACTATGGATGATGCAGAAACTATTGACGATGCAGAAACTATGGACGAGGCAGAAACTGTGCACAACACAGAAACTATGGATGATGCAGAGGTGGATGGAAGAGAAGAAACAGAGGTAGAGGGAAGAGAAGAAACAGAGGTGGAGGATGGGAGAAACGAGAAAAAGAAAACTGCTTATACCAGGAAAACACATAAGCAGAAGAAATCATTCATATGCGAGAGCAATGCCAAATTGTACGAGGAGTTGAAAAACTGCTATCAACTGGATTCTATAGTGTAAGTGTATAATAGTCTGTGTGAGGTGGAGATGAATAGGTAAGTTTTGATAGTGATGATGTAAGTAATTTCTTTATGGGTTATGCCAAGGACTCATTGCAATAATCATGGCACCAGTTTTCCAGCAATCTGAAATGAACATAGATATGATCAAGTTGAAGTCTGATCTGTAAAGATCCTGCCCATGTTAATTGCAAAGTCTATGTGTATATGCATACCTAGATTCATGTGTCATGGTGCAAGGGTTACAGTTTTACTGGCAGTGTGAAAGGGATATACATTCATTCCTCTCTGTCTTTCAATGTTTAGTCATTGGCCATTCTTTTCACAATCCAACTGTCTTCCCTTTTTTCCAGTGAATCAAATTCACCTGCCAGGCCAAGACAGTTCAAGATGGGGGATGTTGTATGGGCTCAAGCTTACCGCCTCCCAGGCTGGCCAGGCATAATCATCTCTTGTACAAAGTGTAACTTGGAGAAACCACCTCCAGGTCATGTAAGCTTTACTGGTTGGCATAGTGCATGGGGGTTTCTTTTTAACTTTGTGTTATAATTATCTTTTATCTGTGTATCAAAATATTGGAACTGAGTTGTTGCAATTTCTTTTGTTTTGGGAAGATGTAAGGAATGATATGCCATGTGATCAATGAATGGCATGTCCATTGTTTATATAATTTCATTTTCATTTTCATTTTCTAAGACTTTGTATGTTGGATATATCAAGTCCCACTCCGTTCAGAAGTGACACCATTGTGCAATTGTACCACCCAAATTTGATTACAATTTAATTAGATGAGCCAAAGGAAATGACCGGATAAACTGGGTGGGCATATTTTCCATTAATATCTCTTACGATTTAATGAGGGTATATAATAGTATCACCTTCTTCAGGTCAAAGCATGACTCACCTGCCGTAGCAAGTACACTTTATTTTCACTCTACACTATACATATATATTGGAAGTAGTGTTGAGGGTGGTGGGGTTTGGATAGCTGTAAGAGAATGGAATATCTAAGTGAAATGTTTACAAAAATATTTTATTCAATCTCATGAATGAAATATATATAAAAATATCATAACCAAGTCTAAAAATATGAGGTGATAAAAAAAGTACCAACAAAGGTTTTTAATGTGATCAAAAAGCTGAAACATTGTTTCTTGCTTTAAAAAAATTCAACCCAAAAAATGAATCCACTAAATAAAGAAAATAGTATATATCATTTTTCTCTGAGCCAGGACAACTAATGGTGATGGAAAAAGCAGAGTCAGTCAAATCATGATATTATGAAGAAGTCCTTGTCCAAGGACTACATCTTATCCAGAATTGTGGGAAAAGACCTCCCTGTATCTACACTTATAATGGGGGAAGGACTAGGATTTTGAATAAAAGAGAAAAAGTCCATGCAAAGTGAAGGTAACCATGATTGAGTGATTTTGTATGAATGTTGGATATTAGTTCTCATTACTTGAGTTATCCCAGCAGAGAGAAGTAGAAGCGATTTATTAAGCATTTAATTCCTCAACTGCATCAAATTTTCAGAATTCTGAATGCCATTAAGGCATTTGTTAAGATTAAAATTACAGGACATACAAAGTTTGACCTGGGGCTTGTTGTGAATGGATAAAAATTTTTTTTTAATTTTTCAGAATCCATGTGTGTGCTCCTTTTACCTTCCTTTTTCCAGGTTGCTAAACTTACCTTCAGTGGGTGGTGCCTGACTGTGGAGAATTTCTGTCTATAAGATATCCATCTTTTTACTCCCCAGTGATTTCCTAAGTGATACATTATTATATGCATACTCCACCCCCATAAAATTAATTAATAAAGCAAGTTACGGATTCTTTTGAAGTTGGCAATCGTGGACTGGACTGAGTTAGACAGTGGTTGTTAATTGAAAGGTTGACTATTATTAGTAATTTGCTTCGGATCCACCTCCAAAGAAGATGAAGCAACACTCTATGTTGAAGCAGCAGGATAATGGACTTACTTGATACATTTTGGGATAAGTTTATGTGAGGTTTTCAGTTTGGAGCAGGTACCTGTCTTGGTTTAGCTATGCTGATCATGGTAATGGCTCATTGGTGTTTTTTCTGCATTGGCAAGACCTACTATATACTTGCTCTACTCTCCACTTGGGGAATGCTGTGTTGCTTTCACTTTTGGTGGATGGACAAGAACATAGCACCTCTACTCAATTATTGAATTATATGATAAATGACTTTAAAAAATGATTTAAATTTTTTAAAGCAGCCAAATACACATATGGGTTAATGTGAAATCTATCTATCTATGAGAATGCAGAATTTTTTTTATACAAGCGAGTTGATGATGCTTTACCAACCATGGCTCTAAATGGATTAAATATTTGGAATATTATCAGGGGTTTTCTAAGAGGTGGTCACATATTTTCATATAAACATCATCTAAAGTGATTTTTTAGAAACTTAATAAATTCTGTTTGGGCACACTAGGGAGTGCATTGTTTACACGAGATTGAGAAAAATTAAAAAATTTTGGTTATTGGAGGTGTTCTTTGATATTTTGACCAAAAATAAATGCATCTGTAAAGTAAGCATTCCATAGACAAACTACAGCTCTGTGAAAGGGTCTATGCTCTTGAGACAAATTATTAATATGAAGTTGACAAAAATACAGCAGCTGCTAAAATAACAAGTAACTCCCGCAACAGGGAAAGAAAGGAGGATGTTGTAGGAGAGATAAGATGGAAGGCCAAGGCCACGGGAACTGCACAGGAGTCTTGGGAAATAAGGTGGGAAAGGGTATAAAACTGACTGGAGCATATATATAATATTCAGTGGAGAGAGTATGGCTGGAGCAAGAAACAGGAAGAGAAAGAAGGCCAACAATTAATAGCATTTGTGCAATATAATTATGGATCCGGCAATATAATATTTCTTTTACTTTCCCATATTAAGAACTCACATGCTTTCGTTGTGTGACATAGTCTTGCATTCCACACCCTTCTCAACAAAGCTGTGAGTAAAGGTTCTCACTTAAGAAACTGAGTATAACACATAATTTTGCAAGAATCTCCAGGATTCACTAATTTAATTATCTTTCTTTTAAATTAGAAATATAGAAATTAAAATGAAGAATAAAACCATCAGAGTGTGTGTGTGTGTGTGTGTGTGTGTGTGTGTGCACGTATATGTATATGTGTGGGTGTGTGGGTGTTTATTTGTGTCTGTGTGAGCATCTTGTGTGTATTAGTTCAGTTTTGAAGGTACAGAGTCAAAACTGCTTCAAGTGGAATGTAAAATGGAGCTCATGCTCCTGTGCTTTGTTCATTTTGATAGGGGTATCTGCTTGGGTGATGAAAATTTCACCTCTGTGTGACAAAGTCTATTTCAATGAACTGAACAAATAAAAAAAATTGGGAAAGAGAAATGGTTGTGTGGGGAGAGAGTAATTGCTGTGTGTTGTTTTACACCCCTAAAGCACTTCAGTAATCAAATATCATCCAAATATGGTTCTGGCTATTGGTAATGCCAGATTTGTTCTTCAATTATATAATGTACATAAGGATAGAAGTATTCTAATTTTTTATCAACCACTACGCTAAGTATGTATATGTACAAAATAGGGTATTTAGTTTTTCTACATGGTTCTTGGCAATGGCCAAAGAAAAGAGTGCACAAATTATGATGCCACTCAACCAGTATGGTCCTTGCATGGTGGGAAAGCTTTATGCTTGCTTTTGGGTTCAGAAAAAAACTCAACTTTTTTCATATAGCCATAGTCCTTTTTCTCCTGGTGATTTAGTAGGAAAATTACATAATTACTAAAAAGTGTAATTTATCTCCTCTAGCCAGACCCTTTCCCAATCAAGGTTATGCAGGGTATCTTTATTAAAAATGCACTGTGCTTTAGAGACCAAGAAAAAATTCATAAAGCCACTAAAGAAGAAAGTGCACAGAGAACATAAGCTTATCAAAATGGTAGAGATCATCAAAATAGCTGGCCTACTTAGCCAGTCTCCATTGAATGTGTCTGGTTCAGGGGGAAACTGCTATTATTTAGTGAAGTGATTACAGTCCTGTATATTCTTCATATCTATCTAACTTTTTACCCAGGATTGAATAATTAATTATGGAGTCTAAATGCTACTTTCTTAGGAATCTTGTTATTCTTAGAGAACTTTGTCAAACTACCAACCTTAAAGTCTCCAGTTTAACTCCTCCACATGGTTGGGTGTTTTGTGTTGTTGATTTTTCTCCCCTTTTAAGTTCTTACTTCCTTTGGCTTGAAAAACACCATGTATGTGGGATATAGAGATTAATAGATTGAATTGGATCCATATGTTCAGGCAGACCACTGTTGTTTTGTAAGATAGTTGTGGTGTTTCCTTTTACATCTATCTATTTTTGGTTGGTTGTATTTCTTTAATTTATTTGCTAACCCCACATCCATTAGTTGAATGATGGAATATAAATATTAATCATATAACTTTTTTTGGTTGAAGAAAATAAAATTGGTGATTGTATTGTCATTGGGTACAATTTGACACATTTAATACATTTGGTGCCATTGTTGAGAATCACTCCATGCTTACGATTATATAATCATCTACATATATATTTCTGTCCAATGCAGTACCTAGTATATTCTTCTAATGTAATGCATAACCATTGCAACTATAGAATAACTTCTAAGGAAAAATTCTATTAAAATAATCAATTTTAGAGCATTTATAGCAGCATGTATAGAGCCAATCCATTTAGGAGAGTTTACTTCAATGCTTATGATATGAACACACCAAATGTGATAAAGCAACATTTTAATGACCATATCGCTTTATCATCTGAAATGTAAGGGTAACATTTGTAACTCTACAGCAAGCCATTCCATATATTGTATTATGTTTTGTTGTTTTTTTTATTAATGTTTTCAAATTTGTTGTTAGAATTAAACAATTAAATAAATAGCTAATATCTGTGTGTGTATGTATATATATATACTTTCCTCTTTTTATTCAAAAGGTATGGGTGAAGTGGTTCAATGCAACTACATGAAGTATAGTCAGCAGAAAAAAATTAAAATGCCTCAAGAAAGGAGTGCAGATTAGACTGGAGGAGCCCAGTAGTGTGTCCTTGACTCTCAAGGAGGCAGTGCGTGAGGACATGGAGGTATACATGGAAATACAACAAAAGTAACTGCTGACAATAATACTTTATTTCTCCTGACATATTTGTATGTGCACACAAATTACCGCATATTATTGACACTTGTGTATATGTTGTTGTTTTTATAATATTGATAAGAGATATAGTGTGACAGAGTTGGAATGCTTATCAATAGTGGATTCTGTAGCTCACACTGATATCTATCTAGTTGACAGACGTTTTACAATAGAGACAGATCACAGAGCTCTTTTTTTCCTGAATAATAGCAAGTTCACCAATGGAAAATATTCTCGCTGGGCTATTCCCCTTCAACCATTCACCTTCAACTATTTAGCTACTCTATCTGATATAGACTAGAAACTAAGAATGGGAACAGTGATAAACTTTCTCATCAAGCATGGATTTTTACAGATGGATGCTCAACTGATGATGGCTTCTATCCACAACCCTGAAAACAATGCACATTCTTGTTAACAGTGTTTTGTGACTTCCCATAAATAGTGTATATGCACATTCATTATAACATTATAGAAAAGTTATTACTTAATTTGATAATTTTTTGTTGCTTCTATGCCATAAGCGTAAAAAGCGTGGGAAGTGCACATTGACTTAGTCAATCATTTTTATTTAAGTGTAACTTTACCAAAGAAATTTTAAAATTCTATTATTATTGACAAGGTTGAGCAGATTGGAAAGACTGAAGCAGAACATTAGATGGCAGGTAAAAAATTGTAAGTAACTACACTTCTCCAGAATCATTTATGGTTAGAGTCTTCATTGAAGGGAATAATAAAAACATGGAAGTTCACATGGGAATGGGAGTCACTATACTTTGCCAAGGGAACTCTATTTCCAAATTTGGCTTTACAAAAATCTGATGTTCTGCCGAAAACATATACTGCTCAGGCATTAGTATTTTTTGGCCAGAGGGAAGTTTCAGTGAAGAATGGCCATCTTATCAAGGTAATATCGATTACTGTGGTGAATGGAGATGGTCCTAACCTTTGGGGCAGGAATTAGTTAGATCCGCTGAAGCTAGATGTGATGCAAATTTCCCGAGTTACGTGTAGTATGCAAATGGATACATTATTATTACAATAGTACACAGATACTCAAAGGAAAAACTGGGTATGATCAAAACTTTTGCACATCTTTGAAACCAAAAGAAGTAGCACCAACAAAAGTTTTAGACCCAGGTTCGTTCCATTCAAGTGAAGCAGTGGGGGAAGAACAGGATTGTCTAGAAGCTGTGAAAATATCAGAGAAAATTTCTCTCATACTGATTGGATTGCAATTATAGTAGAGTAGCAGTTCCCAAGAAAGATAGTAAATTCATGATCAGCGGAGATTACAAGATGACCAATTATTAACCCTGTTCTCCAAATCTGATCAGCACCCACTACCAAAGCAGGAGAGCAATTTTCCAAAACTTTAAACAGGTACAAATATGCAACATTAGATCCATTCCAAGCCTACACCCAAATTCTGTTCGATGATGCACGATCTCAGTATGATGGTGGGCATTCACTAAAGTTGAGGGATATTCGTGAAAGATTACAGAAGTGTGTCATATGAGTGAGACATTTAAAACAGGTTCTTTGCAACTATCTGAATAACATTGTGAATGCCCCATGTTTGCATGCACCCCCAGGTTAAGTTAGCATTATTACTGAAGCCCCAGTTCCCCATATCTTAACTCAAACTCGGAGCTTTTTTTGATCTGATGAATTATTACAATAAATTTTGGAAGAATTTGTCAGAAATGTTGCACACGCTCAACTATCTCTTACAAAAATATCAGAGGCGAAATTTGTGTGGTGCATGTGATAAGTCATTCAAAACTGTTAAGGATTGCATTCATTTTATGTTACATGTATATCCCTGGTCTCTGGAACCCACTTTTTAGAGCTCTGTGCAGTAAACTTGTGTTTATTCAGGAATTAATACACAAAAAAACCCAACCATTAGCTGAATTCTAGTTGACAATCCAGTACACCCTGATTGCAGAAACCACGGATAGGCTTTAGCGGTCTGGGAATCATAAAATCAAAGTTGACTCAAATATATAGGTTTATGCTCATATTATTATTTTTTTTATTTAAACATTTTCCAGCTCAATAGGTTTTCATAGATAAGGTTATGCCTTGGTAGCACCTCAAGAAGCAGAATAAATTGACCACATATAAACATATCATAGATAGGAAGATAGATTTATATTGCCATTTCATGACTTTTTTTGGTGATGATTATTAACAAAAAGGGAAGGAATTGTTTTCCAAAATATCCTTTTTCAATGTATTTGTGGCACTGTCAAGCTGGTATGTGCTTTGTTATATTCTCTGCAGGTTTCTTTGCAATTCTGGAGTTCGGTGCTAAGTTGGCATTACTGTTGGAAATTGTCGAAATACTTATAGAACATGTGTTTCCTTTTTTATAAAGACTGTGCAAAGGCAAAACTTTACAGGTAATGGAAAAAATTTAGAAGATTACCTTGCAAATACAGTATCCCCATATCATATCCATTCAGTGGAACCAAAGGGTTTCTCCACTGCCAGCATTGAGGAAATATCATGACCCTAATCCTTTTTACCTTGCTATAAAATTTTGGAGAATTTAATGAATACCTGTCAAATAGGAGATTTGCATGTATATTCAGGAGAGTCCTGAATTGTTCAGGAAGGTGGGGTATGAAGGATTACCCTTGGGGGAGGAGAGGGTGTAGAAGTGGGATCCTTTACTATTCTAACTCACTTCAGATTCCTATTTTAGGCTTATCTCACTGTTTATCTCAGTGGGTTTTATCAAGTTTGGAGATATCCAACAGTTTCTATTTTTAGGATCCTTTCCTATTTTTAGGATCCTTTTCTATTTTTAGATATTTCAGTTACGTAATTGAATTTGAGGGCTTTATATATATTGAAGTTTTCATGCATTAAGATCTATTTCTCCCACACTGAGGTCAATTTCTATTCCTAGTATTGTGTGCCTAGAGGTGCTAATGTAGTGACCTGTTTCTATTTCTACTCAGCCAGGTTGCATAATCTTTCCTACCTAAGTGAAGTAAGTGGAAAACACAGGCTTTCAAACATACTGAATTTGTAGATTGACATGTTTATTTCACAGGGAACTGGAACAAATACATACCAAGGAGCTGCATTTTTTTCTGAGAACAGGCATCTGTGTAAGTTGATATAATATGTATGTATATATTTCCCAGGTTGGGCAAAGGAATTCGCTTTTTTTTTTTTTTTTTTTTTTTTTTTTGCACCATTATCGCAATTTTATTTATTGTTAGTGAAAAAAGCTAACTTAACACTTTTTTTTTTTCAATCAGACCATTGACCTTCTGAGGTGTGTTTGGTTTGTTTAGTATAATTTAGGGGGGGGGGGGGTTTTGGTTGGGGTTTTCCTATTTAAAATATTTTTCCTGGTGTTCCTGAATTCTGGCTGGAAACAGGAGGTCAGTTTTTTTGGGTTGATATCTTCTTGTGGTTTTAAAGGTCTTCAGATGCACACACACAAACACAGGGTGCCAGGAGGCTGTTTGTGGTGCCAGAGGTCATTGACCCCGAGTCATTAGCAGTGAGAGGCATGCAGACATGACATGTTGGTAGCCTTCTGGTCAGGACATGGATAGGAGGTAGGGTTATAGACATGGTTAGGGTTACTATGGTAACTTGTTTTTTTGTGTTTTTGAGGATTTAGGTCAAAGCCTGGATTATAATGGGATGACCAATACACAATGCAATGCTGAAGTTATAACAATTACAATGTATTCTTATTTGTAAGGGATATCAATTAATGTTAATATAATTATTAGTTTTGTTGTGTGTCCACATGAATCAAGATTAAGTTACCATTAAGAATCTGCTCTGTAATACCTCCCTGGACTTGCCCTGGCTCTAGGTTAAATGTGTACTTCAATTATGGTTGTGTGTGTGTGCACAGCTTAAATGGACGGCACCTGATGAAGAAGGTTTGGTCAACTTCTTGGTGGAGATGAAAGGATTTAAGTATGTAAATCAGATTCTGTGTCATCTCGAACCTCACAAAAATGGATTCACTCTGAGATTTGTTTTCACACCTTACCTGTTCCATCTTCTCTCTCACTCCACCAACCATTTCTTACCATATCGTTTATCTCCTAATGAATGCTCTAATGGTTCATCCTTTTTCTCTATCCTCTTCACTCCATTCCTCTCCTCTAAACTCCTCCCCACTCCTCTCCAATTCTCACCTCTTCTCCCCACTCTCCCAACTCCATTCCTCTCATTTCCACTCCTCCCCCCTCCTCCCCTCTCCTCTCCTCTCCTCCCCACTCCTCCCCTCTCCACTCCATTCTTCTCCTCTTCACTCCTCCCCACTTGTCCCCTCTTCTCTAGATTCTTCCCAACTCTTCTCCACTCCTCCCAACTCTTCTCCACTCCTCTCCACTCCTCTCCACTCTTCCCCACTCTTCCCAACTCCTCCCCTCTCCTTTTCACTCCTCCCCACCCCTCCTCTCCACTCCTCCCCTCTCCACTCCACTCCTCCCTTCTCCTCTCCTCTCCTCTCCACTCCTCAACTCTCCTCTCCTCTCCTCTCCACCCCACTCCTCTCCTCTCCTCTCCTCTCCACTCCTCCCCTCTCCTCTCCTCTCCTCTCCACCCATCCCCACTCCTCCTCTCTGCTCTCCACTCCTCCACACTCCTCTCCACTCCTCTTAACTCCTCCCCACTCAATTCGTCTCCTCTCCTCCCCTCTCCTCTCCACTTATCCCCACTCCACTCCACTCCTCCCCACTCATCCCCACTCATCCCCACTCCACCCCACTCCTCTCCACTCCTCCCCTCTCCTCTCCACTCCTTTGCACTAAACACCACTCCTTCCCATTCCCCTCCTCTCCTCCCCACTCCTCTCCACTCTTCCCCACTTCTCCCCACTCCTCTCTACTCCTCTCCACTCCTCCCACTCCTCCCCACTCCTCTCCACTCCCCCCCATTCCTCTCCACTCTTCTCCACTCCTCTCCACTCCTCCCCACTCTTCTCCACTCCTCTCCACAGCTGCACTCTCTTCCACTTGGGGTTGTCATGACAGAGAGGATCGAGTGAGAAATAGATCTAAGAAGCTGGAGAGATGCAGACAGGGATCCACCCAGGGAAGACTGGACGCCTTCTTCAAGCCTGTAACATCTCCTAGTGCAGTTGACAAGAGAAAGGTCTGAGGATTACAGATTCATGTCCTCACACTTGTCAGGTTGGGGGTGGGGAGGGGGCATGATTCAATAATTGGTCAGGATTAGTATCAGACACAACTAAGATTTAATTCCAAGTGTGCAATGCTTCTGTGTGGTTCCAGCTCTGCTTTTTGGGGCTCTCAGGACAGTCCCTGGATAGCCCTAATCCTTGACAGTGAGCACTGCAGAATATGAATCAAGCATGGAAGTCCACATTGAGTCTGAAAATATAATTTCAATTTGGACAGTTATAATGTATTGTATTTAACTTTATCCTATTTCATGCAAGGTAAGCACTATACACTGCAGGAGAACTAACCAACCACACCCATCCACACAGTAAGGTGAACAGCTCAGAGCTGCATTTTCACTGTTCTCCAATCAAAGTTTACCATTGTTATTTTCTTGCTACAATAATTGGTGAAATTTGAAGAAGATTTCAATAGGATCAAGTGAGTTACCCACAAATATCCATGTAGAAGCTATCATCTATCTATGTTAATCTCATCTTTGCCACTTTCGGATTTATTGAGAGTTGGCCTTCAAGGATGATTTGCTAATAAAACTTGTGTTATTACTGGTTTTACCATATCAATATTTCTCAAACTACTTGCCAACTCAATAAGGCACCAAAATGCAAAGCCACCAACTGCAGCCTGTGCCTGTTAAAGTGTTCAAAATACTTACCATCTTTGTTAAGAAAGATCATCTTTAATTCCTTGGCATGACATGGCCCACACCCTGGAAGTTCATTGGCTTCCTCTTTGGGAATATGTGCCTTCAAACAGGGCATGTGATATCATTAGTAATGTATATATATATATATATATATATATATATATATTTTTTTTTAATGGTATCTTCGGTATCTTGTACTTTACCACAATGGCTTCTAAATTAGCTCCTTTCTTCAGGCCACACCCCATTTGATGAGGTGTGTAGGTCCTCTTACCTATTCTGTGTGGACCATTACTGACTCTCAGTGTCCCTGAACCGCAATGTGTTAATAATGCTGGAGTAATCACAACAACAACAACAACAACAACAACAACAACACATGTGATGTACTAAACTTCATGTAGTGCATGTAGTAGGTCTCCATACTAACTGTGCACTCCGGTTATGACCTCTATCCAATTCCGTTACGTCAATTTCTCATAGAAAATATTTCTTTCTTTTTCTTCTTTTTTCTTTCTTTTTCTTTCTTTTTCCTTAATTTTCTTAAAAATAATGCATGGAAAATCCTTGAATCTCATAAAAAATCCTTCAATCTCATAGATAAGATTTCTTTTCTTTTTTAAAATTTTTAAACAAATTTTCATAAAGAATGCATGGAAAATTCTTCTATTAATAACCTCAAATCATTTTATTTTTGTACAGGGAGCCAGTATTGGTAAAGTGTCTCTGAAGAAGAAATCCAAACTCTTTGCAGGATCTTCCAAGTTCAAGAGAAAGTAGTCACAACTGTAATATTTAATTTTGGCTGATGTTTACATATGTGTCCTTAGCCTTTGTTAACTTTCTGGTTGTGTTTGAACCTGTTGTCACGCACACAAACACATGCATACATGATACCTACATGTGTATAGACCATGAAGTATGGCAAGTTGTGGTCAACATCGACCTTTAATAAACTTGGTTTGCTTCTATTTTTCTCCCTAATATGACAAAAGTTCAGATTTTATAATGATAATTTGGTATTGTCTCAGTCACAACTGTGGATATTTGATGTGTCTGCACTTTATCTGACCTAGTCAGCACCTGGACTATCTGATCTGCACCTATTCACCAGTGCATAGTGGGAAGCCAATCAAGTTAGTCACTATCAACAAATGAATCCATTTTAAGACATGATTAATTAAAACTCATTAGTTTTTACAGTGGAAATATATTTTACGTAAATCCTCAATTATAAAAGAAGCCAAGTGAATTTCAAATTAAAATTATTTGTATTTTTGGGACACAGGTTTAGAAACATTTGGAATGGTGGGGGAGAGGGGAGGGGCAGCGTACATCAATAATTTTTTCTCAAGAATAGATTTTCAACTAATTTTTTTCTACTCTGTTACATTAAGTGGTAACGAATACTTTTACTATATGAAAATCCTATAGTTACAAGAAAAGGTGTTGAGGAATGGATAAAAATATAAATGTAATCATAGTTTCATCTTGCTCCTTTCTATGTAGGCTTTCATTTGACACCTGTACACAACTTGATCAAATTTAGTCAATAGCATATTTTATAATGAAAAATCCAGTACATTTCTAATGCTTATTTGCACCAAGAGGTCACTGAAGGTCAATTCAGAAATGCCCCTATATCAAAAGAAATCTTCCTCAAGGTATGCCCTTACTGTGCACCAAATTTCATGCTCATATTATCAAAAGCACAATTCCTTAAATTTTTGATACATATATATCTGCAGGATTACCAATGTATTCTAGGTTTCAAAGCAGTTCTTAAATATAAGGCTCTACTGTATTTTTACTAAACACCTACTAAATAGCAACCAATCAAGAACTCCTGCCTTAGCTATGGGTTCACAGCATGGATATGCTGTAGGAGTTTCTGAACTGACTGGCTAAATGAGTTTCTAGTATTAACCTTGCCACACTTTGAAGCAGCAAAAGAAAGAATTTCTGTATGATATTAATTAAGATAAGGATCATTTTGAAGCCAGAAGTCTCAGGCTTGATGCTAAGAAATCCAGTAATTTTTGGATGTGGTATGTTCAGATGTTGGATTAAATTTCCAAAATGTTACCAAAGTGATCATAGTTGACATCCTGATATCTACTCCTTTCAAAAGTGATAGAAACATGTATTTATATTAAAAAAAATAAATAAATAAATAAAAAAAATTAAAAAAAAAAATAATAAATAAATAAATAAATAAATATATAAAAATTTTTTTTTTTAATTATGATCACTGAAAGTGGAGAATGATGCATTGATGGGTGTAACTATCAATATCCTCTTAACAGTGGTGAATCAGGATATCTTACTCATGAAGACCCTAATTTCACTATCTTTGTGGTGCATCTCACTCATTTGCCTGCCCTCAGGTTGTCAGTACTATAAGCTTATATTTTTTGATGAGCCCCAAATTGTAGTAGGATGATTATTAAAGAATAATTGTTTGAGTAGTAAGTTATCCTACAAACCATGCTCTATGATAATATTGAGTCATTCTAAAATATCAAATAACATGAGGCTTGTTGAATTCATCCTTGGATGGCTTTTGGTTTAATTTTGGAGCGGGTGTTTGAAGGTGGTGGGTGTGTTTTATTGATGATCCTTTACCAGACTCTGGGAACATTCATACAAAGAATCTTCAAAATCAGTGTGGTCATCAAGGAAAAGTTCACAAAGAGAGACCAACACAGTTGTATTATTATTAGGATTAAAAATTAAAAAAAAAAAAAAAAAAAAAAAAAAAAAAAAAAAAAAAAAAAAATTAATTCATCACTTTTACTTCTGGCTGGGGGACTTATCTCTCAGCTAGCCTAAATTAATTATGCCCAGATCCCACTATTTATAAATCTGGGAATAATTAGATTAGGCCCGCACTGAAAAATGGTAGTCTGCCCACATCGTGCATGTGCAAAAAAGCGGACCATTACTACAACTAGCAGAATTTGCTGTATCCCTAGCACTCTGCAGTTGAATAAGTTGTGATTTGGTGTCATTTTAAGAGATATATTTTAAGAGATACTCCACCCTGTTCTAACTGGAAGATGCCCTTTTTTTTCTTTTTTTTCTTTTTTTTGTAGTGTTTGTCCTGGTAGGTGTTATGCCTTTTTGTTTTACTGATGCCCAAGTTCCCCCAGATATGCTGGAAACTTTTCTTGGCTATGGAACGATGGGGGTGACATTCCACGGTAGAATGTTCAGTGGGCACTGTAAGTTTTCAGCTATAGTTATTGCAATAGATGAAACTCTTGCATGCATTAATTCAAGTATATGTTATCTTATTAATGAGTGCGTGTTATTTCATTATCTAGTGTCTAAATTCTCTTTGTTAACCTTTGTATATATCCTCTTTGCTTCCATTTCCTAACTTGAATTCCACCCCTTCCTTTTGCTTTAGTTTCCTATTTAAAAGATGTGGAGAAGAAATTAGCATTTTATGGAGAGCAGAAGCCAGAGTGGGGGCCACTCACTACCAATATGGTCTGAGCAAGACCTTCCACATACAAGGGTAAGTAGATATATTTGTAGCCACACACTCAATATTATAATCTATGCATAGTTCTGTACAGAATACATGTTGTATATAGTTATGAAACATCTTATTGGCTGGTTTGAGGGTGCCATAATCCTGTGCGATAACTCTATAAGTCATTTGTAATAACTTAAAATTATACACAATTATAGAGCATAGGTATTCAATTGCTATAATACATGAATTCATTGCTATTCACATTCCTGTACTGAAGTAAGAATGATATATATCCTCACCAGCTTTTCATATCTGCTGAAAGGTCAATGAGTTCTGAGATAGTTTGACTGTCCGTGATTATCAGTTGGTCTGCATTGTAAAAAGGTTGAAGAAACTCATCTCATAGAGAAAATGGAAGGAGCAGTGGTGTTGGATTTTAATATTAAATGAATTGTTCTGTCTACATATTCTGTGCAGAGAAATAAAATATTATGATGAATATAAAATTGAGTGCAGAAATACTTCAAATGAAATAACTAGAATTTCTTTACATTGCAGAATTGTTATTGCAGATGCACTTTTCAACCCTGATTCAGCCAGAACTATGGCATCTGGATGAAAGGAAAATCAAAAAAAAATTTTAAACAAATTATTGACTGCATTCCATAGGAAGTGTCAAAGCATCCTAAAACACCATTTTTATTCAAAATCCAGACAACTATCACAATAATGAATTTGCTTGCTTGATATATAAAATACTAACTGTAAATATCTGCACCCACCATCTTCACAGATGAACTTGTGTGGACTGAAGCTTTACCAAAGACCACACAGTTAGTTCTTTGTGACTATTTGCACCTCAAACCACTTTGATGACAAACCTTTGTAACTTTTCACTATATTAGTCAAAAATATTTATAATTATCTTGGAATTAAAGATATAGTGTCTGTGCATCAACTTTTCAGTAACAGCGTGATGTTCCATGTTTTCCTTTCCTTGTTACCACTCTTATATATCGGTAGTTGTGTTTAGTGTGCCGCCAAGATTGCGCCAGGATTGTTTAAACACTAGGAAACTGTACAGTGACTTGGTTGCTCAAACTTTGGAGCATATCACTTCTGGGAAATACCAGGTATCATATCTGGGCAGATTTGAATCCCTTATCTGAATCCAGATATAACCTTTATACATGATCTAGCTGTACGGGTGATAGGTGAATCATAAGTTAAAGTAAGGTCACTTCACTCTTGTTCTATTGAAAAAATAAGAAGATCCTTCAGTTTCTCCTATTTATTCTTTTCTGACTTTTATGAATGTTTGCTCTAAAAACTCTTCATCCAGATGTTTCTGCAGCACTCATTGTTCATTTACTAGTAATTTGTGTTTGCCATGTGAAGCAATATTAACTGAAGTAAATTGTATGAAAAATGAAGATTATTATCTCATATCTATACTGGGATCAACTGAACCAGGTACTTCTAGTAAAACATAATTTATTATGATGAGCAATGAAATATATATCATAGCATCTTTTACTCTCCTTTTTTTACCTTCACACCTTTCTTTTCCAGAATGTAATGCTCATTGAGATGAGTGGATATGTAAAAAAAAATCTAAATATGTTATTCAAACCACCCAATCTGTAGTAAGGTCATGACATGTACACAAGCACACATGTACAAGCACATGCACCAGTTTTGCACATACATTAAATATATACTTACATGGAGGCACATACATGTACATGCATGCACATGTAAGTGTTACTAAGCTGCGTTGGGTATTTAGTTGTTAATCTTTTTATCTAATACAATACTGTGGAAGAATCCAAAGCATTTCTTAAGTTAGGAATGAAAAAAGATATGCCACAACAGCGTCAATGGCGTGCTTGACATGATTATTATATAAACCTGCACTAGAATTTTTAATATAATATTCAATTATTTAAATTTTTTTTAAATATGTTCTAATCACAGCTACAGAGTTTTGTCTGACTTTCAATGCCAAATAGAGGACCAGAGCTATGTGGAAGTGCCCAAATTCTGGGACTGGCTAGAAGATGCCACTTACACAGGAAAGACAACTCACCGTGTAGAGACTATGATATGTGGGGAACCACGGTAAGTTCAATTTTAAAATTTATCTTTACAATTACAAATTGTTTGATGGTCTTGGTGCCAGTTTAGAGTGTTCTGGTGGGATATGGTTAGGAGGGTTGGAATCCTGCAGGCACTTCAGAATGCAGCAGGTTAGGGAAGATAGGGAAATGAAGTTATATAATATCTGTTATGGTGATAGCTTGAGGTTTTTTTTAAAAATAAGATAAAATGGAAGCTGGAGATGGATGTAGGGTAGAGGGAGATGGATGTAGGGAAGATAGAGATGGATGTAGGGTAGAGGGAGATGCAAAGGAACAAGTTTGTTGTATTTTGTAAAAAAAAAAAATATCAAGAATAGCTTATTAAAAGGATGCATTGGTATGGCACATGATTTGAAACAGTATCCAAAGTACAAACATTATTCTTAACTGAAATCACATTTGTGCTTAGAATTTCAAAATTTTAAATCCTGTTAGGTTTCATTCCAGTGAAGTCTTAGTTTGCCCAAAATATTTGATCATGATTGTTTGAGAACTGTGGGAGGAATTGACGGACAATATACAAACCTAATAAGCTCTATCATATATAAACATATTAAATTCAGCTAAAAATGAGTGTGTGATGTCTATAACATGTTCTTATCCATTTAAGATTGTAGATGTTCGTTTTGAGTTGGGAAAACCTCAGTCTGGACAAACTCTCAATAGTTCTACTTTTCCCTACATGCATAACAGGAACACACCAGAACAGTCCAACTTTTATTATTTTGAATCGTTCTCTGATACTCTGCCATTAGTCAATGGCAATTTTCAAGTGCCCGAAGCCTGCAATGAAGAAAGATATGTTTCGAGTATTTTATAGATAAATTTTGGATTAACTTTATTGATTATAAATTTGATACGATTTTAAAATGTTTTTGTAAGATTGAAATTTTGTATAATTTTTTAATATTTCTAGCCAGAGACCATAAGTTTGAATCATGAGGTGGTACAGTTGTATGTGTTGGATCATATCTGGGTTGATATGGATGGACAGTTCTAGTATACTCAGACTTCCCTTCCCTTGCACACATGTACATTGAGACTATAACAGATCCAGACTTTGAAAATCAATCAACATCTACACAAGACTTTGGTATGCTCCTGCTTTTGAGAGAAACTACAATTGTAATCTGCTTGACTACAGAATTGTGCATGAATAAAGGTGGGAAAAGGAGAGAAGAAATAAATGAAAAGAAAAAAAAAAGAGAATGATTAAGCAAACCAGAAAAAAAAAACCCAGCTATGTTTATAGGATATATCGTTCAGGTAGACAATCATCTGCATATTTTTTCTCTAATCACCTCATGCCAAACATGCGTACAGAACTTTATTGACAAACTTGTTTGACCTTACACTTTGAGGTGTTGAATAGTCACCTATTCTGGCTTCTGCCTTGGCACATCTGCATGGCCAGCTACTTGTTCATTAGGTGAGTCCTTGTTGTTTGTTGTAAGCACTTCTTTGTCTTCATTCCAAACCATGTTCTCATAATCAACTTCCTTCACTGGAAACTCATAACCCTCATTCAAACAATTAGCTACCTTAACTTTATTAACTTTATTAACTATGTTATTCATTTCTTCTTGATTATCTCAATTCTTCTTTCACAGGTTGCCAAGAGAGAGGCAGAGGCAGAGTCCCTGGGTTTAGTCCAGGTGGCTCTGACACATGCCGTGCAGAAAGACATGTGTTATGGGAAGAAATATGATATGGAGGATATATTGTAAGGACAATGGTCATGTGACTTGGATTGACATGTATTTTGGGAGTTATTATTACACAGGTACTATTGGTATTTTTTTGTGTATTTTAAGGTTTGGTGTATGTTTATGCCTAGAGTAGGATAGAGGTGTGTATCATGGAATAGTGTACTTTAAATTCTAGAGTATTTAAATTTTAATATGATATGAATATGTGATTAAGAAACTGTAAAGTAACTTAAAAATACCAATAAACATGCACACAAACGAGAGCAAATGTACACACACACCCCCTTAAACATGTGCTCACATACACCACCCATGCAAGTGCACAAATATACATGTACAAACTATTTATGGGAAAATAAGTTTGAGGACTATCCCTTCCTTTTCTTCTTATTTTCTTCCCCTCCATGATCACCCATCCAAAATTGGAATTTGGGTGTTGGGGCGGGGAGAGTGGGTAAAGTGAATACCATATCCCCAGCTTCTCCCCAAGAGCAGCTGAACTAAGTTATGTCATGGTCACAGTGTTGAGTGAATCGTATTGAACTGAACATAGTGTGCGTGACTCCTATAGAATCAAGCATTGTGAAACACTATATTAATTTAATTGAATCACTTTTATCACTCTGAATTTTTTGGACGACCCATTTTCTGAACTGGAACAAACAATATTTTCTATTGGACCTACAAAGCATCTGAATTTGACCGAATTGATGTCTTGGCTGGATGGAGTGATTGTTTTGATGGCAATAACCTGGTGTCTGAACAGGACCGATTATTTGTTTGAACCAGACAAATACAGTGTCTGTGTTTGACTAAATCTATCTCTGAGTTTGACTGATTCTATGTTTAGAGTAGACCCACCCAGTGTCATATCCAGACTGAACAAGTATCTGAACTAACCCAGACCAATGTCCAAATTGGAGCAATCCAGTGTCTGAACTTGACCGACCCAGTGTCTTAACTGAAACTGCCTGTTGGTGTTTTAAGAACTGCTTAATCCCCAGGTATGGTAGGTGGCTGCCACCTGAGTCAATACCCAGCTAATAAGCTCCTTAATTCTTAAATACCAGAGTAATTTAGGTTATAAATTAAGAAGAACTTCATTAGCAATTTAGCAAAGACTGCAGACCGTGGCCTTTTCAGGGTCTCTTATACACCTGGCCACACATTAGCATTATATTATACAAACTTACCTACATACATAGAATTTAAACACATTAGCTACCTATAGGGTTCGATAAGCTAATATAATACAAAAAATCAATAACAGCACAAGTACAGATACATAACTTGGTTGTTTATCTTGTTCAAATATATGTTTACAAATAACTAATAAATGTTCTGGGCCTGGCTTGACCATGTTGAGGGTTGACCCTCGACACTGCCGAGTGTTTGAAATTGACAACCTGGTGTGTCATCAAGATGGACAAAATTTCAGAAATGCACCTGCTCATTCTCATTATCTCAACTCGATAGTCAATGAATATTAACTGTACCAACCTATTTCAGAACTGGATCGACCAATTTTCAGAACTGAACAGACTCAGTCTCTGAATTGGCCAATACCAGTGTCTGAACATGACTGACTAATTCCATGAACTAGACTGGTCCTGGGTACGTTCTAGATTGACCTTGTATCTGACCTGGATCTCTCATGTTTTTTTTTGGTTAAGGACCAACCTGGTATCTCTGCTTAACTATCACAGTGTCTTCTTTTGATCAATCCAGTGTCTGAACTGGACAGACATGGACCTTAAAATGGGAGTTCCTTGCTTGTAAAGAGAGACATCCAAGTATCTTAACTGGATTGTCCCAGTGTATTAACTGAACCAACCAATTGACTCAACAGATACTGCCAGGTATCAAAAAAGGACAAACCCAGTGTACAAACTGAACAATCTCAGTCTCTGAATTGGGCAAACTTAGTGAATATACAGTAAAAATGCAGCCCTAGCCCTAGAAGATTACCTACCTGACATCTTAATTTTATCTACTGGACCGACTCAGAATCTGTCCTGGACTCGCCTAGTGTTTAAACTGGACCAACACAATGTCTGAACTGGATTAACCAAGTATCTGAACTTTACAGACTATGTTCTCAACTGAACCAACAAAATATTGGAACTGGACCAAGCACAGTGCCTCAATTTGAACTTGAATAGACTAATGATTGAAGATGGCCGACAGTGTTCTAACTTGATCAATCCATTTTTTGAAGTTGACCAACTAATTATATGAATATGACCAGCTTGGGCTTAACTTGGCCAACCTATTTTGCAAATGTAACCAAGCCTGTGTCTTAAAAGGACTAACCTTTAGTGCATTGGTATTCAGATTTACTTAATTTTTTAGTATTGGTGGTCATATCTTATTCAAAATGAAATCATTGTCAAATAGATTTGCACACTTGATTGAAATCTACTCTAATCCGATGGAAAACACCACATGAGTATGTCCTTCCAACTGCATATCTAGAGACATATATATTTTTGCTTAGTTTCGTACTTTGGAGCTTTAGTTCTCAACTTTTGGAGTCTTAGTTTTGTTTGAATTTTGAGATACCAGACTCTCAACTTTTCTCAGTTACACTGAAGTAACTTTAGTTGTTAAGTCACGCTAATGCCTATCAGTTGTGGAGAGCTAATTTGGGCTTAGCAGAGCTAAAACGCCCCAGCCTGTTCATGGATGAGAGGGATTGTTAGTATGTGGCTTCAGCAGTCTAGCTACTAGTGTGGATAATTTTGATTTTTTTTTGGTTTATTTTAATTTATGGATATCTATTCTCCTTTCAGCATTTGAACATCTTTGTTTATTGCAATTTTTTTCAGTCGCCAGCTGAGTATGAGTCATCGAGATGCTTGCATGCTCTCTATGCACAAAAAGAGAAAAGGCATTGTCCATGCCTCTCGCACTCGTCTTAAAACTAAACTTTATGAGTTAGAGTCTTCCCTTGGAGGACCACATAACCTTGACATTGTTAAATGCTTGAAATGAAGAGTAGATGCCTTAGACACAGACTTTAAAAAGCATCCAGAGAAAAGGATATTATTGATTGTTCCCTTCAAATCGAAAAACTTCTTCATTCTAGCACGCCTACCTCAACAGCACATGTACAAGAGTGTGAAACTTCCTAAGATCGGTGTATACTGAAAGCCGTGGGCCATGAACCCTCTAATTCATTCATGACATCCATTTTCGAGTTAAAGCTAGACATGAATATAATGTTTGAGAGGCAGCAAAACAGCCATGCTTCCATAGATGTTCCATTTTATAGGTAATTATTCAACTATATCAAAAGAACCAACAAATTTAATAAAAAACAAGCAATGAATCTACCAACCAACCAACCTACCAATGAAACCACCAACCAAGCAAAAAACCAAACAACCAACTAACCAATAACAAAAGGAAGGAAGGAAGGAAGGAAGGAAGGAAGGAAGGAAGGAAGGAAGGAAGGAAGGAAGGAAGGAAGGAAGGAAGGAAGGAAGGAAGGAAGGAAGGAAAGAAGGAAGGAAGGAAGGAAAGAAGGAAGGAAGGAAGGAAGGAAGGGAGGGTGGGAGGGAGGGAGGCACAGCAGTTATTTTCACATGCCATTCAAATGGTAAAAATATATATATACAAAGAACATTGTTCTAGTATTTTAATATTGCTGTGTGCATATATTTATGACTTTTTTTTAAAATTAGGTTGAGTTTTCACCTGACTTATGTTCTCGTGTGACTTATGCAAACTTTACAGTGACACGAAGCTCCCTTCAGAGTCAGTGTCTTAACCTGTTGCTCAAGGGCAAACATCTGAATGTGGACACTGAGTGCTCTGATGACCTTAAACTCCAAGGAGAGTTTCTCCTGCTTCTGCAACACCTTGAGCATTCGGTGTTGCAAGCTCTCAATGAGGCCAAAGTTCACATTTTGGATGATGACAGGTAGAAGAAAATATCATTTGATCTCCTTAAAAATTTTTTCTCTAATAAAAGCAATAGAAACTATAAATTTTCCTCCATTTTATTCCTACTCCTTGCCCTTGTCTTCCCCTCCTTCCTCCTCTCTTTTTCCTCCCTCCTCCTTTCTCTATTTTTCTCTCTCCTCCCTCTTCTTTCTCTCTTCTCTCTCATTTTCCCTCTTCTCTTCTTCCTCTTTCTCCTCCGTCCCACTCTATTCTCCTTCCCTCCCTCTCTTACCTGCATCTCTCTCCTCCCTACCCCTCTCTTCACTCTCCCACTCTCTTCTCCCTCCCTCTCTCCTCCATCTCTCCCTCTTATCCTTCTCTCTCTCCTTCTTCCATCTCTCTCCTCCCTCCTTTTCTTTCCTCCCTCTCTGTTGTCTCTCCCAGTCTCTCCTCCATCCCTCCCTCCCTCCCTGTCCTCCTCCCTCCCTATCCTCCCTCCCTCTTTTCTTTTCCCTCCCTTCTCTCTCTCTTCCAACTCTTCTCTTCTGTCTTCCTCCATCTTCCACCTTTCTCCTCCCTCCTCTCTCTCTCCCCTTCCCCTCTCTCCCCTTCCCCTCTCTCTCTCCCCATCCCTGTCTCTCTCTTTATTCTCTTTTCTCCCTTGCTCCTCCCTCCCACTCCTACCTGTCCCATCCCAATTCATGCAGGATCATCACTAAACTGGAGAAATTGAAGAAGGAGGCAGCCAAGGAGCAGAGGAAGGTGGAGGATGCAGATGGGGTCATGTCTGAGGTTGAAACTGTGTCTGGACCATGCCTGCCTCTCTCCACCCCCTGCTCCTCTTTCTAAGTCATGTTGGAATCCATAAACCCGGTATGTGAAAGTTGGTAAACTGTAGCCATGGGTGTGTATAAGCAGCTGTTGTGGTTTCCTTATCTTTTACACCCATCATATTTGAAACTGACCAATAGACAGACAGACTCTTAGTAGATGTTGCTTTAAGTGTGTTCACCACAGAATTAAGATTTACAACAACAAATGTCTTGCAATTACCTGACAATACCTGACATACTTTCAGAGTATATGCTTTATTGAGTGTTACTAATTATGGTTGCTTACCCTGGATACTAATAACAGATATCAAAGGCAAGTTGTTCATGATTTTTTTTTAATGGTACATTCAGTTTTATGCTATTTTTTTATTTTTTTTTTTTTTTTTGTATTTGCAGGGTTTTCTTTTTATTTTTTTCCCCTATTTTTTTCCCCTCTCCCTAATACAACCTAAGATGCAACTAGACTATTAATCATGACATAATGTTATTATTTACTCTGAGGACACAACCAAACAAACTTTGTTTTCTCAAAACAATATTCTTTGATTGTGATTTATTTTGGAAGCTAAAAAGTGTAATTTAAGTTTAAACTTGTTTAAAAATGCATTAGAAGGTAGCATTAGCCTGTTTACTATAATTAAAATATGAAGTGAAGAAGTGAAAGTATTTCTCGTTCATACAAGATGCTGTTGAGGTGTACTCGATCAATGACTGTCCATGAAGCTATACCTTAATCAGCTTTAATTACTGAACTTTTATTACTAAGAGCATTAGTAGCCACCACTATGTGGATAAATTTGTACACTTGAATTTCTTAAAAATAAAATTATTCTCGACATCATGCAAACCTTTGTAGATAAAAAAAAAATATATATATATATCTGTAAGTGATTCATTAATCAGGGCAGAACAACTGGCCGGGTTTTCAAAAAATTTTAATAAACATCAGTGACATATTTGAGTGAATTCTTTCGATACATATGCTAGAATAATTGTATCCACCAAAATTGCACAATTTCATTTAATAAAAATATTATGTTTGCACTACGAATTTAAAATTAACTGTTTTAACATTTTAGCCATGTCAGAATTTTAAGAAGGGGTAAGGGGGGGCACACAGAAGGAACAAAGAGTTGGGTAGGAAGAGGGGGGAGGAAATGGAAAGAAAATAAAAATCAAGTAACTCCAGGTTTGAACAACAGACTTTCAGCTTGAGAAACTTGTGCTTTAACCACTGAGCCACTATATTTAAGTACTTTTTTTTATTATTAGAAATTTTAATTCTTCTTTCCCCTTCCAGGGGTGACTTTTTTTTTGGAATTTTTTCTGTGAAAAACGTTAGTATGCACTGAAACCTAATGTGTGCCAATTTTTGGTCAATATTCATTCAACGTTTTGCTCTCTATTGAGCCCACACAAGCACACACACACACACATACTTTTTCACATTTATAAATACTAGTGTTAAACCCGCCCTTTAGTGGACTGCAGTCATGAAAGCGTCTGCGTTGAAAATATGTAGACTTTTAAAACTAAAGTGAATATATGATTAGGTCAATGTATTATTTAAAAGCACAAGTTTTGACATTTTCAGCCTTACACACAAAAAAAAAGAAGAGGTGTGGTCAGAATGGACCCACCCCATATTATTCGCAGACACATGTATCTTGATCAAACTTTTAGTCCTGTAGCTCCTTTATTTCTTGTTTAAAAGTATCATTTTCCCTTTGATTTTTTTTTTTTTTTTTTTTTTTTTTTTTTTTTTTTGGTTTTTTTTTTTTTTTAATAAAAAAGGGGTGTGGTAATATTGATATGCTTATGGCATTCCTCTGGTGACATTGGTTTTGAATATGTATGAGTTCGTAAGTCTATCTCAATTCTTTTTTCTGGCAAAAGTACCTTTTTGACTTTTTGAATACAGAAAGGGGTGTGGCCCTGTAGACATGCTCATGACATCCCACTGGCGATATTGATTTTAAATATATATGGGTTGTGGGTCCAACTTCAACCTTTCAAGTGTTAAACACAGATGCACAGGCGAACAGACAGACAGATGGATTATAGCACTGTGAGAGAAAAAATGTGCCAATTGGCACAAAATTTGGCATGAACAATTGGGGTGGGTGTAGGATGGTCTTACATGATTGAATTTTGAATTACTGTCATTTTTTTTTATATATATATATCTTTTTTTATTTGTGCATGGCCACTGGCATTCAGAGAACTACTGGGCCAGTTGGGAAGAAATTTGGCATGATCCCTTGGATTGAGTGTGAGACAATTATTACATAATTAAATTTTGAATTAATGTATTTTAGTCTATCTAATGTGAAGGATTGAGGATGACCCTTCTCTGATGACCTGGGCAATGCAAGAGGACCAGAGACTTGATGGTGAACTGGTGAAGATGAGGAAACATGATTAGCTATGTGTTTGTTATTATTACTTTGGTGTTACTTCTTAATTGGATTCTCTAACTGTAAAGGAAACATTAATAGTGTGTGGTTTTGTGGTCATTGGTTTATATTAGTTTCGTGTTGCTTATTAATTGGATTCCTCTGACTGGACAGAACATTAATGGTGTCTGATTTTGTGCTCATTGATTTTGTCTGTAATATAATAATGTTATGTGCAGTTTATCTGGGATTCTGAGAGCTATCAGTTCACTCTAGAAGAGAGATTCTTCTCTTTTTTTGGCCTGTGTTGTTACTTGGGAATTACTGGGCAATATCCGTTCTGAGGAACTAGGGTGCAGACACAGCATGCAGTCTGCTGGGGTGCAGAGTTTGTGTTGGCTGGAGAGGCTGAAGTTGTGTGGGTGCTGTGGCAGGTTCTGTCACGCGAATTATCTCTTTGTATTTGTACATAACTATTGGGATTGAGAGAACCAATGGACTGATTTGGCATGAGCAATTGTGGTGGGTGTGGGATCAATATTACAAAATTGCATTTTGAATTCCTATATACATTTTTTCTATTTGTGAATAACCACTAGGATTTAAAGAATATCTTTGCTGATTGGGATGAGATTGGGCATAAGCACATTGTGGGGGGGGGGGGGTGGGGAGGTTGGTTTTTACATAATTAAAATTGGCCTATCAATCTAGCTTTTTCTATAAGTGTATAACCACAGGGATTTTGAAAACCACAGGACCAAATGCTTGGCATAAGCTCTTAGAGTGGGTAGGTTGATTCTTACTATACTAAAATGTGACATTGCAGTATTTTATTTATGTGCCTATCTTACCCTTTACGTGTAACCACTGGGAAGATTGTGATAAAATTTGGCATGCAGAGTTGTGGCTGGTGGGGTATAGTTTTATAATAATAATATTTAACTGCTTGGCCCCTGGAATGGAATTGCTAGTTTTTGCCTGAAAACAATATACCTACCGGTTGTAGGGACTAAAATGCTGCATTGAGATGCAGAAGGAACAGGTGGAGAATCTTCAGGAGTCAGCAGCCTCATTTAGCTTTATTTAGCAGGTGTGTCCTTATTGCTGACTTTTGTTCATTCAGTTTCACAAAAGTATGGGGTCTGGCTTTTATCCATTTTAGAGGATCATTTTCAATGATTTTTTGGAAGTTGGCCTAGCTTTTGTCCATTATTCAGAGTTAGGAGGATCTGCTTTCAGAGGTACTGATTTATTAGCTCTGATAGGGTATCGATCTGGTGCCTTACTGTTTGTCCATTGTAGAGGGTTGCCCCTATTTCAGAGAGTCCATTTAGGGAGGTTCTACCATAGTTATGGCAATTACGTCAAATTGTCTGAGCTGCCTTGTTGATAATAATGTACCATGAGACTTGTGGTTGAGTCTGCATGGTGCTCCTCTAATATGTATTGATCCTTAGGAGAACATGGTTCTCTTTCTGTATTACAATTTGTACTAGGCATAATCATGTTTGAAAATGGTGACAAACTATTCTATTAGTGTCATTATATATATATATATGTATATATATACACACATGGAGATCCTGCATGTGATGTTATGTGCGAAAACGAGGGGTTAACTCTTTCATTTGTGGCTAAATGTGGAAATTGGGAATGCATAATTTGAATCAATTGTTTTCATTACATAGGTGTTCATGACCACATAAATGACTATTATCCTACTTATTGCAAGCAAAGTTTAAAACTGTTCTTCGTGTCCTTCAGCAGCTTCAGACCCGGACGCTTCACCATGTTGGTATGGATGAGGCATATCATCATCGACAACAATGTCATTCTCTTCTTCCCAGTCTGGCAGAGTTGCATAGTCCAATAACTGTGCACGGTTCAGCTGAGGCTGAAGCTGTTGGTCATTCTGCTGTGGCAGATACTGTTGCTGCTGCAGCATCTGTTGCTCTGGTGGTTGCATTATGGCTGCATACTTCAGATACTGAAAATCTTGAAAATTCCTGTTAGACGAGACCTGCGTGGAAACAGGCACAGGACTCTGCATGGGATACCCCTGGCCAACATAGTGCTGCATAGATGGATAGTGCATAGAGTAGCATGGCATATATGGAGCCATGGGTCGCAACTGTGGCATCATCAGTTGAGGTGGAACCATATTATGAGATGAACCCAAACCTGTATATGACAAGAACAGTTCATCATTTGCTATACTCCTTAAGATTTTAAATTATGTTTAATACAGAATACTAACCAGCATAGGGGAAGGTTGTTGGATACACAGGAGGTGCCATTGGTAAGTAGTGGAAACCCTCTCTGCACAGGGCTGTTAAATAGAGGCAAAAATGACTGTCCTGCAGGAGTTAGACTTCCAGTACTCAGCCAAGGAAATGGACCAGCTAGGAATATGAGCAGGCATAAATATATAGTAAGATAAGAATTGCTGTTTCAGAGCTAAGATTATAGATCATTTTTGTCAACAAATATACAAATCTGAAACAATAAATTCAAAATGTGAAAAAAAAAGAGTCCCTAAAGACAATATATCATCGGTAAGAAAGTTAAAACCCTTAAAAAGAATTTCATTTACTTATCTTGGGGAACCCCAAATGAACACTCAAAATCTTGCTCACACACCTATGGAGCAATGAATTGTACAAACCAAATAACATGTAATAAATCACCACATAAGATTTTTCTTTCAATTGTTCATGAAAATGTTTATAATACTGGATATGTACAATTAAACTCAATGGAGAACACAGAGCAAACAAATGAACATAGGTCTTTTATATATGTGCTTGTTTTTTTTTGTTGATTTTTTTTGGCAGTTGCTGTTTTTTTGCAATTGATAAATATTTTATGAGGGATCATATATAATGTTAATGATTGTATTTCCATTAGTATTGATTGATAATTAAAAAATGCATCATAAACATAATCATAATTTTTGGCCTTTGAACAACATTGACTCACCATTCAGAGAGTTTGACCCATATGATGCATTCTGGGAGAAGTGTGGAGATATTGCAGGCCATTGAGTCATCATAGCACTTTCAACCCTGCAATGATGAGATTATAGCGAAATAAAATTTTTGCACAGATATGGTGTAAGTGCACATTGCAATAATTCAATAGTGAGAAGCAACCAAAAAAAATCTCTTAAAGAAACAATCTCTAAATAGTACAAATTGCAAATACAACAAAAATATTTATTAGCACAATCAATCATTTGACAGTGCTGACCAGAGGTAAATATAAAGCTAATTCCCCATCCCCACCCCCACCCCCACCCCCACCCCCAGGTAATAAAGTACATAATAGATATTCCTTAGAGGATTGCCAATCTTTCAAATTTCCACTCATTACAACCAAAAACAATTTACAAGACAATATCCGTAACTTGATATAATGAACCTCTGCAACTGAAGACACATCACCATTCTGGGGAACTGGAGACAACATAATCATAAATTTTTCTCTGGGTTTCTAAGATTTAAAATGCCAAAAAAATGGTACCTAGGCCAAACCCTTGGCTGTGGGCTCGGTCCAAATCATTGTACCAAAAAAAAACCAAAAAACCCTCTCTTCCAGATAGTCAAATACTATACCAAGAATGTTTTTATCCAACCATTTTGGGATGTTTGACCACACCTCTTCCTGCAGACATGTCAGGCCAAAAAATTCAAAATAATGTGATCTATTTTTGTACCTTTGGATGATCAAATTTCGTAGACTTAACTATGAATGAGAAAAGTGCTGGTCACACTTGGTCACACCTCTTCCTGAAGGTATGTCAATTCCCAGGCACACCATAGGGTAAGTCTATTAGTACATAATAGCAAGATTATTGTGAACAAAATTATATGAAATCTGTAAGATAACTAGAAGCTCTCTAAGGATGGAATCCCACAATATATGCCATCTCTACATTCTCCTGCTGGTTAAGAGATTTGTTGAATTCATTAGAAGTGGGAATCATTTACCCCCCGTCCATCCTCCTAGGGATCCACTAATAAGAAAATATTCTGGGATAAGAGGATTCTGACTAAATTGTGATTCAGGAAAGTGGCATGAATTTACCTATTTTAAATTTTGGCTTTGAGTTTGACTTTTGAAATATTTGCAGTTTTATTTATTGGAAACTTTTTTTCTCCATCACAATGATACAAGTTGAATTGATGGAATTGATCTAAACTCAACTGATCATAGGGAGTATATTAATAATGAAACCCAACTCATCAGACACATTATTTCTGGTTCACACACACGCACACACACACAAACACACACATAAATTGATCATGATGAATGGGTGGTTTCTAGATGATTCAAACATGTAGCTATAATAGATTTCCCTCCCTATAAAAAACACCAAAACCAAATCATAAGCGCATACCACTGGCTAATTTTTAACTAGCTGCTGCTATCTGACTACATATTATTTCTTTTACAAACTTCTGTATAATTAACAGGAATACAGTCATATTTAGTAGTAAAAACTGAATGCATTGCTCTAATTTTCCCTAATAAAAGAACATTGGGTTTTGTTCATGTACATATAGATACTTCTACAAACTAATTATCAGATTCTAATTCAGATGAAACCTACATCTACTTACATCACTGCCCTTGAATTTCTACTTGCTGCAGGAAACACACACCAACATGTGTACAAACACATACATGAACACACATGCACACACATGTACACACATGCACACACACAGACATATGCACACACACATATAAACTATGCAGCCATTTCTCTCCTGAATGATCTAAAAGTTATCACACTCATTGCAGAGCCTCTCCCCCTTCCTTTCCCCATTGCCTTCTTCAAGGTCTATGAGATATGAAATGCCTGTGGCCTTTATTAGTTGTGGATAGATGAAAGTAGGTAATGGTGGTTAATCTAGAATTACACAATTGTCAAGTTGGTGACTGTTTCAACTTTGACCATTAGCTGAATAGCATACTTACTAATCTTTCTCAGTTGTTAGATTATTGTTTTCTTTGGCCTCTAATAACATCTAATTGAATTGAAGTGCTTGCTTGTAATTGTAACCGTCCCACTTCATTATTGGTCACGTTTAAGAAGTTGTGCAATTTTTTTTATTTTTTTTGAATTCTATAGATTCCTATGTTAATTTCACTCCCTCCCCTTTTATGTGTGTGTGTATATGTGCACTTCTGTCAACTCTGTGTGAGGCTAGAACTGACCAGGCAACTTGTTTGGAGTAGGTATTGTATGTATTACAGAAACTCAAGACAAAGATAACAAATCTAACCAATATCTGATCTTCTCCAATCTATCCTACATACTCCGAGTGGCTTCTTTTTCTTACTAAATGATTTCTATCCTTCTATAGAGTTTTGATCAGGATAGTTAATAGGTATGGCAATAGAAAAATTTAAAAATAAGAAGAAATCGATTGGTATTAATTTATTCCGAATATTAGGTGAAAATCAGAGACACTGTTGTTCCACCTTATCATTTTGATGACATTTACCATACTGCACAGGTATTTACTGCAGCGCAGCTACGACCTGCTCTGTCTCGGTGTGATACTTGACCTCTGACCTTGTCCTTCCATGGATCACTTTGAGAAATTATGCTTAACATCAGCACCAGGAACTTGTGGATATTTTTTTTTTTTTTTTTTTTTTTTTTTTTTAACATGGTCAAGTCGTGGAAGCTGGTCTGCCTCTGGGACATGCATAGGTTAATTTTATGCACTGCTCATGCTCCCCACACTGGAGGTGGAGTGGACTGTATCAGAGTGAGTGTGCGAAGATGAAATCTCCTCAAGACTTTGTTGGACTAGCTGTCTAGATCCAGAGACAAGAACTTGGCTAAAATATCTACTGCTTGAATTAGGATTCATAAGCAAATAACTATTTATGATAATTGTTCCTATGCTTACTACTTGTGGTTCAACTTATGGTTGAACCCTCCGGTTAAGTATTTGTCCATTTGGGTCAGAGGTTGACTCAGGCTCTTCGAAGTTGTCCTCCGGGATCAATTGAGATTCACTGAAATCTGATTTGGATCAAATTTATCACAGTATGAATGAGCCTTTAATGTGTGGAACATAAATTTTCTCTGACCGAAAAAGTTATTGAGCGATTAAGTTCATATAAATCTTTGTTTGTAGTCAAGTGAATTAGTGATATTACGAGTAAGTAATTTTTTTTCTATTTTCAGAATGCCTCTGAATCCTTTAAATATTTAAGAGTTCTTCAAGTGACTCACATTAAATGTTTAACCCAAACCTTGTACTTTGACCTGTTGAACAGAGAATGTGGAACACTAATAAGAGCCCTCCCCCACCAGGATACATGCAGATCCAGGAGAAGTTTGAGTAGAGCATAAGGACAGTCACCAATAGAACTCAACAGATATTAACTTCAAATCTGCAAGCTGAGAAGTTTACCATATTTAATGTTATCAGCCTCAATTTTGAAAATCTTAAGCAGGAATTTTTTACAAAATATCATATCAAGACTTCATTAAAGCTGATTCAGAATATCACTCTAGAATTTGAGAAGTTAACTCCATGATTGTGTCGAATAGAGGGAAAGCATATTCTAGCCCTGAGCAGAATTGACCAGGTTTGTCTAATAGCTCTAATAACTGGAAATTTGTGATGTATTAAAAATTGAACTTCACTGAGCTAAAATTTTAACCTCAATAATTAGCTAGTTCTAAATAATTTAGCCTATTCATAGAATAAGAGCAGGCCACTGAATCATGTTGGCTTACTTGTGTGGAGTCCAGGCTGGAAGACCAGAAGAATGGAAGAGGATAGCAGCAAAAAGGAAGTCTGAGAACTACATGACATAGAATGAATTCATTAGCTAATGGACAGGAATTAAGTTGAAAGAAGAATTAAGATAAAGGAAATGCTGAGTTCAACCTTCTTCTTTTCTTCTTCCTTTCGTGAGTCCAAGATGAATTCTGTTATTGGGTAGATGCTAATAAATATGTTTGATGTGCAGAGAGAAGCTGGATTAAGTGCTGCTGTATTAGGTTGTGCAGATGAAGTGACTGGAATTCTTGACTAGATCACAAAATTTCCTAAATCCCACTGTAGTTTGGTGCATATGCAATATTCAGAGTCACATCAATCATCAACATCCATCAAAGCCAAAAGGAAATATTGATAATTACTTTTTTACTTTTTTCAAAAGTCAAATTACTTGTTTCATAGAAACAAGTAATTTTTTTTTCCCTTCAATTTTTGAATTTTTTTTTCCTTCTTTCACTGAAAAATAAAATATTTCAGGTTTCATAAGACAAAAAAATATATATGACTAGATTTAAGAGAATCTGTGACTAGAAGACTAGATTTTTTTTCTAATTCAACTAAATCTATGAGATCTGACTGCAAGTGGCAACATTGGAGTCCTACTGTAGATCAGTGTGGCAGGTGAATAAGAGTGAATGGTAGATGCAAATGGGTAGGAAGCTGAGAGAGTGTTCAATTGCCTCACTGCCCTGAGGCTCTGCCTTTAGTTGATCCTGCAGATGTAGTTGTTGATCTTTCGATTCATCAAAGTATGAATTTAGGTAAAGGTTGAATTCTGAAAAAAAATTTAACATTGGGATCCCATGGATTTATCGCTGTATCCAGTACAAACATATAGAAAAATTAGTTGGCATGATTCTGGAAACCTGTTAAAACAATCAATTATATTTTTCATGGATGGCTTATATCAATGGAAAACTTTAAAAAAAAATTTTTTTTTAATTAATTTTTTTGCTGCAGATATTTATGTGCCTCATTTTCCTGGTGTATATTTGTAAGATAACATGGGAAGCAAATATAGCAACAGAAAACAGATATCAAGACACAATCTTCATTCTCCTGGATATTTACTTTTTGAAGTTTTTTTTCCCCCTTTGCCTTTTATTTATTCAGTACACATTTTACAATTTTGCTGGCTTTGCACAATGCTTGCATCTAAACGCATTATATAACTCTGAATGTGATTTCTATTCTTAAAAAACTTACCACATTATTACAAAAGAAATTATTTTATTTAAAACAACAAGCTATACATCTTCAACACAGAAGATCAAATGAGGTCCAAATGTTCAGTAGATAGTTTGTTTTGTTCAGTTGTTTTTTATCTATCTGCAAATACTTTTGCTGAGATCATATGAAACTATGCGAAGTTCTAAGGTGGGGATGTGGTCTCTTGTCAGGTTGTGAATATCACATGACACCTTCCTCTGATAATTATTGGTCGTTCAACCTGGTGATTTCATATCTGCCCTGATACCCAGAGCACTGTTTGTGTAAAGATTTATTAACTTATTGATTTCATTGTTATTTATTTCAGTTAAATAAATTGACTTAATTTCACATTTCAAGATTGCATCAAGTTTAAAGTAACACACACACGCACACACACACACACACACACACACACACACACAAACACACACACACACACACAATCACATGTCCAAACGCTTTCCCTGGGCCAAATGATTGTGCTCATGCTTAGTGTGGTCTACTCACAGCTCATGTGGTGGGAAACCAATAATGTGCAGTGCAAGTTTCTTCCAGTTCGTGGTGCAAATTGATGGCAGAGATTATCTGCATCCAATATCCTTGAGAATTCATTGATCAATTACTGTTGGCAATTACCTTGAACCGCCTCAGCTTAGAGCATATTACCTAGGTTATTCATTTCTTCCTATTTCAAAGGATCACCATTTTAATTGGTTTTTAATGAAATGTTGTCCTTCACTGCATGCTGGTATATGATGCACTGTCTTTCATGCATCAGTCAGACATCTGTCCAACCCTGTGAGGGACCATCCAAGTCAGACATCTATCCAACCCTATGAGGGACCATCCAAGTCAGACATCTGTCCAACCCTATGAGGGACCATCCAAGTCAGACATCTATCCAACCCTATGAAGGACCATCCAAGTCAGACATCTGTCCAACCCTATGAGGGACCATCCAAGTCAGACATCTGTCAAACCCTATGAGGGACCATCCAAGTCAGACATCTGTCCAACCCTATGAGGGACCATCCAAGTCAGACATCTGTCCAACCCTATGAGGGACCATCCAAGTCAGACATCTGTCCAACCCTCTAAGGGACCATCCAAGCTCCAATATCTACTTCCACATTCAGAATGCATATTTCTTCTGGTAAAGTGCTCATCCCTCTCCTGGTGCCTCTCCAGTCTTCACCTTGCATTTTATTGCTGCGTTAAAGGTCTTAAACTTTTATATGCTCTACTTCAGCAAACCTCTAAAAGGAACTATTTAACAAAATTATTCTGTGTAGAAATTGCTGTGTTGAGCTATAGTTGAGACACATGAGAGATTGCAACTTCCCAGTCTCTTCCTAGGTGTTTTTTTTTTTTTTTTAATTTTGTTTATAATTTTTTTGGTTGTTATATTACACATGTATGTGTGTACATACATGCCACACACACACACACACGAATACTGTTTTTTTTTGTTTGGTTTTTAAACAATTAAAAAACAAAAACAAATTAGTGTACACGTAGTCCTAATACAAGGTAAACACAAGTATCTATAAGGGCCTACTCCTTGCACCAGATGCCACATTCTTTCAGTGCCTCCTTCCCACCCTCCATTGCAGAAGGTCAAGTGCGTTGGTAGTGCCCCTAAGTAGTTGTGTGCACTCACGCATGGCTTTGTCTAATTGTAGTGTGTGTACAGGGAGCACCTCTGTGAGCACCTCAGAGGCAAAAGGCACTTGTTGTCTACCAGATACCCACCACATCCAGGGGTTTAATTCATGGCAGTAGTCCCTAGGTAGATAGAACACACTCGATGTTGGCAGGACAAGGCACTCTGGGGGCAAATCAGCATTCCATACCTGCAACATCCTTCCACTACCAAGAGTACCTTCGTGTCAGGTGGTTGGTTATATGGTATTGTGGTGATGAATGGATGGCTCCATTGCTCAAGTTGTGAGTGAGTGAGTGAGGGAGTTATGTTGGTGGGCACATCACAACGTGTTCAGTACAAACATGTGAGCTGACTAATCAATTGTCTTGAATAAATTAACTAACTGTAAAGAGGTTGTTTTTTGTTGCCTAGTTATTGTAGCTTTTGTAGAAAAGTCAAATTTTGTGAACAATTGTAAATTCTTGCATTTTCAACTGCCCAACAGGTCCATTCTTCAGCATGGGCATAGATGCACACAAGCTCACAGATAAGGTGTTGTAACCCTTTTCAGTAGCTTACAGAAAGCTATTTTCGTTGTGTGTTGTTTTTTTTAAGAATCAAGCTCTCATTGGGGAATTGAATGGGCAACACTGTCGTGTGAGTGGGTGGGTGGGGGTGAAGTATTCTTGAACACAAGTTTTCTCTGCTCTGATAACTGGCTTTACCCCTTTTATTAAAATAAGCTTCCTTCTTGGAGATTCAGAAATATGTTCAGTGAGAGTGAAAATGTTTTGGTCAGTCCTTGTGATCTACATTGGGGGGGGGGGGTTTCTGGAAACTTCAGGAAGGGGCATGGAAGAAAAGTAGAAAATTTTGTTGGTTAAATATGACCAAATATATTAACCATTTTTTCTCTATCCTATCTTAATTTTAATGTTTTTTTCTAAGTGTGCAGCATGTTTTTGCTTGGAAGGGGCAGCTGCAGGAAAATAAAGGTTACAAATCATAATATTTAAAAATATTTGTTTCAATGTAGTACTATTGTTTGTAATAACCAACAAGATATGTAGAATTTGTGTTACCCCTTTATTGTTAGGTGTGGGAATTTGAAAGGTTTATGAGTGAATTGATATTTTAACAAGCTATTTTTGAAAGAAAACTTTGATAATAGATCAATGCTTTTTCCCAGTAGATGAAAAGATGATATTATAAAATTGTAATATTTGTTGGGAGGTTTTTCTTTAGCACGAATTACCATTATAATATAAAAAGTGTCAAATTAATAAGATTTCAACCAAAAAATTTTTATTTTCGCTAGAAGAAGAAAAAAAGAATTTAAAGACATTGTTGTTGCATAACCTGCTAACATTTTTTTTACTGAATCTGTAATTATACTTTGTAAGATAATTTAACAAAATGGTTTTTTTATTAAAATAATTGTCATAAACTTCTGTAAGGGCTAAATGTTTGGAGCTAGATTACAGTCTGGTGGGGTTCAGTGTCAATTCAGATAAAAAAAAACAAAAAAATTTTGTGGACTGAAGAGGTAATACTGCAATAAAACTGTATAAAAAAAATAAATTTTATTTAGATGGTTGTCATGATTTCCAGTTCGGTTGACTGTTGTAATTGTCCTGATGGACTGGGCAAGGTGCAAATGAGTTAGGATTGCTATATCTTCTGTTTAGGAACCCAAACAAGATTGTCAGAGTAACCTTGAAGTAGATCTGTTATTTATATTTAGTTTATTTTTGTTTGACCGTTCATGGTTTCATGCATTTACCTCCTCCTTTTTGGTGAAATGTGTTGACTTGAAACTCTTGTCTATTTTGATTCTCATGTGTGATGTGATGTGTTGGTGTCTGCAGGGTGCAGGCAAACATAGGCAGCAAGGAAGAAACTACATGGTTGAAGATGGTGACATTATTTTTTTCTAATTCAATGCTGGTGCAGGTTTAACAGCTAAGAAAGAGAAGAAATGAAGCCAAGAAAACTGCCTGTGTTTCCTCCCTGAGACTTTTTTTTTGTTTTGGTTGTGAAGGTTTTGACATTACCAGATCGTTTTTAATTGAACTTGAAAAAAAATTTTTTTTTTCTTTAAAAGAGATTTATTTTCATTAAAATTAAGGTACTTCTTTAAACAATGATATTTTAAGTGGGTTTTTTTTTTTTTTTTTTTTTTTTTTTTTTTTTTTTTTTTTTTTTTTAATAATTGTGGATGAATCAAATGCATGATTACAGCAGATCATGATAGATTTTAATAGAATAGAAAGCATTTTAGAATGAAGTAAGAAAAGAAGCACATATTTAAAACATCAACAAAAAAGAGAGTTGCATGAGATTGCATAAATCTTCATTAACAAATGAAGGTTCTGTCAATTAGCATTTTAGAAATTGAAGTATATTGAAAAATAGGTGTGACAAATACATTTGGAAAGTGGGCAAATGTATAAATTTCGTAGCTTGTTAATGTCCAATTGATTTTGACACGGATGCTGGGCTTCAGTTCCAAATGTTGGAAAGAATAGAGCATTGTTTCATAACATTATTTCGGAACATTATTAGTTGAGCCTAGTCCAAATAAGAGAGAAAAGTTATCTTTTTGTAGGGATTTATATTCCTTGAAATTGAGATAATTCATTTAAACAATATCTTGTGAAATCAGCATGAGAAGTATTTCAATGTAATGGTGGATGAATCAAGCATGCGTACACATACAGAAATCATGGTGAGTTCATAATATAAATTTCAATAGAATGTTAAGCATAGTACAACACTATAAGAAAAGAGCAAGTTTAAAACAAAACAAAAGAGAGTTGTATATGAGATTGCAAGTCTATGATAACACATGGTCATATTAATGATAAAGATTTATAAGGTGAAGTTATGTGTTCAAAGAATCACGTGTGGCAAATTAGTTGTGGAGGATGGAAGAAAATAAGTGTATAAGTTGCACAACTCGTTAATGTCCAGTTGAAGTAATGGGAGCGTCGACACTGGCTTCAGTAGTTGTAGTTCCAACTGTTGTAGAGAAAACAGAATGTGCTAAGTCAATTTCTAGTTCAAAGTCGGTATCAGTGGAATCAGTGGTATTGGCAAAACTATCACTAGTGGAGGAGACGGAATCCGAAGGTGTATTGCTTCCAATATCAATATCCTCACTTCCATGTCCACTTTCGGTATCTCTGTGTTCCTGCTTCTGATGAATATTTGTATGTCTGCTCAGGTGATCGCTTCTCATGAACCTCTTCCCACACTGCATGCACTTAAACTTTTTTTCTCCAGTGTGTGTTTGGTGATGTCGTTGCAACTCGTCAGATCTGGTAAACCGCTTTCCACAACAATTCCACCTACAAGCAAATGGTCGCTCCCCAGTGTGTCCCCTCAGGTGTGCACGCAAGTGTGAAGTATTTCCATAAACTCTGGTGCAATCAGGGTAGTGACAGATATGACGCTTCTTCCTTGGAGTTCCATCTTCGTTAAATGCATGAGCATTCAACCCCATTTTGCAGTTGAGACAACTGCAAGCTGTCCTCTTGTTCCTCTTCGGCAAAAAATGATTTCTATCCACAAAAAGATTTGAAGTAGGTTGGATGACTGGTTGGGGGAATGGTGGCACAATTGGTTGGGGGTGTGGCTGCAGGTGGAGCTGGGGAATAGGCTGCATGGCTCCTCCACTGCCACAAGCTCCACCCCCTCCTCCTACTCCAGGCATGCCAGACCGTTGGGACTCAAGATGAAGAAGGTTGAGGCCACTCTCCACACCTATTAAATATACAACAATAAATTTCGAAAAAGAAGATATGTAATAGAGCAAATAATAATACTTACAATAATAATAATAATAATAATAATAATAATAATAATAATAATAATAATAATAATAATAATAATAATAATAATAATAATATTAATAATAATAATCAAAAGCATTGATTTCTATAATCAAAGATAGTCAAGTGCTATTGTTAGTTCTGATGGAATACCTAGTAAAATTACATGGTTCTCATTGATACAGTGAACTTGAGAGAGCTATTGACCTAGTAATTATGGTTTTCCTATAGTGAATGAGGGCCATTCAGAAATGTTTACTTTAGAATCAGCAAACATCCTACTGTGTACACAGCACTCTTACAGCAGCAGTCTCTAGCTCCAAAAATTAAATTCAAGATACAAAGATGCTAAATGCTATTGGTAACCAAACAACATGACACAGAAAATAACCAAAAAAAATTATTTTTTGTGTATGTGTGGGGGAGGGGCCCTATAAATAGTGCTTGCTAAGGAATGTTATATTTTAACCAGTATTTGAAACTGTGGTGAAAAGGTGACCGACTAATATGACATTATTACAAGTGCAAACCCTTTGGCACTTTATAACTAGAAACTAATTACCCAAGTGATCAATGTGTTAACCATACTAGTAAAATTTATGAGTAGCCTCCATGCTATAAAATGGTAACATTTTTAGCCTTAAATAAAAAAATAGATATATATAATTTTTTACTCTTAAAAATTGTTTTTATCATATATTATCATGCTACACACAACTATCCACCAAGCAATTAAAATTACTAACCAGGAATTCCTTCCATTTGAGGAGGTGAAATAGGAGAAGTGGGTGTCAAATACTGGTACTCCAAGTTGGCATGTACCCTCGTGCTCCTTTCTACAAGCATCATTTCTGGAGCCCCAGGTTGAAGCACATGGTAATAGCTTGAACCACTTGGAAAAGGAGGTGATTGCACTTCTCGAAGCAGTTCGGACGGTTCGATGTTGTAGGCACTTGCCTGGAGCTCGGCCTGCTGCCAGAGAGGTTGCTGTTGCACTACAGGCTCCAAGCCAGCGATCACCTGTTGTCCTGCCATGAGAGTCTGTCGTTCTCCTGAGAGAGGCACACAGGAACCCAACACTCCATCATCTGTTGCAGGGAAAGGAACTGGGCTTAGATGAGGTGGAAAAGGAAGCGGGCTAAGACGAGGTGGAGGATGAACAAGGGGAGCTGGACCAACATGGCAGAGTCTTGAAGTGTTCTCAAGAGATAAAACAGTCATACTAGTAGACTGAAGTGGCTGTTGCAGACTGCAACACACATCCTCTGGGGCAAGTAGTGTTGAAGGTTGCACTGGTTGATCTTGCAAAACTTGGTTGCTGCAGTTGCTTGCAACAGAACCAACACTGGGTGAAGGAGTTGGGTAGATACTACTGCTGCAGGAGGGAGAAGAAGCCCTACAAGACTTACCATGGAGGTTCTCTAGATCTCTTATATTCTGTGCACTGAGTACGTTGAGCAGAGATTGGGGCAAATCCAGCGTGGGAATATCTCTAACTGCAACACCACCAGGCGGAGAGGTGAAGTCCTTAACCGGCAGCTCCCGGTCATTGTTGGAAACTCGGTAGTGTATCACAGAACTATTCACCTGCACTGTCCCTTCCGTCTGGAGGTGGTGCAAACGCACATCCTCCCCGTTGCTAGAACTACTCCTCCGGTCCATGCTGTAGCTTACGAGGCTCCGCTGGTCAACTTTCTCCAATTTATCGAAACGCTGAAGATGGAGTAATATTATACTTCATACCATTCTACAGCCCATTTATATAGCCAATTGGCCAAGAAACTCACTAACCATAAATTATTACAAGGTCACACTACATTGGTGACCAAAAAGATATTTTTTTTTATTTTTTTTTTTTTACAATACTTTTCATTAGCAAACTTTCAGACCCATCATTAGGAGCTACATAGAGAAAACCTCTCCACAGGCAACTCAACCAGAAACCCACCACAACCCCCCCCCCCCCCCAAACACACACTTCACCCATCACTAGGAGCTACATTGAGAAAACCTATCCACAGGCAACACAACCTAAGACCCCTCCCCCCACCCACACACACACACACACACACACTTCACCACTTATAAGGTGCTATACAGAGAGAGCCAGCCACTGCAGACACAATCAGAGACCCTTCACACACACACACTTCACACCTGTCAAGGAGGTACTAAAAGATGGCCTCTGCACTGGCAACATTATGAGAGACACCCCACCCCCCCCCCCTCCCACACACCTCACCCATCACAAGGAGTTACACAGAGATGACCACTGCACTGCAGACACAACCATAGAACCTTCACACACACACACATTTCACACATGCCAATGAGGTACATAAAGACAGCCTATGCACTGGCAACATTACAAGGAGCTACATGAGACTACCTCTCCATTGCTAACATAAATTGAGACAACCTCCACACTGAACAAGGTGGTACATATAGATGATTATTAAACTGTCAATACAAAAGGGATTTCACCCACCTCACATCCTAAAAGGAGCTACACAGGAACAAACTCTCTACTGGTAACACAACAATAGATCACCATCCTGCTCCCCCCTCACCCCACAACTCACCCCTAACTTGGAGCTAAACAGAGTCTGCCTCTCCACTGCTAACACAACAAGAGATCCATACCTTCAAAAGCAGCTACCAAGAGATGATATTTCCACTGCCTACACTTGCAAAGACAGGATCCCACACACACATCACCCCTCTCAATATAAAAAAAAACACTTCATAGCCAAAATTCAGCTGATCAGTAATAAACTAACAAACCCCACCCTACCCTTCCCCCCCCCCCCCCCAAAAAAAAAAAAAAACCCCACCAGCCTGGCATATAAACATTTTTTATGCCTGAATCAAAAGGCAAGGCTAGCAGGTGTTCAATTTCTACAAACCAGCAGCAAATTTTATCAGACACACTTACACACACTAAAAATTAAAAAAAAGTAACCCTCATATATTTAAATGAGGGCTAATTTTATCTCACTACTAAATCTCAGCTAATTATTGTGCAAATTTAGTAAATTAATTTGGAATAACTATCACACTAGATTGGAGTCCAACATTCACAGAACTTTCTTCACAACCATATACCAGACAAACAAGACTATCAATAGGAAATGTTTCCTCCACCCACCTTCAAGTCTGACCAAAATATTATATTAAGAATTCCCTGTGATTCTTTTCTTTATTCATTTTAGTCATATTTTTAAAAGGATGGAGAAATTCCAACAAACCCACAACTGCTGGACGAACAACTGCTGGACAAACAACTGCTGGACGTCCTTGAGAAAATCAGCTATATTTTGGGGGGTACCAAATGTTGAGAGTATATTAACCACTATTGAAATTCTTACTTGGTCCAGAAATAGTGGGCTGGTCAGATAGACTTCAAAAAAATTGCACTCTGCACTGCAAACCCTGTTCTCTCCCCTAGAAAAAAAAGTCACAGACTGAAATTTGAACCTCCCGCTGAAACACTTGCCCGCCAGAAATTTTGAAAACTTTGTCCTTATAATAGAAGACTTACATAATTACATCACATTGCTATTACCACACCTACTTAGATATCGGGGAACCTCATACAATAGAAATTTGTGATATTATACAGGCATTAATAACTAGCAATGCTGGAAGTGGAACCAAAAAATAGCTCAAGCTTTTTTACCATATTATAGGAATAGGGACTGCATTAAATTTTCTTCTCTTGGATAGAAATTACAAATATTCAGATATTTGCACTGGCAGCACAACCAGAGACACACACCCCACATGACACCCTTCAATAGGAGACTAACCCCTCTCAAAGAGCTACACAAAGATAGCCTTACCACAGCTGACACCACAAGAAACTTCACCCACACCTCACAAGGATCAACACAGAGACAACTTCTCCACTGCCAATGAAACCAGAAAACTCAGCCACGCTAATGCAACCAGAAAACCCATCAACACCAAACTCATTAAAAGGAGTTACCCAGAGACAGCTCTCCACCCCTCATTCAGTTAATCAGTCATAACTCTGTAAGTCAGTCAGGCAGTAATTCAGTCAGACAGTCAATAATTCAGTCAGTCTCTTTCTCATTCAGTCGGTCAGTCAGTCAGTTAATCAGTTAGTCAATCTCTCACGAAAATACTCAGTCAATAATTCAGTCAGTCAGTCAGTCAGTCATTCAGTAAGTCAATCAGTCAACAATCAATCAGTAGGTAATTCAGTCAGTCAGTCATTCAGTCAGTCAGTCAGTCAGTCAGTCAATCAGTCATTCAATCACTCAATCTGTCAGTCAGTCAGTGGGTCAATCAATCAGTTTGTCAGTAAGTCAGTCAGTCAGTCAGTCAGTCAGTCAGTCAGTCAGTCAGTCAGTCAGTCAGTCATAATTCAGTCTTTCAGTCAGTCAGTCTCTCAGTCAGTCAGTCAGTCAGTCAGTCTATCAGTCTATCAGTCAGTCAGTCAGTCAGTCAGTCAGTCAATCAGTAATTACTCTGTCTCTCTGTCAATCAGTCTGTCAGTAAGTCTCTCAGTCGGTGAGTTAATCAGTCAGTCAGACTTGCACTCTATCACTCAATCAATCAGTGAGTTAGTCATTCAGTCAGTCAGATATTAAGTCAGTCAGTCTGTCAGGCAGACAGTCAGTTAGTCAGTCATTCAGTCAGTCAGTCTGTCTGTCAGTCAGTTAATCACTCATTCAGTCAGTTTGTCACTCAGTCAGTTGGTCAGTCAGTCAGTCAGTCACTTAGTCTGTCAGTCATTCAATCTGTCAGTTACTCAGTTGTTAAGAAATCAGTCAATCAATTGTTCTGTCATGAGTCAGTAAGTCAGTCTGTAAATCAGTGTGTCAATCAGTCATTAGTTGTTCATTCAGTCAGTGTGTCAGTCCCTCAGTTAGTCAATCAGTCATTCTGTCTATCAATCAGTAAGTGAGTCACTCAGTCAGTCATTCAGTCATTATTATGTGATTAATTCTTTCAGTCAGTCACTAAATCAGTTAATCAGTCATTAAAGCACTCAGTTTCTAATTCAAACAATCAGTCATTTAGTCAGTAAATCAGTCAATAAGTCTATCAGTCAGTCAATCAATCAGTCAAACAGAAAGTCAGTCTGTAACTCAGTCAGTCAATCTCTCAATCAATCTATTCGGCATTCATTCATTCATTCAGTAAGTCATTCAGTCAGTCTTTAACTCAGTAATTCTGTCATTCAATATGACAATCAGTCAGTCAGTCAGTTAGTCAGTCAATCATTATGTCGGATATTCATTCAGTCAGTCAGTCAGTCAATCAGTCAGTCAGTCAGTCAGTCAGTCTTTGTTTCTGTCATTCTGGTATCAAACAGTCATTCATTCAATTATTCATTCAGTCTTCAGTCCATCAATCATTCAGTCTGTCAATCTGTCAGTCTGTTAGTCCGTCGGTCAGTCAGTTTATAAGTCAGTCAGTACATCAGTCAGTCAGTCAGTAATTCAGTCAGTCTTTCATTCACTCCGTCAGTCAGTTAGTCTGTCAGTTAGTCAGCAAGTAAGGCAGTCATTCATTCAGTCAGTCTGTCATTCTGTAATTCTGTCAGTAAATCATTCATTCGTTCAGTCTGGCAGTCAGTTAGTCAATCATTCATAACCCTGATAGTCAGTCAGTCAGTTAGACTCTCAGTAATACATTGAGTCAGTCTATAAATCAGTCGGTCATTCGGTTAGTTAATCTTTCTGTCAGTCTCTCACTTAATTACTCAGACTGTTAATCGGTATGTCAGTCAGTCATTCAGTCAGTCAGTCAGTATGTTAACAGTCAGTCAGTCAGTCAGACAGTTATTCAGTCAATCAGTCAGTTATTCAGTCAGTCAATCAGTCAATCAGTCAATCTATCAGTCTCTCAGTGAGTGAGTCAGTCAATCATTAAGTCAGTAGGTCAGTCAATCAGTCAGTGTGTCTGTCAGTCATTCTGTCGGGCAGTCAGTCAGTGAGTCAGTTACTCATCAGTCAATCAGTCAGTCAGTCATCATTCACTAAGACAGTCAATCAGTCAGTCAGTCATCATTCAATAAGACAGTCAGTCAGTCAGTCAGTCAATAATTCAGTCATTCAGTCATTCAGTCAGTCTGTCAGTGAGTAAGTCAGTCAGTCTGTCAATCATTCATTCAGTGAATCAGCCTTTCTGTCAGTCATTCAGTCAATTAATCAGTCATTAAAGCAGTGAGTCACTAAGTAATTCTGTCATTCAGTCAGTCAGTAATTCAGTCAATCTGTCTGACTCTCAGTCAATCATTCAGTGAGTCAGTCAGCAAGTCAGTAACTCAGTCAGTCAATCACTCAATCAGTCAGTCAATCATTCTGTCAGTCAGTTACTTAGTCATTCAGTCATCAATCAATCAGTTAATCAGTCAACAGTCAGTAAATCAGTCAGTCCTCATTCAGTCAATTTGTCAGTCAGTCAGTCAATCAATCATTTTGTCATTCAGTCAATCAGTCAGTCATAATCAGTCATTCTGTCAGTCAATCAGTCAGTCACTCAGTCAATCAATCAGTCAGTAAATGGTAGATTTGATGAGGTTGAACAAACAGTATCAAGAAGTAAATCTGTCTTTGTCAAAGTTGCATGGTCACAAGGTGCACTCTGATAATACACCATAGCATACCCCATCTTACAATCTAACTACTATAATTAAATATTCTTTAGTAATATTGACCACTTATTGTCTGAAATAGATAATAAATATTCTTCCTTTTTTTCCATCTTAATAATACCAAAATTACAATTTTTTTTGGCAATGTTTTTTGGCAATGTTTTTTGGTAAACAATTATTTTTTTTTTTTAGCTAAAACATACAGGTTCATAGAATTAACCACTCTAGAGCAGCCCTTCTATAACTGACCATGAGAGAAACACAGGTTGCCAAGATGTAGGCCAGCAACCATCAATGTCTGACCCTGAGCCTTACTGATACTTATGGCAAAGCTAAGCTTAAGGGGAAAGTCAACTCTCTTGAATGTAAAAAGAAGGTACTTTGGAATTATAGGAATTCCAGGCACAAACAGCACACCCCATAATAATGCTCGCCTACAGCGCATCCTGTGATGATGGTCACTTCAATGGCATTAGGCATCAGTTCCTTCACAAGCAATCGGGCCCATTGCAGACTTTTGGAGGGTCCATGTTTCGGAGGAGTATGATAGGTGCCCCAACCTTGAGTTGCAGTTGATAAGGTGGGACTCCAAGTGGTTCCAGTGAGTTAAGGAACTTGACTTGGTAGTGTAGACCTGGTCTTGCTCAGGTACAGTGTCAAGGGAGATGTAATTCCTTATAAGTGTTAAAATTTGTAGCAGCAGCAACTCGGCATTGATGGTGTTGACTATATCATTCTACGGAGCCAGAATTTCTCTCGTGCAACCACCAGCAGATAGTGTGATGTTGATCAAGATTGGGAAAGATGTGCTGCATGAGCTCATTGTCAGAAGCAATATATTGGCTGGTTGAACCAATGTCAATGTCACCATTGTCATCTGGTCGAACCAATGATTGCCAAGCTAAAAAAGTTGTTTGGAAAACTTGTCACCTGTCAGATTGCCCAGTCAATGAGCATGCAGGTTGGTACAGAGTGCCAGCTGAACTACACTTGTCCACAGAGGGGACGACTTGCCTCAGGAGTATGACATCTCCACTGGTAGATATAGGCTGATTGTTCCAAAGAGTGTATCAAGGAAATATTGGATGCTATATTCTTTCTCAGTGCACCATCTAACTTAGATTCTTATTTCAAAACACTTCACATTGTATGTGTCAGAATATGATGTCCCCCTTGATGTTAACACAAAGTCCTAATCCAACGACATACCACATGCTCCACTAGTTTGCAGATCTCTTTCACCTAGCAGCTTTGACTGCATTCATGATCATGTGGACATAATAGCCATCTTGCATTGACAGAAGGGATTCTTACCTTTTTACCATCCTTGACAGATTCAGCCTTTGGCCAGAGGCGAATCAAATGGCTGATTCTACTGCTCTCACATGTGCATGTGTTCTACTTTATTACAGGATCACACGATTAGACATGCCTGGAGACCTCATGTCAGACAGAGCCTTCAATTCAAATCATCCTTGTGGGAATAAATTAATTCCTTGTACTGCATAAACACAAGAGCTTACCACCCACAAGCAAATGGAACAGATGGACATCTACACTGGCATCTAAAAGCCTCTCTCAAAGCCAGAATATCTGGGTCAAAGAGGATGGATGAATTACTCATGGTCTCAGTGGCATGAGCAACCGAGAACCCAATCCAGCATGAGGCGAGGTTGGCGCTTATGAGACAGACGGTGGCGGTGGCAAGAACAACTGAGGCACAAATCCAGCATGACACAAGGTTGGCAACCATGAGGCAGAGGGATGCAGTGGCAAGAACAACCGAAACACCAGTCTAGCATGACACAAGGTTGGCAGCCAAGAGGCAGAGAAATGTAGCAGCAAAAGCAACCGAAAACCCAACCCAGCGTGAGGTGAGTTTGGCACCCATGAGACAGACTGTGGTGGCGGCAAGAGCAACGGAGACGCCAGTCCAGCCTGACACAAGGTTGGCAGCCATGAGGCAGAGGGATGCAGTGGCACGAACAGCTGAAAACCCAACCCTGTGTGAGGCGAGGTTGGCGCCCATGAGACAGACAGTGGCAGTGGCAGGAGCAACCGACACGCCAGTCCAATGTGAGACAAGGATGGCAGCCATGAGAATGAGAGAGCTTGAGAAGAGAATGCTTCCATGACTGGAAAAAAAAATCCCATTTCAACTACAATGCCACCCTCAAGTATGAGAATGACAGGAATGCAGAAAAGATGAACGTCCTCTGCCAGCATTGCAGGGTGCTCAACTTCAAGGGCAAGATGCCAGGGTTGAGTTGCTTCAATGGAAAGGTTGATCTTCCACTCCTCCCAGTCCTTCCAGAATAACTCCAGTCAATGTTGTCTGGTACCAGTGCCGACTCCAAGCACTTTCTCAAGTTTATCCTCACTTACAATTCGTGCTTCCAGATGACAAGCATAGGCTGCCAGGAGAGAAACGTTGCTGTGTGGATGCCGACGTTTAGGCTACAGGGAGAAGTCTACCATTGAATTGGCTCCCTATTCCCACCTGCCAGTGACGATGCAAAGTTTCTCCAAACCTATTTCCTCAGCAGTCAACCATAAGTTTATCGTTGTTGCACAATATCCAACAACCTCAGGCCTGAGATTGCGCTGGCTCTGTAGGACTTTCTCCATGACAGGAATCTCCATGTTAAGGCTTTCAAAATGTCAGCGGAGTGGATGGGTGTGCCGGGGATGAAGTTGGTCATCCATGCAGACTGCATGCCTCAGGGTGAGCAAGCGTGCAGTTTCAATGCCCTCACCACAGAGGAAATTGCCGTCCTCATTGTTGGAGGTCTTCATCCCGAAAATCCTTTTCATTACCTCTGATATGACCTTTGAGTTCAAGAGGGTCAAGTTCCTGGTCAGGCTGAGCAATGCCATGACAATCAACAAGTCTCAGGGGCAGACACTGAAGGTGGCTGGCATTGACCTTATTGACAGTATGTTCAGTCATGGCCAGCTCTACGTCACATGTTGCCAAGTCGGCTCTGCAAGAAACTTGCACATCTTGGCACCAAGCAAGAGGAAGAGGAACATAGTGTATCCGAGAGCATTGATGTAAAAAATACTAAAGAGATAATTGAATTGATTGTGATATATTGATTGAGACATGCAACTTTAAATTATTGCTGTTAACAATGAGATTAAAAAAAAAAAGAGAATTGATTTGGTTGTGATATATTGATTGTGACTATTTAAATAGCATCAAAGGAAAATAATAAACCGAAATAATAATTTGGCCCACTTCTCTCTTAATAATACATCTTCTCCACCATAACCATTCCTACTGGCAAGACATGTTCAACTACAGGATTTTAGCCTATATTGGCTAGGCAACACTGGGTATATGCTGCTAGTATGTATATATATATATATATATATACAGTAGAACTTCAGAGTTATGAAAGAAAGTGATAGAAAACTGGAAAAATAATGAGTAAGAGTACCATCCACTATTTTATTCTCCTAACTTCTTGTGCATAACCACACACCCACAATTTATTTGCTGCAGTTATTCTCTCCTCTTTGTTCTTTGGAATTATTTTCTCTTTCCTCAGGCTGCCAGTTGATCAATGCTAAAATTCAAGTTTCACTTGGCTTGTATCTCTTTTACTAAATGTAAAAGAGTTACTCTTACTATTAAGCAGAAGTTTTATTTTTTAAAGAAGTTGGATCAGGCAGCTATATGTCATCCCTAGCCACTGAATTCCAAGTGGGAAAAACCACTGTGTATGGTACCAAGAACTCAAAAGACAAAATTATTATATTTGCTTGTGAAGCACAGGATGTTAGCTCTCTAAAAAATAGTTGAACAGCAAGGAGAGCTAGTGATGATGTCCATGATAGAGCCATTCACCAGTGTTTTTTCAGGGGAGACATAAGGGCACCTCAATTATTGGTGTTTTAGTACAGAAAAAAGCAAGGTAGCAATAAAAAGAGCTTTATCTAAGTAAGTCTGATGATAACTCCAAGGCAAGTTGTGGGTAGCAGATAGGTTTTAAAAAATTGCTTGGTATAAGGCATTTAATTATGCAAGGTGGGTGACTATCTGCTGATGTTTGTGCTTCAGAAGAATTCAGGCATTTTTTCCACAAATTTTTTAAACAACATAAATTTAATCCATATCAACTTTTCAATTATGATGAGACTGGCCTCTACTGGTGGCTACTGCCAAATAAAACTCTAGCTGATCCATCAAATAATGCCTGAAGTACTTTAAGTCTCAAGGATAAAGCTACATTGATGTCTACTGCTAAAGCCAGTGGAGGTTTACAACTTCCCTCTGTGTTCATACATCAATCTGCCAAGCCACAATGTTTCTCTGGAATCCATATGTCTGCTATGCCTATCCATTACAACAGTCCAAGAAATGGCTGGATGGACTCATTTCCGAGATTGGTTTCACAAGCACTTTGTAGCAATAGTGACAAAATATCTTGAGTAAAACTCATTGTCTCCTCAGGCATTCCTTCTCCTTGATAATGCTCCATCCCATTCTTCTGCACGTACATTAGTATCTGTTTATCGTAAGATTAAATGTCATTTTTAATCACCCAATATCACTAGTTTGATTCAGTCAATGGATCTGGGTGTGCTTAAGAATACTAGGCATAGATAAAAAAAAAAATCTCTTGAGAAAATTCCTACTAGGATCTTGTGAAGATGATTTTTTTATTTTTTTTTATTTGCTAAGTCTTACTATAACTGATGCAATTTTTCTTAGTGCAAAGTCCTGGGATGAATTTTCTTCACTTTCATTAAGTCGTGCCTGGAACAAGCTAGGTTAAAGTCAACAGAATTACAGCCTAGATGAAGAACGGCCTGAGTAATGAGACAATTTTAACCAATTAGTTATAACTGAAGCTGAAAAGGAAGAGTGGCCTTCAATCAATGAGAGTGACACTGGTATGCAAGAACTTACTGATGAGGATAAGGTAGGCATGTGTCAAAACATCATTATCTTTATTTGATGTTAATGAGGAGGAAGATGAAGGAAGGACAAGTTGGCCCCACCATTACTCTTAGTGAGACTGAAGAAGCATTCAGCAATGGTTTGTCTTGGCTAAAAAAGCAATGCGAAGCTACACCAATGAAGTTAGTGTTGCTTCATAAATTGCACTCTTTGGTGTTAAAAAGAAACATGATTCCCTAAAACTAACAAACATTACTGAATTTTTTAATCTTAAGTACATGATTATGAAGAAAAATATTCAATGCAATGTGTTATAACAGTACTAGATTATTATATCATTCCTATTTTTTAAATGTTAAATATTTGAATATGAGGAATAAAATTGAATACACCATGTGAGTATAACATATTTAAACGATACTTGTAAACAATATCACATTAAAGAGGTGCATATATATAAATGTATATATATATTTACATAGATTTACATTATACATATGTGTACACAAATATACATATATACATATATATATACATAAACATACATATACATACACGAGTTCATGGGAATAACTTCAACTGTAAAAGTAAGAAACAATACAGACAGACAGACAGACAGACAGACAGACAGACAGACAGACAGACAGACAGACAGACAGACAGACAGACAGACAGACAGACAGACAGACAGACAGACAGAGAGACAGACAGACAGACAGACAGACAGATAGACAGACAGACAGACAGACAGAAAGACAGACATACAGACAGACAGACAGACAGACAGACAGAAAGACAGACAGACAGACAGACAGACAGACACACAGACAGACAGACAGAGAGACAGACAGACAGACAGACAGACAGAGAGACAGACAGACAGACAGAGAGACAGACAGACAGACAGACAGACATACAGACAGAGAGACAGACCAAAAGAGAGACAGACAGACTGACTGACAAACTGACAGACAGACTATCTCCACTTTGTACTATAGATTCAATAGCGAATATTTCTGGTGGCCTAGACAAATGGCAAAAGGAAACATAAATGGAGGCACTTAAGTACCATTTCTAGACTTTGTGATTTCATTCAAAATAACACTAATTCATAGGTAGGCTTGCGATCAGCATTGACTCTTGATTATTTTGGGAAAGGGTTGGGGTAGGGTAAGGGAACAGATATTTAAAAGAATCCAGTGTTTCGGGTCCTGATGCCCACATTGGGTTCAAGGTAGCCCATGTAACTGCCTGATTGAAATTTCATGTGCATTTGCATTGCCCAAACCACCAATAGCAATATGAAACATGATTATTGCTATTTCCCAACCAGTGTGCTCTCATTAGAACTTTTTTGGTATAAAAAATACCATGACAGACACCCAAGGATCATGCCTGCAAAGCTTCATCAAAATTCCTTTAGCTGGGTAACTCTGATGCTAGGATATACATCGCTACGCATTCCTAAATAAACTTCACTTTTATAGATTAAATGATAGATTTGATGTGGTTCAGGAAACTGTATCATAAAGTAAAACCATCTCAGTCTGAATTGCATAGTCATCAGGTGACCTGTTATAATAAACCTAAAGCATAACCCTATTTAACTACTATAACCAAATATATTTTAGCTATAGTTACAACTAACTCTTTAAATTGGATAATCAATACATTGCAACTATCAAACTGCTTTGAACAGAATGTGCTTAGAGCCTTCTGTTTTAGTTACTTGAGATAAGCTCTCAAAAATTGTTGTGTAGAATTCTAATTGTGCCATGTTCCTATGAACATTCCAATAATTCCTTGAAAAATAAATTAAATCTTCATTTATCACAGAAAATTAAAAAAAAAATTTTTTTAAATGAGGTAACTTTACTATCTATATACACTAATTGCAACATATACCCAACATTGTTAGGATATAATTAGTTGGACAGATGTAACATATGTGTATTTACTATGTGATTTTTTTTAAGAGGCTCTTTTTTTAAACAATGCTCTTGGTCCTTTTTTTTTAGCTACGACATACAGGTTCTTGAAATTGCAACTATTGAGCAGCCCACATATAGCTAACCATGAGACTAACACAGGCTGTCAATATGTAGACCAGCAACCATCAACATCTGACCCTGAGCCTTATGGATGCTTATGGCAATGCTAAACTTACTGGGAAACTGGACTCTCTTGTATGCAAAAGGAAGGTGTACTTGGGACTCGAGGCACAAACACATTGCCTCAATGACAATATGTATCAGTTTCTTCAAACCAATACTGTCCCATTGCACAGCTTTGGAGATTCCACGGTTGAGAAAAGTATAATAGCTGCTCCAACTTTGAGTTGCAGTTGATGTGTTTGGAGTCCAGGTGGTTACAGTGAGTTAAGGAACTCCGCTGTGTAGTGTATGATATGGTCCTGCCCAGATAGAGTGCTAAGGGAGATTTAAGTCATTATAAGTATTAAAATTTGTATCTGAAGCTGTGCATTGATGGGGTTGACACTGTCATTCTTCGGTGCCAGAATTGCTCTCTCATGTAATCACTGGTGGTTAATGTAGTGCTGAACAAGATTGGGGAAGACACGTTGCATGATCTCATTGTCAAAATGTCATTGATGTTATAGGTCCTCTGTTAGTCTGACAATGGTTTGGGCTTATTGCGTGCCACATAGTTGGCCAGTTAATGAATGTTGTAGGATGCTTCATAGAGGAATTCATGTGACAGGGCATGAGCACATTTAATTTGGACTATTCGGGGAAAGACAAAGCTGGTCAACTCCCTGTCATCCAGTTGTATCACCTTGTCTTTGATTACGATGAGAACCAGGTTAAACATGTCACATGTGAATGTAGAGTCGACTCCAGGGACTTTGACCTGTGCATAGTGTTTGATGTCCTCAGTAAGATTTCATCTGTGATGCATTTAGAGTGCGACAGAGTTTAATTTACCATATTGCAGCATGAGAGCAGAGAGGTTTCTCAGCCTGTACAGTGATTGTGAAGTGGTGGACTCATCAGGCATGGCATCCAAGTGTGGATCATTCTCATGAAGATCACGTAGGTTGTAGGCTTCTCGATAAGTTCTGCAAACGTGGCCAGCAACAGTAAGAAATATTTCAAAAGGAGTTGGACTTTAAAATCATAGAGAGCATGCGGAGGAAAAATCATCATTTCCGACTTGCATGGATCTCATAGAGTCTTCCAAGAGTGGTGTCTTTCTTCATACCTGGAAAGCCACTCACTGGTTTACCCTTATTCCAGGTTTTCAAACATCATTTCATGCATAGTAGGAGGTATATGACTGTATAGCAGAGTACAGGCAAACTTGTCTTTCTGACAAAGCATAAAGATGGCAGGCAATGTTGTGTCATTTGGAGTCTAGATCCACTGGTGGTCAATAGCAGGCTTGAAGTAAACACACTGTCAATTTTCTAGATGAACATCAAGCATCAACACCATTGAGTGGCATTCGTGGATGGGGCAGAAAATCCTTCTTTAAATTGCCTTGTCACTGCTAATATACCTGCCCATCATTGAACTGTCTCATGTCATCCCTACTGATGGTATCCTCAAGTCTAAACATGGCTACAACCAAACATTTGCAGATATATTCATTAATGTAATGGATGGTCTTCACAGAACTGCAGAAATCCACATTGATGCGGTCATTGAATGGTTCGGAGAGTAAAGGAGAGTGGGGTACTATCCATCTGCTGTCAATAGCAAACTCCTGCCTTCTCATCTTCAGTTTCACTGTGAACCCTCTATCAGCAGGCCTTCTTCTTTGATAAAGGGGTAAACTATCATGTTCAAGATATGTTTCCTTGAGCTCGTTGTGCGGATAGCACTCAATGCATTTCCCTTCACACATGCAGGGAGAACCATGGAACATTCATGTCTTGATAGTGTTATAGAACTGGGGGCATTCAACAGGATATGGATGCTCTGAGGAGGTGAATGAGTCCTACTGGTTTCAGGGTATTTTCAGTTATAACTGTAGAAGGATGTGAGCATGAGGCAGGCCTCTCTCCAGCTATTCAATTATGCACATGTCGCAGATAACTTGGCCAAAGTTGGAGACTCTCTTGATCACATTAATCAGCTCCTTCAACTTCAAGTGGAGGACCCTGGTAAGCAAATAAAAATAATCAGTTTGCATCCGAATTTAGAACAGTTTAGCCTTCACTTCTGGACAAGTGGTGTAGCAAGTTAATGTGATGAGCAGGTTTGGGTGGCCATTGTTTTGGACTTAGATGGTGGCATCTTGTGTCCTCTCGTGCATGTGTATTGGTACCCCCATAAATCTGTAAAAATGAATGCAGAGCTCTCTTATGCTGTGTGCCCCAACAGCATCATAGCGAAAGCCATCCCTCAAGTATATGTACTCCTCACTGCGCAGTTCCTTCTGAAGGGTGATAGTTGTCGAGGGTCAATCCTCAACATGGCCAAGCCAGGCTCAGAACATTTATTAATAAATTGTAAACATATATTCGAACAAGATAAACGACCAAGTTATGTGTCTGTACTTGTGCTGTTATTGAGTCTTAGGTATTATTTTAGTTTATGGAACCCTATAGGTAGCTAATGTGTTTCAATTCTAGGTATGTATGTAAGATTGTATCATGTAATGCTAATGTGTGGCTAGGGGTATAAAAGACCTTGGAAAGGCCACTGTCTGGAGTCTTTGCTAAATTGCTAATAAAGTTCTTCTTAATTTGTAATCTAAATTACTCTGGTATTTAAGAATCAAGGACCTTGTTAGCTGGGTATTGACTCTGGTGGCAGCAACCTACCATACCTGGGGATTAAGCAGTTCTTAAAACCCCAACAATAGTGTACAGTAACCTCTCCCCCTCCACCTTGGTTAACATGTCAGTGATGTACTGATGAAAATAGGTCTGGCTATCAAGGAGGAGATTGAAGTTGTCTTAACAGACTATAAGATGATATGCGTAGAAATCTATTGAGTGAACTGCCTTAGTGATGGATGGTTGCTTTGTAACCAGACCTGCTTGCATGATGCCAATGTGGTATCCATCTTTCCCAAGATTGCAGATCATAGGATACTGAAGGGCATCGTAGAAGCGGTGTGTTTTACATTGGGCATATTCAGGATCTGTGTGAACAATGACAACTATTGTTTTTGTGGGTGCATTGAAGCAACAGCTTTGCTGTCTTGAAGGGATATTTGTTTTCATCTATGATGACTCTGAAATCTGGCTCATTCTCCAAGATGTACTTGAAGCAGGAAACATAGCTGTTGTGTTTATATAAAAATAGTGGTAAGGATCATGTATCAGAAGTTAGACTGAAATGCCCACTTCCTTACTCATGGATCAACGTAAATGTCAAAAGGGGATTTCAATGACTGTTTTAACTCTAGTAAAAATAGCCTCAAAACGGGCTTGAGGGGCCTCAGATGTTTTTACCTATTGTGTGGCAACTTCTGTACTACACATTGCTTGAAGGTAGGCCTCACGGGCTCGATGGCAGGCCTCACAGGCCTGGGCTGTCTCTATCTATCGTATGGGAACTGCTATAATATGCAGTGTGGGCCAAATTGAATGAAAAAGTGACTCGTGGGTGCTATGGTGCCAAACTTGTGTATGGAACTTGTCTCTGGTGCAGACTGCATTTACCAGATGAGTTTACAAGGCATCCTCAAGGGTGCTACCAGAGACCTCTTGATTTCTACAACACCTGACAGAAACTGTGGCATATGCATCTCATCCTGAACACCATAGTCATCCATAAATATTAAATCCCAATGATTGGGCCGCTACGTTATGCTTAAGACTCCAAACATTCACATCAGAAACCACTACAGCCACTGATTGTACACTTTTAGGTGTGCCCTCTCTGGTCAATTAACACTTATGTTAGTCTGAATTCATAAACCTCTTTGAGCATGATTATTTTAACATTGCCATGTCAAGAAAAAGTGTTAAGAAGATTCCTAATTGTTCAGCTCCTCTTGTAGTAATCTAAGAGATTACAATATTCCCCACCATGTGAATATACTCACATGGCAGTGATGGAAACCCTTCACATTGCAGCATTGAAGCAGAACTGCAATAATTTCTGATGTGATAGCAGAGAAAGTCTTTACAGACTGACTTCATCAAGGAGATATACTGGACTACAACAAACTCCTATAATCTGTGGAGAGGATAATCATGACTTACTCCAATAAAATAATTCACTATCCCTCCCCACATCAACTCTGCTGAGCCTTTCCTATATTATGCATAAATGCTTCTACATACACCAACATTGAAGGAAGTCCTTAGAAATTTGCCCAAAAAAATCAATAGTTGCATTAACTGCCAAAAATACCCCACCTTTAGCAAGGAAATTATCAACTATTAGCAATGGAATGAATTAGCATGAATAAGCTCCGAAAACATAAAATACAACTACGAAAGTATCAAGACCTGCATTCCAATTACCCCCAAAGGATTACCAGATTAACATAAGTTGTGCAGTCGTTTAAGTCCTTGGTCCTGAACCACATCCAGTAACCATGTATATTAAGTATCAATGGCAACAGTGGTCTTACAGGAGCAGGAATTAAACAGATACTTATCACAAATTATATTGAGATAAATGAGAAAGTTCCAGATAAGATAGACAATGTATTAATTGTGACACATCACCAAGATGCACACATGTTCATACGGTTAAGTGGGTAAGTGCATACATTGGAGTATATGTTGTCCATGGATAACTCTTCAGGAAGCCTTAACTTTCTTGACTTCTTCACTGCATACAGAAAAACATTTATGATGGAGGTTAATATATCATGGTCAGTGCACAGACATTAACTTTGTGGAATGTGTGGGATATAGTCTCACTTTGGGAGTTGAGTTGGAGCAGACCTTTTTGCGACAGTAGCAGCAGCTTTATCTGCAAGTTTAGGATCTTGCAGCCATCGCACTTGTTTTGATGGGCCATACCTGTCACACATGCACACACATATGCACACACACTAACATTATCCTCCTTGAAACTACATAGCCAAAAAAAATTTGTTTATTTATCCTTTCAGGACTGCCAGTGTTGATGCCAAATAAAATTTACAGGTTTTTTTTTTTTTTTTTTTTTTTTTTTTTTTTTTTTTTTAATTAATCGTACTACTAGTGTCTTCTCTCTCACCCTTTATCATTCTTGGCAGCTATAATGAAGATAATGGCAGGCTTGGATGAGGTGTCAATATGGGCAGAGGCCAACTGGTTGTTGGACACCACACAGGAACATCCAGGGCCACAGTACACCGATGCTAAAGCCATAGTGCCTGCAGCAGTGTCTGAAACCGGCTTCAGACCCAGTTTGATGCTGTACTCGGTGATACTTCCTGCATTATTTGCCGGTGGTTCCCACAAGAGACGAGCTCCGTCCTAACGCTAATGGATGAAATGAAATCATAAGCACAGTGTGGAAATAGAAAAAAAATGAGAGAAGTGGAGGAGAACCATATCTTCTAACTTTTCTTATCCGAATAGCTGAAGGAGCACCAGGGAAGCCAGGCAGGCATGTCTTGAAGGCGGCAACATTCGAGAAAGAGCCACGACCACAGGAGTTGATACCACACACTCGAAACTTGAAAGCTTTGCCTGGTTGTAGCTCGACCTTCTGAACCGCAGTGGTTGCTGCACCAAGCCTTGTCTAAAATGATATTTCATCACAAGAATTAACCCAAGCTCAGTATGTGCAACACACAAGCAGAAAGCAGCTGTGGTTAAAGTGGTAACTCGTTAAAACTGCACATGCACACTTTAACTTATAACACTATCAACCACACCTTACCTGATCCATGCGGAAGTCCACATTTGTGGAGTAGTCAGTCACTGTATACTCTATCCCGTTGACAACATCAACATCATACCACGTAGGGGTGACTTCCATCTGCTCTGTGCCTGGAGCATCTACTCCGGTGTTAGTGTCATTAACCTCAGTCATGGTTGATGGAGCAGCGAGTGCCACTGCCTCGTTTGGCTCTGTCTTGCTGGTTGTTGATGCAGAGGTGGAGTCTGTCTTAGCCTTAGAAGGCATGAAGTTGTACGGCTGGATCTGTAACAAGTAATTGTCCACTATAAAGAAATGAGATGAAGAGGTGTTAAAAAGGAGAGAGGTGATTAGAAAGTGATGGACGATCAATAAAAGGTAAGGGTATGACCATAATATGTCAATAAAATAAGAAAAGAAAAAATGTTCCCCTATCAGAGACACTAATTCATTCCAGAAAAGCTATTTGAGCTAATTAGTTTTGAATATGTGTTAATTACCTGTATGAATTGTCTTATTAATTGGTTGTAGTTTTCTCTACTAAATTAGTGTTACAGATAGAAATGATGGTGAATAGTCATCAAGGAGAATGACCTTACCGAGCCACCAATGACAACTGAGCTCTCTTTCACTGATACCCATTCATTTAAGAATAGCAGCTTCAGAAAATTAGTTATGAATACATGTTGGTTGCCTGTGCAAATGGTCATGTCAGTTAGTACCTGTTCTGCGTGTAGAGTTTGTGTTACAGATCATTATTTATACTAACTCTGCAGTATTCATGAACTTCTGTCTGGTACATAAACATCTGTGGCTTCTGTGTATGGAATAGTTCCTGTCAGAATTTAATTCATGTTCCCTTAAGTTAGAAATATGAAGTTTATCGTTTGATGTTAGACAATATATCTACATTTAAGAGAACATTCCAATTAAGTCAATTTAATGTAATTGCTGGGAGATACAGAATTAAACACTGTCTAACATCATATCCCCAAAAAGTAAAGAGAAAATAGCAACAGCTGTTTTTCTTTTACAAACATATTTGGTGTTTGCCAACTCACCAGAGGAGACACTGGTCCAGAGAACCTTGAGTGACTTAGTGCCAGATCTGACCAGTTGAATATGACCAGGGGCAACTGGCATCTCGGTCTCCAAGAACCACAGGTCGTTGCAACATACCTGAATTGGGAGTGAGTGTGTGTGAGTGGGATTGAGTGAGTGGGTGAGAAATTTAGTGAGTGAATGAGTAAGGGAGGGATTGAGTGAGTGAGTGAGTGAGTGAGTGAGTGAGTGAGTGAGTGAGTGAGTGAGTGAGTGAGTGAGTGAGTGAGTGAGTGTGTACGATTGTGAGTGAGGGAGGGAATGTGTGTTGGGATGTGTGTGAGTGTGTGTATGTATATATGTACATGTATGTATGTGGGAGAAGGAAAGTGGTATGTATGTCCTGACTGTTCCTTCTCTAACTGACCTGGTGGTTCAACATCTTCTTGTGACCTTCCCTGCCACTCCAGACGTACATCTTTGTGCCGACAACAGCTGCTATGTGTCCAGCACGCTCACACAGAGCAGCAGGGATCCCACTTGCCTCAGCATTACCATCTTCTGTGGTGAAGTTAGATATCTCCTCCCATGTGAATGTGTCTAACAACAGAAATGCACGCATGTTGCATTCTGAGTAATGGAATTCTCAACCAATGGTCATGACTACTGGTTAGCACACCTTCATTAAGTACACTATTATGTAACACAATCACACACCAAGTAAGAGAATTACACACCTCAACCCACACCCTATTAAGACCCATTTTCTCACCTGTGTTGAGGCAGGCTAATGAGTTTGTACATTTCCACTCTGTCTCATGTATTGGGTGCCTTCCATCTTCACCAAAGACAGGTACCCAACCACCAAACACAAACATTTTATTCTTCAGCATGACTGCTGAGTGCAAGCTACGTGGGAGTGGGACAGGGCCTTTGCACTGCATATTCTGTCACTCTATGTGTTCTCCTGGTGAACATGATAGGACAATCATCATATATGAAATAACGGACGTGTTATGAAGACTTATAGAAGGTCACACACACACAGACAGAGATAGGTGGGTGTGAGTGTGTGTGAGCGTGTGAGTATGTGAGCATGTCAGTGTGTGAGTGAGTGAGTGGGTGAATGAGTGAGTGAGTGAGTGTGTGTGGACAACCTGATGTGAATAAGACCTGCAATGAGAGCAGATAAGAGAACACCATATATGCAGCTTATTTGAGTTGCTCACCAACATTGAGAATCCACATATCACTAAGTCTCTTTCCATTCATGCCTGCGTACACCAACAACTTGTTGCCAATGGTAACAGATGTGTGGCTCTCCCTGGGGCAAGGGACAGGACCTTCAATGTTGGCGCATTCCCATTGAAGGGAAGTTCCCTCCAAAAACTCCAAAGTGAACACATCATTCAAGTACCTGAAATAAACACATGTTGCATTTTAGTAACGAAAGTTCCTCATTAAATATATAGACTATGTGGAGACAAATATGACTCAAAGTTTGTGCATCACTCCATTGGTTTCTCTTATTTGAAGTAGATTAGAATTTAGTTTTAAATTTTTTAAAAATGTAAGTCTAGATATGTAGATATGTAGATACTCACTTGGGAATGATCAGCATGGGGTCACTGGACAGGTTGGTCAGGCCTGCAAATACGACAGCCTTTCGGCCTACCAAGTTGAAAGAGTGCCCCAACCTGGGGCAAGGGGGCTCCAGTAGTGGAGTGAGCCTACGCCACTCCCACCTGCTAGCATTCAGCTCGTAGAGCTGCACAACATTCACATCCACATGAACACATCCATTACATTTTCATCAATCCTTCACAGCATTACTTAACACAATCAAAAAATTTGCATTGAAAAGGATTTGTTGCACTTAAATGCACAAAAAGAATGGGATGACTCTTACCTACTGCATCTCTCCAAATTTAATAGTGTCATTTAATCTATAAGCTACTACTTCTGTTTTAATTTTCAATCCTTGGATCACCACCAAAAGGTGAACTAAAGCAAGCTAAAAGGCTATTATAATAAAATATATAGAGCACTTTTCTATTTATTTGTACCAGCTGAAGTAGTATCTCACGAGGATTCTTGCTCAAGTAAATGATTCCAATGAAATAATTGTGATTTGTTTGATGCTGTCCTTTCTTGAGCGATAAAAAAAAAAAAAAAAAAAAAAAAAAAAAAAAAAAAAAAAAAAAAAATTACATCAAACAACTGGAGAAAATGAGGTTTTCTTAAACCAGACTAAAACCTTTCCCCGTAATCAAGGACAACATGTAATAAGTTTCTTCAAAATCAGTTGAGCTATTAAACCATTCATAGTGAAAAAACACAAATATTATGTCCAGTGATCTGGTGATAAACGCTCACATCATTGGAGTAGCATCCATCTCCATCATGCCTCCGAATACCAGCAGATGCACACCATCACAGATGAAACCAAATGCAGCACAGCCTGTGGGTTTCTCTCCACACACCTGGGGCATGAACCACTGGCTCGTGGCTGCAAGCACAAATAAACACATGAACAATGTATTAGGTTGTTGTTACTAGCATATAAATGGTATCTTGATTCATTATAACACACTAGGAAAAAAAGTTTTTCGGTCAGCCTTAAGCTTCCTATTGTCACGAACTGGTGCAATCTCATTAATGCATCTGTTTGCAATATCACGACATGGTGAATAGTTCATTAAACCAGTGAATGCATGAGAGGGCTGGAATGTAATAAGAAAACGGAGCTGTGGATGCAGCTCTAGTAATAAATGTCCTTTTGAAATGTGGGTTTGTAAAGATAGCAAAACCTGGGAGCAATCACTGCTTGTGTATACATGCGTGATCATCCGCATGTTGTCTACCACTTTTGTTCCAAAAGATCTTAATCTAATCTTGTGTAGTTATACCCTTTACCTGCTTCTGAACTTATAAGTCAAAGTGTCTGATTGGTCAGATTGGTATAACATGAAGTAACGGACAGTTATAGTGTTAGTGATGACTAAATTTCATGGGCAATCAACAGCTGTGTATTTCAAAGCTTGCAAGTTGCATAGTTCAAGAACTCTGCCTTTAATATCTGAAACTGTAATTATATATTTTTGGCATATGATGCACATCTACTAGGATCCTGAAAAAATTGCCACAGTGACTAGAAAGATTAATCCATGTCTAATGCAACTAGCTATGTGAGACTTCTTTAAAAATCTGTTGGGATCCAACAACACCCACACCCAGAGTTTAAACATTTAAATCAATAAGGCATGTCCATCACTGCTTGTTTCACTATATGGACTTTAACAACTACCAATGATTCCAAACGAGTCAGTTGTCATGAATTGACCAGGCTACAAGCAACCACAGTCCCCAGCAAACAACAGTAATAAACTACATACAAACGTTTGGGACTCCTACAAACAGTGCCCTCTAAATATAGTACCAATGAACAAATAAAAATACCTACCTGTGTTCAAGACATGCAGTTCTTCATTAAAACAATTATTTCCACCTCCAAATATGAAAATCAGCTCCTTAATGGCAACGGCTTTGTGCCCTTGACGAGGCTCAGGAGCAGGACCTCTGGTAGAGTTCACTTTCTTCCACTTCATCTCGAATGGGGTGGACTGCGGGTCAGGGTAACTAGCCACGCAACCTTTCTCAATGGTAGTCTCAATAATAGTCTCAACTACACGTGCACCAAGTGTTAATATGGTAAAGGTCACCATCATTCTTTTACTTTCAAAAAATCGATTTGGATAGCTTACCTTTGGAGACCCCTTGCGGTTAATCCTCAACTGCTTGGGTTGCTGTACGGTTGATAGGAATGCTTTCCCACGTGCCAGAGTGGCATCCGGCCTGATAGCTATCCTAGTGGGTGGCCAGCACGTGAGGAAATTAGCGTTGGACAAGCTAAAGGCTATAGTGATCGTGGACCCCACCCACCCACCCCCCCCCCCCCACCCATCCTCAATTAAGAGTGAGAAATAATCCCGCCTGAGATGATGACAGCATCTAGGAAACACCAATTCAGTATTGGCAGGTAAAATGATATTTTGCACACACCACAAGTTGATGTATCAGAAAATTTGTTGAAGAAGACTTTGTGTGCATGTTATTTTGGCTGGCTTGCTTGTTAATTAATTAATTGTTATCTGTGGATGTTAAAATTTCTTAATATACCTGAGAATAATCCCAAATTATTTATCAGAATATTATGTTGGAGTTATTCCTGACGTCCAATGAGGTTAATGGGGAATTTGAAACCCTGTGCATGAGCATTCATGGATTGTGCAAATATCCTCTTGGTTTCCTAGACTACCTCCTCCTGCTAGGATCACACTTCCATATCCAGAAACACACAATACATAAATGTGTGTTGAAAGCTTCTCCCCTTTATTCTAACACTATGAAATAAAATTCCTGATAGTGTCTTCTGTGTTTTCATTTAAGTGCTACTTCCATTTTTAAGCATGTGTAATGAAGTCGATGTAATAATCAATGTCAGGAAAGTCTTTACTTTCTTTTTCTTTACTAGCATAGCTAAGCTCTGAATCATCAGTTTCTTTGGGTTTTCTGTTATAATTCCGTCTCCAGTTGCATTATATATTTAACTAATTTTATCAATACGTTTCTAATATTTTTAAATTGTACACAGATCAAGAAGTTAGTACGTAGTATAAACAGATTAATTTCCTTCATGCAGAGCTCCTATATTTGCATTTATTGAAGCACTGAATTAACTAATATATTTTTTCTAGGTTACGTGTAATGATGTTTCTCCCCCAACCAGTGCTGTAAAGGGTAGATTCAACTTTGATCCTCATTTAGCGAAAGCACACCATTGTGGTCATGGGTCATGCTGTGACGACCGAATGCTCTCCATACGGCCTGAATATCAACAATGCTGTGTTTCAGTTTGAGACATGTAACCCTGGTCCAATAAATATCGGAATGAAGCTGAAACGACAAGCTCCAGAAGAGGTGAGTGAGAATTGATTATTCAGTGAAAGTTCATTGTTATGGTTTTAAAATTATCATTCCAATTTAGTGCATGTTTATAGCTTAACGATTAGCAAGAATGGAAAAGAAGTGATATGACATCTATTCCAATTAAATACTTTTTTTTTTACTTTCAAACTAGTGGCAATGGGAAGAAATTGATGCAATGCAATTACAGTGGATCAATATTGTTTTAAGTTTCCCTGTCAACAATCGCAATATAAGTGTTAAAATATATATTCTAATTAAAGTGTACACTCTGTGTAGCTTCGCTATTCGCTATTAGCAGCCATGGGAAAGTAGTGTTTATATTTACGAGAAATATTGAACCAGACACAGATAAGTCCATTAGTGAATCACTCCAGGAAAAGAGGTTTTTTCAAAGGTAAATAGATATTTTGATTGCATTTTTACATCTTGCCAAGTTGGAGTACTCCAGCTTTCAAGCAATTAGAACTGGTGTTTGTTAGAAGTGATTGGAAACCAGTAAAGAAGTAATTGTTCTTGTCAGATGCATGTTGATTTGTTCTATTACAGTATATTTATGTCAAGATGGAAGTGAAAAATTTCCTAATACATGATGTTAAAGCAATTGGCCTGAAGTTGGACGGTGATGAGGGGTCATCCTTGGCAGAACCTTTGGCAATCAGTCTAATGGATGCAGTTTTCCATGCCTGGGGAATAGTGGATGTCTGCCAACATTGATTGTACAGTTTGAACAGAGCATGCAGAATCTGGTCTGGAGGAGATGGAGTGGAAGAGGCATTAGATCTTATGATTGTGCTTCTAATCTCTTCATTGGAGAAAGGTGACTCATTAAAGTTGAAAACAGGATCTTCAGCTGATGGCATCCCTGGTGGCTGATGAAAAGATTT
>OZ017790.1:285931-418431 GCA_963969325.1 Lycopodina hypogea
AGAGGAAGGTGATAGTGAGTGACAAAGTGGTTTGGTTACGATTTCTATTGTCAACGATTTGAGCCTCTTACATGATGCAGTTTTCATGTGCAAGTATTTTGAGATGATGCAGCTGAGTGATGTTGCTGTGGAAACTGTTAAATACTTGTTGTTATGTGTGCAATGTGTGTATGTCTTTTAAATATTAGTGGGAGTGGGTGCGGTCTTCCTCTCTGATTGACCACACCCACCTGATGTCCATGTACGCCATGCTGGCTATGGTGGCCCACCAGACCCCTGGCCTCCCCCTCGCCCCCCCACGCCCACTTTCCCAAGCACCGGATAGACTCGCTGACAGTCAGGGGTGTTCATGACCCCCTGAAGGCAACAGAGGGGTCCTTCTCCACCAAAGATACGATGAAAATGGCGAGAGCCCTAGAGGGAACATTCCGCAGTGTGAACAACTTACTGGAGACACTCCACCATTCTGAGTCCTTCTACTTCTCTGTGGCCAACTGGAGGTTTGTTTTCATTGGCCGGTACATGCCACTGCTGGCTCTCCTCATCTCCCCCCTCATCCTGGAGATATCCACTGTACATGTTGTCATGACAACAATATTACTCATCTCGTGTTAATATTCACACGCAACTCTAAAAAGTCACACACACATACACACATGCAGTACACACACACATACACGCACGCACATGCACACACACACAATACAGTCACACTCACACTAATCTTACTCTTGTAAGGTACACCACCACACCATACCATGATGTTTCCCTTGACAACAAACCATGCCCTCTCGCAATGGCTGCAGGCTAGGACTCCATCACACGGCCACATTCAAGCTGGAGTATGTGCTACTAGATTAGCTGTAGATCAAATCAAACTCATTAATCCTCTGTCCTTGCTGTTTAGTACTTGGCATCACCACTCCCACCCCCTCCCCAGCCCTTCCCTTACAAAGCAGTGGTGCAGTTGCTGGTGTGGAGCTATGGCAGTGGCCTAGCTCTGCTGTGCTCTGCCCTACTGGCCTGCCATCTCTGGTCTCCACTCAATCCCTCTGGAGTTCTCCTCAGCCTCCTCCTTCCAGCCTCACTCTCCATTTTCACTTCTTTCTTCTTCTGGAGGTGTGTCTATCTCTGTGGACATTTGTGGTATTCAACCTTTACCTGTCATCTCCTCCCTCTCCTCCCAGGTCACAAGTGGTGAGCACTGATTGGAGAATGGCCAAGTTTTTCTCCTCTCTGCTCTGCCTCCTAACGTTGCTGCCTCTGGGCATGTTGAACTTCTCTCTCGCTTTCACCACCTTGCTGATTCTCACAGTTCCTGTGGTTATGTCAACACCTTACCTACCAAAGTAAGGGTGATTCAAAAATGTGTAAGTGGGTGGGGCAATGTTCACTTGGAACACTGCAGTGAGGCAGCTGGGAGATTCTGTGTCTTAAATTAGTTTGTTTAACGAAGAAGCTCAGTTTATGTGTCTTGTTCATAGAAGGATGAAATCTTACCTAGAACACATTCTGTGCTTTTTTACACTGGTACTTTCTTCCAACACAAATATTCTCTTCCAGAAGGTGTGGCTCTTGAATTACAATTAGTAAAGTACTCACACACATGCATGCACACACACTCACATGCACACACGCGCACACACACACGCGCACACACACATGCGCACACACACGCGCGCACACACACGCGCGCACACACACAGTATGATTGATCGACTTTTGACACATTTTTATGTAGTGACTTTACTCAGTGACCTCAAGAGAACACCTGAAATATATATCCACACCTTACCTATTAGTGTCAGGTGCACTAACTAATTGGAATTAACTCGTAGAAACACCTGAAGGGAGAATAGCCTGAAATTTTGAACGCTCTATCATGATATTTAATTATCAGAATATATATTATCAGGACATTTATTATCAGGACATATTATCAAAACATTAATTATCAGGACATTTATTATCAGGACATATTTATTATCGGCACATATTTATTATCAGGACATTTACTATCAGGATATCTACTATCAAGACATTTATTATCAGGACATATTTATTATCAGGACATTTACTATCAGGATAAATTTATTATTAGGACATATTTATCATCAGGGTAATTCTTAGCAATTGCAAATTTTTTAATTGGAACATTGTTACATAATTAACGAGCTATATGATCAGATCTCTATTTAATCAGGATTTTATTTGGTGGTTCTAAAGTCTTCTCTGCCTCATAAGCATTAAATGTGCATGCATAAGTGAAAAGTGCAATGCCTGCATGCCAGAACGTGCTCTGTAATGCATGCATGCATGCAGCTGTGTGAGTGAGTGTGTGAGTGGTGGCATCGTGTAACTGTTAATTATGTCACTCTTGTATTTTCCCATTTCCATCACTCTTATGTTTGTCCTCCTCCCTTCTTCCCAGCAGGTCCAGGGTACGCCATGCTTTACGACATCTTCTCTTCCTGCTGCTATCTCCCTCCATCCTCGTCGTCTTCCTCGCTGCTCTCTGCCTCCATCTGCTCCTCCCCTCCTCCCTCTCCATCATAGAGTCACTGGTGGGCGGAGTCAAATTGGTCCTTGGAAGTGTGGCCTCATCACTCAATGCATGGCTGTTGCTAGACTGCTGGGGATTTCCCCTGGGCTGTGTGGGTGTGTGACCTCTCTGCAGACACAACTTGACTATCTACGAATAACATGGGATAGGTCCAACAATGTTATGAGGGGAACGACATAAGCATATCTATATGGCCACACCTCAATTTTTTTTAAAGCCAAAAATGGTACTTTAGCCAGAAAAGGAATTGAACTAGATGCACAAACAAATACATATTTAGAATCAATATCAACAGAGAAATGTCATGGCCGCACCCCTTTTGGTATCAAAATCAAGAGTAGGGTTAAATTTGTGATTTGAGAAATGTCAAATTTAGCATGTTAAACCAGGCCCTTTGTGGTAAAGTAAGAATAGAGAGCAGAAGGTGGGTGGGGGGTGGGGGGGCTGGGGGATGGGAAACCACCTACAAGATCTGCTGTCCCCTGTGGTCACCCATCCAAGTACTGACCAGGCTTAACAGTGCTTAACATCTGCAAGTAATTTTAATTGAAATCAATTTGAACAATAAAGAGAGTTGAACCCCAAAATTGTCTGTGGAATTGAGCAACTGTGGATTCTAAATACATTTTTGGTGGGATTTTTGAAAAGTGATAGTCAAATCGCACAAGACTTGAAAAATAGCCAAAAATGATAATTTAGCAAAAAAAAAGAATGGAGCTACAGGCCTAAAACTTCGGCATGCAGACACAACTATACAAATATCATGGGGAGGGGGGTCCCACCAAGCCACACCTCTTCCTCTTAGTGTGTAAAGCTAAAAATATCAAAAATGGTACTTCCAATAAAACATTTTGACCTAATCACATGTTCACAGACACTTTTATGACTACAGCCCACCAAAATAGGGGGGAAAAAAACCACCCATAGAGCAGGTTTTTCACTAGTGTGAAAAAAAATGCAAAAAATTAAAAAAATTTGATCTGAAACATTTGCAGATTATTCTCCAGTATGAAACAAGAATAGCAATTAAAGCCCTGTCCACACTGCACACAAAAAAACTGGTTTCACCCATGTCTGGAACAGGTTCCACACGACCACACTATACCTAGTTTCATCCAAACGGATTCCATCCAGTTTCACCTGAAACCTTCAGAAGGATAGATTTCAAGCAGTTCAGATATATTGAACATATCTGTGGATTTATTGCTGATGTTAGCTATTAGGATTTCAGCTACTTACAACTCATTTCCCTCACTCTATCCTCTGTTTGCAATGACATTGTGGAAGGAAAAAGAAAGAAAAAGTAGCAGAGGAGAAAATTAAATATGCCACTTCCATGGGAGGTAGAGGAATACCAATGAATCAGCCCAGCCAATTATTTAGCCCTCACAGGGGATGTGGAGCAGGTTAAGCACTATGCCAGTGTGGACACAAAAAAAAACGTTTGGAACAGCCCATTTGTAGTGTGGAAGCAAGAAAATGTTTGAAACAGCCCATTTATAGTGTGGAAAAGCCTTAAGAAATCTTGGCAAATTTTGATAGAAAAAAAAGGATAAAATGTGTAAAAAACAAGCACTCAACCAGATTAACCCTTTATACAGCGATGGGATTGGTAAAGGGTCAGGCTCTGACAGATTAGTAACATGGAATTTAATGGGAACAATGATCAGTTAATGAGTATCTTTATACTATAATTAGCTAACAAAGATTGATACATATAGAAAGGGTCACCCAGCTATCTGGGAAAATGAAAACACTGTAAGTGTAGGAAGAAATTTCAAGTACCAAGTACATCAAATAAATTAGAGTGGTTTACAACTGGAGGATCAGTTTGCATGACAAACACCAATTGAACAGAAAATTCACTCAAATCAGCAAACCCAAAAAGAATGCAGCTGGAAATAGCATAAAGCCTTAGAAACCTTTCTATTTTAATGAAGTAAGATTAGCTTCCAATGAATCAGTTCCACCTGAGGCTGGCTGATGTGCTCCATTTCATTAAGTTATATATATATATATATATAACATATATATATAACGTTGAACGATCCAATGAAGTGATAGGACCCATGGTGGTGCCTGATCTTGGAGTGGCCAAGCCTAGGGACGTCACCAAGCCTAGGGACATCGCTAAGCCAAGGGACGTCGTCGCTGGAGGAACAAGCTAAAGCTGAAATCAACCTTCAACCCCACTAATTGACTGAACTAATCCCTAGGCAAATCTTCATCTCAACCCCCTTACCATTTTATGCTAAATCCACCTAGTTCAGGGATTCTAAATATTACTTCGCTGGGAATCCGCTTTCTTCTTCCTGTCCCTGTAGTGAAACTTCCTCTGCCCACCAGTGCAGGGGGTCTGGGGTTCCAATTCTGGTCAAGGTTGAGTTCATTTTCTAACGATTAAGTAAAACATTAAATCAGAAGTGAGGGGGCTTTTGGCTGGAAATTTCCAGTCTAGATTTTTCTTTTTCCTTTTTTTTTTAATTTAAATAATTCTTCTCTTAGAAGCGCGCGCAAAGTTTACCTACTGAACCCTATATAAACCCTGCCACGTGTTCACAGTTGTTCATTGGTGGACTGCTCCGTCTGCACCTGTCTAGGCAGTCCCTCTTGTACTTTTGGCGGAATAAGCTCCCAGCTTGACCGGAGTTGCACCGCTTCTTTTCGCAAGGACCTAACAGCACTGTGTGAGTTAGTTAGTTAGTGCGCTGTATGGTTGGGGTAACTTCTACAACTCAGGATTTATTTAGCGCAGTCTTAGTAGGTTGGTGGGGATGGAATTTTTGTTTTGTTTTTTCTTTAGGAGCGTGATAATACCTTGTCTTTCAATTTTTTTTCAGATTTGTTCCGGTTGTGATGTAAAAGAGAAGATGCCTTCATATACCGAGAGAGGGTACACCATCATTCCACAATTTTGGGAGAGAAAAGTCGACCTTAATAACGAAGTATTCTATATCAGGTAAGTATGAATACAGGAATTTACACATCTTAGCGTACATGTGAAGGTTTGAAGTTCCACGTTGAGGTGTAGGGGGTAGAGTTGTTTGAAGGTGGATGTATGCTAGTCCTAGGATAATGATGAATAATAACAACAGACCAGCAGGTAGATAGTCATAGCTAGAACAAGAGAAATAATTGTGAAGAAAATATATATGCCCAAGCTGCAGAGAAAAAAGAAAATAGAATTTTTGGTTCTCCTAACTATCAGCTAAAGGCCTGTCCACATATGCCAAAATTTGATTCAAATTAATGAATATTCATTCTCATTATAATACCTGAATTTAAATTGACTGTTTTTAATTTCATCCACACTAGCATAGAATATAAAATTGAAAAAAAAATTGAAGTAAGAATATGAAAAGATACATAATAAATATATATATATATATATATAATAAATAAAATTCCTTTTTTCAATTTTAAACAGTTAGTTTATGATCCTTTCCTTCATGGTTATCTTGTCGTAGGCATACACACATATCTACCAGGTGTGGCTGAAATTTGTGTTGTTGCAATGTTTGAAAATGTGTACTGTGGAAAATATCAGGACATTTCCAAGACTAATTGAAGTTACTTAATTGTGGAGCTCCATTAGTGATTTAATAGCTTGACTGTTTATTAGTTGGGTGGTCTGTGGTGTCAGTACAAGGAGTGATTGAGTTTTACATAGAAATAGCGGCTTCAAGGAGGGGGGTATTCATGTGTCAGTGTATATGCATGTAAAAGTTTGCACTATGATAGTGCAAACATCTACAGCATGCAATCCTAGACAGTTTTGTGGTTCCGATTATAGTCGTTGTGCTAGAGTTCTTGCAAATGGAGAACTCTAGCTTGCAAATGCAGTCACCATCTGCTGAATAAAGTTTGTGGTTGTGCTATTTTTGTTCTTGCAAATGCTTGCAAGACCTGGCAGCCTATATAAAGACCATGCTTCATCGAATGCCCCTCCCCTAAAAAAAAAATACTGTTTTGGGGGGGTGAGCTCCCCTCCGAATCAACTTAGCTTTCCCTCCTCCCTCCCTAAATGAAATCATACTAGTAATCTCTGAAACTTCTTAAGCTTTTCCACACTGCAAATTAAAACCACTTTCACCTGTGTCTGGAAAAGGTTTCATGCCTCCACACTACACCCAGTTTCATCCCAACAGGTTTGTTTCACTTGAAACCTACAGAAGGGTAGGCTTTAAGTGGCTAAGATTTATTGAACATACTTGTGGCTTTAGTGCTGATGTTCGCTCTCAGGAATTTAGCTACTAACTCTCAGGAATTTAGCTACTAACGGCTGTCTCCCCTCTCTGGCCTCCCTCTGTTCGATAACATTTCGTAGGGAAAGAGACAGAACAATGTAGCACACCAGAAAATGAAATACCCCATTTCTAGTTATGGTAGAGGAAAACCAATTAATCTGCCCAGCCAATTAGTTATCCCAAGCAGGTGATGTGGAGCAGGTTTTAGTGTGGATGCAAGTAAAATTTTGAAACTGGGTGTTGCTAGAGACCCATTTGTAGTGTGGATAGGGCTCTAGGGACAAAAACAATCATGAAAGGTACTGTGTGTGTCATCACACACAAACACACACACACACACACACACACACATACACATACACTTTCTGACAGCAACCATTAGAAATTTGTGTCAAGCATAGCCAGGAAGTTTCACCCCCTCCCCTGCAGCTTATTCACGATGAAACTGTGATAATACCAAAGTATATGAAGTAAAGGAACAATATAAAAATAGATTGTCCAAAATTAATTGGAATGGAACAGGGGAAAATTTGGTTGATGAAGTATTTGTCCTTCAGCTTGTGACTCACTCCATTGCTCACTGGGAAACTTGGACAATAGTAGTAACAATTTGGATTGATCTTCCACCATTAACCTGTAGAGAGGTAATGGTGGACAGTCTTTGTGGAGAATATATTTTGTGACTGATCTCTTCTGAATGGAGTCTATCACCATCATACATTCAGGAGAATGTTCTTTAGAAGCCGAGTTCTGAGTAACAATAGACTCACAAGTGTTGATTGCTCTTGTTTCTGGACTGCCTTCAAGTGTTCTGGGAACTTGTCCACCCACTCACAATCTATAGCATCAACTGCTTTTTGGAATAAGTTTGCCTTTTCCACTTGACAAAAGATATGAAGCACATCACACCACAATAAGTATTTAACACATAAAATTTACAATCTTGAACATATGAGAACTTCCTCCAGGATGTATTGAGTGCAGTAGATTTTGTGTTTAAAATGTTTTGATTGACTTTTCACAGATGTCACAATATTAGTTCCCAATTAACTGTATATTTAGTGTGTATATACATAGTATTAATCCCTGTATCTGTATAAAACAATGTAAATTCCACCTTTTTTTAAACTTTTAATGTGTGTATACATAAAATTAATTCCCGGATATCTGTATATTTAATGTGTTGATACAATATAGGCTCCCAGTTATCTGTATATTTAATGTGTGTGAACAATTTTCTTTTTGTGATGTGATTTCCTACAGCCCAAACAATACTGTGCTGAACAGCATCCAAGAGCTTAAGAACTACCTTACCTCAAAGGGCGCTTGTATCTGTGGACTGAAATTACCATTTTCTGTTGAGGAAGTGTTCAGCTTCGATCCCAAAGTCATTGGCCTCCAAGAGCAGTTGGATGAAGAAGAGTTGAGACAACACATCTATCGTCAGCCCACCCTAATTGGACCCACTAGTGATGGACAACAAAAGGTTATTGGACATGTTCCCATTGATTCTGATTCTCCCCCAAGTGAGGGTGACTTACCATATGATGCAACTGCTCTCACCGTTAGTGCAGGGACAGCAGGCAAAACTGAAAATGACATACCTTTCTTTGCAAAAATGAGTTTTAGTTCGCATAGTGAGGTTGTGTCCATTATAAGGAACGTCGACAAGTGCTATCAGAAAGTTTCCCCTCCAGAACTTGACAACACTAGAGCTCCGATCTCCACTCTCAACAAAGGCAGTGAGTTGAGTGAAAATAATATTCCAACTTCAACTTCTGAAATAGTTTCTGAACAGGTTGAAGTCGAGTGTTCCAACCCAGATGAGTTTGAACCAACTATGCTCACAGAGAATATGTGTGACGAGATTATAAAGGCAATCTCGACAGGTATTGAAGAGGGAAAACTTAGTTCTGTTGACTGTGATGCTTACGAACCTTTACCCAATGTCGACAACATAAACGTTTACCATAATGAGTACAAAATAAGTACTGACTTCATTGAAAGTGAAAATTTGAGCATTGCTTCTTCGTCAAAATTTCCTGCTTTCTCTCTCTCACCTTTAACCTTTCCCACTGAGGAATTTGTCTCCACTCCTACATTGGCCACTCCCACTTCATTACTGCCGGTATCTGGAACTACTTGGACCACGACAGTTTCCTCTCACATATCTGCTTCCTGTTTACCTACATCATTGCTGGGTACGACCACAAGTGGTCCTGAGCCTCCAAGCTCAATTCTGACTCCTCCCAATTCTGCTTCATTTCACCCAGACCCATTTGTCACTTCACCCTGTTCACCTTTGAAATCGCTGTCTGATATGACCTCTGAGATTCCTATTTCACCTCAGGGGGTGTTGGATCATATATTTAGTTCTGATATCAGTGTTAGAGACACACTGTCTGACCCCAATGCACTTAATTCCTCACTGCAGGCTGTGTATTCCTCGGTTGTTGAAATCTCCACCTCTCCTCCTCTCAGAAGCTTCAGTGTTGACAAAATAGAAGAAAGACAGGAAGAAATCACCGGGATGGAGGAAGAAATAGTGATGGAGAAAGCAAGGGAAGAAGAGGGTCTTGACAATGAAGGAACTATGGATGGTGCAGAAACTATTGACGATGCAGAAACTATGGATGAGGCAGAAACTGTGCACAACACAGAAACTATGGATGATGCAGAGGTGGATGGAAGAGAAGAAACAGAGGTAGAGGGAAGAGAAGAAACAGAGGTGGAGGATGGGATAAATGATAAAAAGAAAACTGCTTATACCAGGAAAACACATAAGCAGAAGAAATCATTCATATGCGAGAGCAATGCCAAATTGTATGAGGAGTTGAAAAACTGCTATCAACTGGATTCTAAAGTGTAAGTGTATAATAGTTTGTGTGAGGTGGAGATGAATAGGTAAGTTTTGATAGTGATAATGTAAGTAATTTCTTTATGGGTTATGCCAAGGACTCATTGCAATAATCATGGCACCAGTTTTCCAGCAATCTGAAATGAACATATATATGATCAAGTTGAAGTCTGACCTGTAAAGATCCTGCCCATGTTAATTGCAAAGTCTATGTGTATATGCATGCCTAGATTCATGCGTCATGGTGCAAGGGTTACAGTTTTACTGGCAGTGTGAAAGGGATATACATTCATTCCTCTCTGTCTTTCAATGTTTAGTCATTGGCCATCCTTTTCACAATCCAACTGTCTTCCCTTTTTTCCAGTGAATCAAATTCACCTGCCAGGCCGAGACGGTTCAAGATGGGGGATGTTGTATGGGCTCAAGCTTACCGCCTCCCAGGCTGGCCAGGCATAATCATCTCTTGTACAAAGTGTAACTTGGAGAAACCACCTCCAGGTCATGTAAGTTTTACTGGTTGGCATAGTGCATGGGGGTTTCTTTTTAACTTTGTGTTATAATTATCTTTTATCTGTGTATCAAAATATTGGAACTGAGTTCTTGCAATTTCTTTTATTTTGGGAAGATGTAAGGAATGATATGCCATGTGATCAATGAATGGCATGTCCATTGTTTATATAATTTCATTTTCATTTTCATTTTCTAAGACTTTGTATGTTGGATATATCAAGTCCCACTTCGTTCAGAAGTGACACCATTGTGCAATTGTAGCACCCAAATTTGATTACAATTTAATTAGATGAGCCAAAGGAAATGACCGGATAAACTGGGTGGGCATATTTTCCATTCATATCTCTTACGATTTAATGAGGGTATATAATAGTATCACCTTCTTCAGGTCAAAGCATGACTCACCTGCCGTAGCAAGTACACTTTATTTTCACTCTACACTATACATATATATTGGAAGTAGTGTTGAGGGTGGTGGGGTTTGGATAGCTGTAAGAGAATGGAATATCTAAGTGAAATGTTTACAAAAATATTTTATTCAATCTCATGAATGAAATATATATAAAAATATCATAACCAAGTCTAAAAATATGAGGTGATAAAAAAGCACCAACAAAGGTTTTTAATGTGATCAAAAAGGCCGAAACATTGTTTCTTGCTTTAAAAAAATTCAACAAAAAAAATGAATCCACTAAATAAAGAAAATAGTATGTATGATTTTTCTCTGAGCCAGGACAACTAATGGTGATGGAAAAAGCAGAGTCAGTCAAATCATGCTATTATGAAGAAGTCCTTGTCCAAGGACTACATCTTATCCAGAATTGTGGGAAAAGACCTCCCTCCATCTACACTTATAATGGGGGAAGGACAAGGATTTTGAATAAAAGAGAAAAAATCCATGCAAAGTGAAGGTAACCATGATTGAGTGATTTTGTATGAATGCTTGGATATCAGTTCTCATTACTTGAGTTATCCCAGCAGAAAGAAGTAGAAGCGATTTATTCAGCATTTGAATCCTCAACTGCATCAAATTTTCAAAATTCTGAATGCCACTTTGTGATGCAACTCCTCCTAATCTAAGGCATTTGTTAAGATTAAAATTACAGGACATAAAAAGTTTGACCTGGGGCTTGTTGTGAAAAGATAAAAATTTTAAAAAAATATTTCAGAATCCATGTGTGTGCTCCTTTTACCTTCCTTTTTCCAGGTTGCTAAACTTACCTTCAGTGGGTGGTGCCTGACTGTGGAGAATTTCTGTCTATAAGATATCCATCTTTTTACTCCCCAGTGATTTCCTAAGTGATACATTATTGTATGCATACTCCACCCCCATAAAATTAATTAATAAAGCAAGTTACGGATTCTTTTGAAGTTGGCAATCGTGGACTGGACTGAGTTAGACAGTGGTTGTTAATTGAAAGGTTGATTATTATTAGTAATTTGCTTCGGATCCACCTCCAAAGAAGATGAAGCAACACTCCATGTTGAAGCAGCAAGATAATGGACATACTTGATACATTTTAGGATAAGTTTATGTGAGGTTTCCAGTTTGGAGCAGGTAGCTGTGTTGGTTTAGCTATGCTGATCATGGTAATGGCTCATTGGTGTCTTTTTCTGCATTGGCAAGACCTACTATATACTGGCTCTACTCTCCACTTGGGGAATGCTGTGTTGCTTTCACTTTTGGTGGATGGACAAGAACATAGCACCTCTACTCAATTATTGAATTATATGATAAATGACTTTAAAAAATTATTTAAATTTTTTAAAGCAGCCAAATACACATATGGGTTAATGTGAAATCTATCTATCTATGTGAATGCAGAATTTTTTTATACAAGTGAGTTGATGATGCTTTACCAACCATGGCTCTAAATGGATTAAATATTTGGAATATTATCAGGGGTTTTCTAAGAGTTGGTCACATATTTTCATATAAACATCATCTGAAGTGATTTTTTAGAAACTTAATAAATTCTGTTTGGGTACACTAGGGAGTGCATTACTTTACACGAGATTGAGAAAAACTAAAAAATTTAGGTTATTGGAGGTGTTCTTTGATATTGTGACCAAAAATAAATGCATCTGTAAAGTAAGCATTCCATAGACAAACTACAGCTTTGTAAAAGGATCTGTGCTCTTGTGACAAATTATTAATATGAAGTTGACAAAAATACAGCAGCTGCTAAAATAACAAGTAACTCCCGCAACAGGGAAAGAAAGGAGGAGGATGTTGTAGGAGAGATAAGATGGAAGGCCAAGGCCACGGGAACTGCACAGGAGTCTTGGGAAATAAGGTGGGAAGGGGTATAAAACTGACTGGAGCATATATATAATATTCAGTGGAGAGAGTATGGCTGGAGCAAGAAACAGGAAGAGAAAGAAGGCCAACAATTAATAGCATTTGTGCAATATAATTATGGATCAGGCAATCTAATATTTCTTTTACTTTCCCATATTAAGAACTCACATGCTTTCGTTGTGTGACATAGTCTGGCATTCCACACCCTTCTCAACGAAGCTGTGAGTAAAGGTTCTCACTTAAGAAACTGAGTATAACACATAATTTTGCAAGAGTCTCCAGGATTCACTAATTTAATTATCTTTCTTTTAAATTAGAAATATAGAAATTAAAATGAAGAATAAAACCATCACAGTGTGTGTGTGTGTGTGTGTGCACATATATGTATATGTGTGGGTGTTTATTTGTGTCTGTGTGAGCACCTTGTGTGTATTAGTTCAGTTTTGAAGGTAAAGAGTCAAAACTGCTTCAAGTGGAATAAAAAATGGAGCTCATGCTCCTGTGCTTTGTTCATTGTGATAGGGGTATCTGCTTGGGTGATAAAAATTTCACCATGGTCTGTGTGACAAATTCTATTTCAATGAACTGAACGAATAAAAAAAATTGGGAGAGAGAAATGGTTGTGTGGGGAGAGAGTAATTGCTGTGTGTTGTTTTACACCCCTAAAGCACTTCAGTGATCAAATATCATCCAAATATGGTTCTGGCTATTGGTAATGCCAGATTTGTTCTTCAAGTATATAATGTACATAAGGATGGAAGTATTCTAATTTTTTATCAACCACTACGCTAAGTATTTATATGTACAAAATAGGGTATTTAGTTTTTCTACATGGTTCTTGGCAATGGCCAAAGAAAAGAGTGCACAAATTATGATGCCACTCAGCCAGTATGGTCCTTGCATGGTGGGAAAGCTTTATGCTTGCTTTTGGGTTCAGAAAAAAACTCAACTTTTTTCATATAGCCATAGTCCTTTTTCTCCTGGTGATTTAGTAGGAAAATTACATAATTACTAAAAGTGTAATTTATCTCCTCTAGCCAGACCCTTTCCCAATCATGATTATGCAGGGTATCTTTATTAAAAATGCACTGTGCTTTAGAGACCAAGAAAAAATTCATAAAGCCACTAAAGAAGAAAGTGCACAGAGAACATAAGCTTATCAAAATGGTAGAGATCATCAAAATAGCTGGCCTACTTAGCCAGTCTCCATTGAATGTGTCTGGCTCAGGGGAAAACTGCTATTATTTAGTGAAGTGATTGCAGTCCTGTATATTCTTCATATCTATCTAACTTTTTACCCAGGATTGAATAATTAATTATGGAGTCTAAATGTTACTTTCTTAGGAATCTTGTTATTCTTAGAGAACTTTGTCAAACTACCAACCTTAAAGTCTCCAGTTTAACTCCTCCACATGGTTGGGTGTTTTGTGTTGTTGATTTTTCTCCCCTTTTAAGTTCATACTTCCTTTGGCTTGAAAAACACCATGTATGTGGGATATAGAGATTAATAGATTGAATTGGATCCATATTGTTCAGGTAGACCACTATTGTTTTTTAAGATAGTTGTGGTGTTTCCTTTTACATCTATCTATTTTTGGTTGGTTTTATTTCTTTAATTTATTTGCCTACCCCACATCCATTAGTTGAATGATGGAAATATAAATATTAATCATATAACTTTTTTTGGTTTAAGAAAATAAAATTGGTGATTGTATTGTCATTGGGTACAATTTGACACATTTAATACAATTGGTGCCATTGTTGAGAATCACTCCATGCTTACGATTATATTATCATCCACATATATATTTCTGTCCAATGCAGTACCTAGTATATTCTTCTAATGTAATGCATAACCATTGCAACTATAGAATAACTTCTAAGAAAAAATTCTATTGAAATAATCAATTTTATAGAATTTATAGCAGCATGTATATAGCCAATCCATTTAGGAGAGTTTACTTCAATGCTTACGATATGAACACACCAAATGTGATAAAGCAACATTTTAATGACCATATCGCTTTATCATCTGAAATGTAAGGGTAACATTTATAACTCTACAGCAAGCCATTCCATATATTGTATTATGTTTGTTTTTTTTTATTAATATTTTCAAATTTGTTGTTAGAATTAAACAATTAAATAAATAGCTAATATCTGTGTGTGTATGTATATATATATACTTTCCTCTTTTTATTCAAAAGGTATGGGTGAAGTGGTTCAATGCAACTACACGAAGTATTGTCAGCAGAAAAAATTTAAAATGCCTCAAGAAAGGAGTGCAGATGAGACTGGAAGAGCCCAGTAGTGTGTCCTTGACTCTCAAGGAAGCAGTGCGTGAGGCCATGGAGGTATGCATGGAAATACAACAAAAGTAACTGCTGACAATAATACTTTATTTCTCCTGACACATTTGTATGTGCACGCATATTACCACATATTATTTACACTTGTGTACATGTTTTTTTTTTTAATAATAGTGCATCTATATATTCCAATTAATTTTATTTGCACACACAAACAGCCAATCTGGACAAGGCTTTCATTTGGAATGTGGGAAAATGGTAACTAATTGAGTATGTAAGTAATTGGTTACTTTGAAATAAGATACTACCAATCCTCCTAAGTAGCTAAACTTCCTGTTTTTAATTACGGGCGAATGTTAATTCCATTTTTTTATCTACCATTGTTGGCAATAAAGGTACTTTTATCCTGCTGGGGGACTATTTAAGACCTTTTTCAAGACCACTACTGTTTAACATAGGAGGGCCACATTAAGTTGTTTAGACCTAGAACTTTCATAAGCTACTAAGCCATTGCCCATTTACCATTAAGTAGATGAGCTATTTACCCAACAGGCAGACCAGCTTTAAGTTCAGGGTATGGGAATGATCCCTTCTATGGGGAGTCAAGAGGATTTAAGCCCGTATCTTCTCAATCGATGCTGCCACCAGATTAACACATTACTGGATAGAAATTTTGCTACCTTTTAAATTAAATAGGTTTTATTTTTAACTATTTTACCTTCAAATGCTGATTAGGGAAACCTGGCTCTCCCACTCAGGAGCTTCTTCATGCAGATAATCGTGGTGGGTTTAGCCACATCAACAATGAGATAAATCATAAATGATGACACACAACAATAATATGTGAAAACACACAGAGCAAGTTTACATACATTAGAAAAGACTAATGATAACACTAAATGTTTAACTTACCTTTCAAATGACTAATCTTAAAAATCAAGCCCATAATTCAATTACATATTATCTACACAAGTATCAAATGTTATTACAATTTATGGATATGAATCATGTCTAAGTTGCCGTAAAGTTTGCATGCTTCTCGCTATCTCTTTCTGAAGACCGGACCTGACACCTAGAACTTCTATAGTTTGCACAAATTTGAAAGTATAATATGTGGCATCATCCTCATTAACATGCTTTATAAAAAAATGTATGTTCAACATCCATTATCTCATCCATTGTTTTGTTGCAAGTGAAAAGATAGCACTTTTCTCATTTGATGATATGGAATTGGCAAATACTTTTACCGATTCAAATGTAAGAGTTCAGATGGCCTGTGGGATGCTAATGAGGCCTTTGTGGAATGGGAATATCCCCTCCTCCATAAAAAGAAGGAACTCTGCTAATGTCTCTTTGCCTTCTGTCAATTGCATGTTCTGTCAATGGTTCCACAATCCAACTATTGGCCAAAGAAATGATCACTTGAGGCCCGCTGCGATAATGTTGGCAGGTGTTGCCTCTAACTAGAGGAAGAATGTGCAGGAAGTTACTTCCAATGATGACTGTGATACCCTCCATGTCATTGTCATTTTGAGAGCCATAGCTATGGCCTTCCAAACAGTACTATTGTGCTTCTCCACCTTACATTAAAAGCTGAGTTGTATGCACTCATTCGGCTTGTAGCGATCCCTTTGTTCAAGAGGAACCAATGCAGTTCAGCACTCATAAAAGTGCTCCTGTCTGAATGGACATATACTAGCATCCCAAATATAGAAAATAGCTGACACAGATACTTAATGACGATTTGTGTACTGACGTACTTGAAGAAAGATACAAAAGAATACCTGCTGGATTCATCAATTACATTGAGAAAGAATTTGTTGCGATTATTTGATTTCAGCAGATCTTTGAAATCAAGATGGTTTGTGGAACTGAAGATTATGTTCAGCACACACTCTACAAGCTATATCATCTGTCTCACTTCTTTACTGATAATGGTAGATTCTTAGTCATACAAAGTGAAGCATATGGGTAATTCCACGGTAATAAAGTGAATTGTGCAGTTCAGCTATATTAACACAAGCTAGGACTAGAGCACAGAATGATCGAAAAATGTATCAGGGGCAATATGTGTTTTCTTTTTTAATATATTTACCAGTCCTCCTCGAAGAATCCAAAGCAATTTTCTGTTAATTGAGATCAACTTCTCCATCAATTGTTCTCAGATCAACAAACGATAATGAACTGCACCTCTGAAGCCAGAATGCACAGCTCATTATTGATCACCCTTGATTACTGACACAGTTTCATATTATTAACATGCTATACCTCAGTCAGGAGAAGTCAAAGGAAATATAATTCTCTATCGCATGGGCTGACTTTTTTTTTTCCATCTCAGAGTGGACTCCAGGTAAACATTCAGAAATACTCTGGAGCGTCGATGCAGCAAATGGTGCCAGCAAACTGGTCCTCTGAGCAAGCATGGAAATAGTAAAGCAGGAGGGTGTTTGGAGGTGGCAACCATTGCTCTTCTCTTGGGTTGAAGGTGAACCAAGGATTTCAAAGGAAAAAATTGTTAGAATGTTAAATAATATTGAAAAACATAAAAATTCAGCTCACTCGCTGTTTGTTCCCAAAATGAACAATAATTCAAGTGATTTTTGAGAATTGCTCATGCTATGGGAACCCCATGATCCTTGCCATGGCCTGGCAGTGCTGATGCTCTGGTGGTTGAGCTATCACTCAATTTCATTATAGTGGTCTTCATCCTGCACCTTGTGATATACTCTACCACATAGTTTATGGCTTTCATGGCTATGCATATATCAGACCAGCTTGGAGGTGTAGGGCATATTCCAGCTGTAGTCAATCTACACTGGAGTCCCCTGATCATAGACAATAGCCATCTGCACCCCACCTACCTCCATCCCCCCACCCCCCACCCCCCACACCTCTCTTGAGGGGTGCACTGTCTCATTTCAGGGAATCCAGTCTCCCTCGTATGAAGGCTGAAGAGCATGTGGGACTCCTTCAAGCAGCAACCATTTAGGATCCAGATCTTCATGCCCTGCAACCTTCTGGCTGAGTTAATTGTCCAGCAGGTAAATTTGACAAAAGTTTGCTTCTCCTCCCTCCTCAGGTAAGAGGTCTCCAATATGGTGTAGCAGCTGTCCTTGTATGTGTATCAAGGGGCAGTAGACATAGCCACCTGAGGGGCAGGTTGTTGGACATGATAAATATTAATGATTCATGAAAAACTGATTTTCTATCCAGCTAATTGTCATTCATAGAATAAAATATGCATAATTTGAGTGAAAATATAGGTATTATGAACCTCACAGATTTTGATGCTAGTGATCAAGAAAACATTTTGACAGATAAATGTTGTTGAGTAATCACCTCAATTCAAGCACCCACTTCCAACACCAGGGAGAAGAGGGGCTCTGTGGGAGCTACATAAAAATATTACAACACTGAAACCTTCCCATTAGTGCAGCAGAGACTCATAGTCTCTAAGGGGAACCTGAGGGCCCCTTTGTGGCCTCAGATGACCAACATTGTCTCCTCAGTGAAGCTGGTCTTCTCCAGTCACCATTAGATGCTCATACACTCAGGCACATGTGCTACAAGCAGTGCTGATTTGGAGTTTCTTCACCTGTTGTCAAACTACCTAGATATAAAAGTTTCAAATTAACAAGACTCATAAGGATAGGAACACAGGACCATTTGAACATAGGGGTAAGGCATGATTTTTGGCCAAGACTAGACTTGCCAGATGTTGGAGTAGATTGGCTTGAAGCACTGTCCCACCTGTAGACAGGATCCTGTGGAGGAGGAGAAACTAACTTTTGTCAAAAAATGTCATTCATAATAATGTGCATTTATTGAAGTAATCTAAGACTATTTTTTGTTAACACTTCTAATTTTTGTAACTCTATGCAATGCATCTTATATGCAGTGTTCTGCTCCTATTTAGCTGTTTCAACACTTCTTTCAGCCTTGAGGTTCAAAATAATTTTGAAGTAATGCCAACTTTATATTCTCTTACTTTTTGTATACCCATAACCCACAATTGTAGTTACTGCAGCTGTTCTCTCTCTCTCTCCTTTCCCCCACCCCCCCCCCCCTCCCCCCACACCATACATCCTTTAGGGGGGTGGGGGGTGGTGGTTGTTTTACAGTGCCAGGAATTTGATTGTTATATGGTCTTCTTGTTTCTATTCAGGTTCACTTAAGACCTGAAATTTTCTGCACTTGCCCACCAACCATAGAGCCCCACGTATCAATAGTTTTATCTAGACCAGAATATCGAACACCTAACTACTACAACCTTCTCTCTTGACTTTAAGAGGCTGTGGTGAATTTTATCCACACTGCTGCTATCTAACTGAGCCAGCAATAACAAACTCATGCATAGTGTACACCCCACATACCACTTCTTACAATATTGTTTATCTCTTAATGAATGCTCCAATGGTTCATCTTTTCCCTCTATCCTCTTCACACCATTTCTCTCCTCACCACTCCTCCCCACTCCTCTCCACTCCTCCCCACTCTCCCCACTCCATTCTTCTCCTCTCCACTCCTCCCCATTCCTCCCCTCTCCACTCCACTCCTCCCCACACCTCTGCACTCCTCTCCACTCCTCCCCACTCTTCTCCACTCCTCTCCACTATATATATATATATATATTTTTTTTTTTTAATGGTATCTTCAGTATCTTGTGTTTTACCACAATGGCATCTAAAGTTAGATCCTTTTAATCAGGCCCAACCCCATTTGATGAGGTGTGTAGGTCCCCTTACCTATTCTGTGAGGACCATTACTGAATGTCAGTGTCCCTGAACTGCAATGTGTTTATAGTGTTGGAGTAATCACAACAACAACAACACATGTGACGTACTTAACTTCATGTTTTGCATGTAGTTGGTCTCCATACTAACTGTGCACACCAGTTCTGACCTCTGTCCAATTCCATCATGTCAATTTCTCATAGAAAATATTTTCTTCTGGCCACACCTCATTTGATGAGGTGTGTAGGTCACCTTACCTATTCTGTGAGGACCATTACTGACTGTCAGTGTCCCTGAACTGCAATGTGTTTATAGTGTTGGAGTAATCACAACAACAACAACACATGTGACGTACTTAACTTCATGTTTTGCATGTAGTTGGTCTCCATACTAACTGTGCACACCAGTTCTGACCTCTGTCCAATTCCATCATGTCAATTTCTCATAGAAAATATTTTCTTCTGGCCACACCTCATTTGATGAGGTGTGTAGGTCACCTTACCTATTCTGTGTGGATCATTACTGACTGTAAGTGTCCCTGAACTGCAATGTGTTTATAGTGTTGGAGTAATAACAACAACAACACATGTGATGATGTACTAAACTTCATGTAGTGCATGTAGTAGGTCTCCATACTAACTGTGCACACCAGTTCTGACCTCTATCCAATTCCATCATGTCAATTTCTCATAGAAAATATTTCTTTCTTTTTCTTCTTTAATTTTCTTAAAAATAATGCATGGAAAATCCTTCAATCTCATAGAAAATCCTTCAATCTCATAGATAAGAATTCTTCTCTTTTTTAAATTTTTTAAACAAATTTTCATAAAGAAGGCATGGAAAATCCTTCAATTAATAACCTTAAATTATTTTGTTTTTGTACAGGGAGCCAGTATTGGTAAAGTGTCTCTGAAGAAGAAACCAAAACTGTTTACAGGATCTTCCAAGTTCAGGAGAAAGTAGTCACAACTGTAATATTTAATTTTGGCTGATGTTCACATGTGTCCTTAGCCTTTGTTAACTTTCTGGTTGTCTTTGAACCTGTTGTCACGCACACAAACACATGCATACATGATACCAACATGCGTATGCACCATGAAGTATGGCAAGTTGTGGTTAACATGAACCTTTAATAAACTTGGTTTGCTGCTATTTTTCTCCCTAATATGACAAAAGTTCAGATTTTATAATGATAATTTTGGTATTCTCTCAGTCACAACTGTGGATATTTGATGTGTCTGCACTTTATCTGACCTAGTCAGCACCTGGACTATCTGATCTGCACCTATTCACCAGTGCATAGTGGGAAGCCAATCAAGTTAGTCACTATCAACAAATGAATAGATTTTAAGACATGATTAATTAAAACTCAGTAGTTTTTACAGTGGAAATACATTTTAAGTAAATCCTCAATTATAAAAGAAGCCAAGTGAATTGTGAATTAAACTTATTTGTATTTGTGGCACACAGGTTTAGAAACACTTGGAATAGTGGGGGAGAGGGGAGGGGCAGCGTACATCAATATGTTTTTCTCAAGAATAGATTTTCAACTAATTTTTTTTTTACTCTGTTACATTAAGTGGTAACAAATAAATGCTTTTACTATATGAAAATCCTGTGGTTACAAGAAAAGGTTTTAAGGAATGGATAAAAATATAAATGTATTCATAGTTTCATCTTGCTCCTTTCTATGTAGGCTTTCATTTGTCACCTGTACACAACTTGATCAAATTTGGTCAATACCGTATTTTACAATGAAAAATTTAGAACATTTCAAATGCTTATTTGTACCAAGAGGGCACTGAAGGTCAATTCAGAAATGCCCCTATATCAAAAGAAATCTTTCTCAAGGCATGCCCTTACTGTGCACCAAATTTCATGCTCGTATTATCAAAGCACAATTCCTTAAATTTTTGGTACATATATATCTGCAGGATTACCAATGTATTCTAGGTTTCAAAGCAGTTCTTAAAGATAAGGCTCTACTGTATTTTTACTAAACATCTACTAAATAGCAACCAATCAAGAACTCATGCCTTAGCTATGGGTTCATAGTATGGATATGGTGTAGGAGTTTTTGAACTGACTGGCTAAATGTATTTCTAGTATTAACCTTGCCACACTTTGAAGCAGCAAAAGAAAGAATTTTGTATGATATTAATTAAGATAAGGATAATTTTGAAGCCAGAAGTCTCAAGCTTGATGCTAAGAAATCCTGTAATTTTTGGATGTGTATGTGAGTAAAAGCCATTCCAATGTCAAACTGGTATGTTCAGATGTTGGATTAAATTTCCAAAATGTTACCAAGGTGATCACAGTTGACATCCTGATATCTACTCCTTTCAAAAGTGATAGAAGCATATATTTATATAAAATTAAAAAAATTAAAAAGGAAAAAAAAAAAAAAAAAAAAAAAAATGATCACTGAAAGTGGAGAATAATGCATTGATGGGTCTAATAATCAATATCCTCTTAACAGTGGTGAATCAGCATATCTTACTCATGAAGACCCCAATTTCACTATCTTTGTGGGGCATCTCACTCATTTGCCTGCCCTCAGGTTGTCAGTACTATAAGCTTATATTTTTTGATGAACCCCCCCTTAATTTTAATAGGTTGATTATTAAAGAATAATTGTTTGAGTAGTAAGTTATCCTACAAACCATGCTATATGATAACATTGGGTCATTCTAAAATATCAAATAACATGAGGCTTGTTGAATTCATCCTTGGATAGCTTTCGGTTTATATTTTGAGGGGGTGATTGAAAGTGGTGGGTGTGTTCTATTGATGATCCATTATCAGAATCTGAGAACATTCATACAAAGAATCTTCAAAATCAGTGTGGTCATCAAGGAAAAGTTCACAAAAAAAAAAAGATCAACACAGTTGTATTATTATTAGGATTTAAAATTAAAAAAAAAAAGAAAAAAAAAGAAGATAAATTCATCACTTTTTCTTCTGGCTGGGGCACTTATCTCTCAGCTAGCCTAAATTAATTATTCCCAGATCCCACTATTAATAGATCTGGGAATAATTAAATTAGGCTCGCACTGTAAAATAGTGGTCTGCCACATCGCGCATGTGCAAGAAAGCGGACCACTACTACAACTAGCAGAATTTGCTGTATCCCTAGCACTCCGCAGGTTGAATAAGTTGTGATTTGGTATCATTTTAAGAGATATATTTTAAGAGATACTCCACCCTGTTCTAACTGGAAGATGCTTTTTTTGGTAGTGTTTATCCTGGTAGGTGTTATGCCATTTTGTCTTACTGATGCCCAAGTTCCCCCAGATATGCCGGAAACTTTTCTTGGTTCTGGAACGATGGGGGTGACGTTCCAAGGTAGAACGTTCAGTGGGCACTGTGAGTTTTCAGCTGTAGTCATTGCAATAGATGAAACTCCTGCATGCATTAATTCAAGTTTATGTTATCTTATTAATGAGTGTGTGTTATTTCAATATCTAGTGTCTGATTTATCTTTGTTAACCTTTGTACATATCCTCTTTGCTTCCATTTCCTAACTTGAATTCCACCCCTTCCTTTTGCTTTAGTTTCCAATTCAAAAGATGAGGACAAGAAATTATCATTTTATGGAGAGCGATACCAAGAAGATACTATTCCACCTCCTTCTGAATATTTCGCAAAAGCCAGAGTGAGGACCACTCACTAGCAATATGGTCTGAGCAAGACCTTCCACATACAAGGGTAAGTAGATATATTTGTAGCCACACACTCAATATTATAATCTATGCATAGTTCTGTACAGAATACATGTTGTATATAGTTATGAAACATCTTATTGACTGTTTTGAGGGTGCCATAATCCTGTGTGATAATTCTACAAGTCATTTGAAATAACTTCAAATTATGCACAATTATAGAGCATGGGTATTCATTTGCTATAATACATGAATTCATTGCTATTCACATTCTTGTACTGAAAAAAGAATGATATATATCCTCACCAGCTTTTCATAGCTGCTGAAAGGTCAACGAGTTCTGAAATAGTTTGACTGTCTGTGATTATCAGTTGGTCTGCATTGTAAAAAGGTTGAAGAAACTCACCTCATAGAGATAATGGAAGGAGCAGTGGTGTTGGATTTTAATATTAAATGAATTTTTCTGTCCACATATTCTGTGCAGAGAAATAAAATATTATGATGAATATAAAATTGAGTGCAGAAATACTTCAAATTAAATAACTAGAATTTCTTTACGTTGCAGAATTGTTATTGCAGATGCATTTTTCAACCCTGATTCAGCCAGAACTATGGCATCTGGATGAAAGGATAATCCAAAAACAAAGTTTAAACAAATTATTGATTGCATTCCATAGGAAGTGTCAAGGCATCCTAAAATACCGTTTTTATTCAAAATCCAGACCAACTATCACAATAATGAATTTGCTTGCTTGATATATAAAATAGTAATTGTAAATATCTGCACCCACCATCTTCACACACAAACTTGTGTGGACTGAAGCTTTACCAAAGACCACACAGTTCTTTGTGACTATTTTCACCTCAAACCACTTTGGCGACAAAGCATTGTAACTTTTCACTATATTAGTGACAAATATTTATAATTATCTTGGAATTAAAGATATAGTGTCTGTGCATCAACTTTTCAGTAACTGTGTGATGTTCCATGTTTTCCTTTCCTTGCTATCACTCTAATATATCGGTAGTGTAGTTAGTGTGCCGTCAAGTTTCCGCCAGGATTGTTTAAACACTAGGAAACTGTACAGTGACTTGGTTGCTCAAACTTTGGAGCATATCACTTGTGGGAAATACCAGGTATCATATCTGGGCAGAGTTGAATCCCATATACTGAATCCAGAGATAACCTTTATACATGATCTAGCTGTATGGGTGATAGGTGAATCATAAGTTTAAGTAAGGTCACTTCACTCTTGTTCTATTGAAAAAAATAAGAAGGTCCTTCAGTTTCTCCTTTTTTTTTCTTTCTGACTTTTATGAATGTTTGTTCTAAAAACTCTTCATTCAGATGTTTCTGCAGCACTCATTGTTCATTTACTAGTAATTTGTGTTTGCCATGTGAAGCAATATTAACTGAAGTAAAATTTATGAAAAATGAAGATAATTATGTGATATCTATCCTGGGATCAATTGAACCAGGTACTTCTAGTAAAACATAATTTATTATGATGAGCAATGAAATATATATCATAAGCGTCTTTTATTCTCTTTTTTTACCTTCACACCTTTCTTTTCCAGAATGTAATGCTCATTGAGATGAGAGGATATGTCCAAAAAAAAATCTAAATGGGTCATTCAAACCACCTAATCTGTAGTAAGGTCATGACATGTACACAAGCACACATGTACAAGCACATGCACCAGTTTTGCACATACATTAAATATATACTTACATGGAGGCACATACATGTACATGCATGCACATGTAAGTGATACTAAGCTGTGTTGGGTATTTAGTTGCTAATCTTTTTATCTAATACATACTGTGGAAGAATCTAAAGCATTTCTTAAGTTAGGAATGAAAAAAAGATATGCCACAACAGCGTCAATTGAGTGCTTGACATGATTATTAAATAAACCTGCACTTGAATTTTTAATATAATATTCAATTATTTAAATTTTTTTAAAAATATGTTCTTATCACAGCTACAGAGTTTTGTCTGACTTTCAATGCCAAGTAGAGGACCAGAGCTACGTGGAAGTGCCCAAATTCTGGGACTGGCTAGAAGATGCCACTTACACAGGAAAGACAACTCACCGTGATATAGATTACGATATGTGGGGAACCACGGTAAGTTCAATTTTAAAATTTATCTTTACAATTACAAATTGTTTGATGCTCTTGGTGCCAGTTTAGAGTGTTCTGGTGGGATATGGTCAGGAGGGTTGGAATCCTGCAGGCACCTCAGAATGCAGCAGGTTAGGGAAGATAGGGAAATGAAGTTATATATGATCTCTTCTCGTGATTGCTGGAGGTTTTTTAAAATTAAGATAAAATGGAAGCTGGAGATGGATGTAGGATAGAGGGAGATAGATGTAGGGAAGATAGAGATGGATGTAGGGAAGATAGAGATGGATGTAGGGTAGAGGGAGATGCAAAGGAACAAGTTTGTTGTATTTTGTAAAAAAATATTATATCAAGAGTAGCTTATTAAAAGGATGCATTGGTATGGCACATGGTTTGAAACAGTATCAAAAGTACAAACATTATTCTTAACTGAAATCACATTTGTGCTTAGAATTTCAAAATTTTAAATCCTGTTAGGTTTCATTCCAGTGAAGTCTTAGTTTGCCCAGAATATTTGATCATGATTGTTTGAGAACTGTGGGAGGAATTGACGGACAAATATACAAACATAATAAGCTCTATCATATATAAGCGTATTAAATTCAGCTAAAAATGAGTGTGTGATGTCTATAACATGTTCTTATTTATTTAAGATTGGAGACGTTCGTTTTGAGTTGGGAAAACCTCAGTCTGGACAAACTCTCAACAGTTCTACTTTTCCCTACGTTTACAAGAGGAACACACCAGAACAGTCCAACTTTTATTACTTTGAATCGTTCTCTGACACTCTGCCATTAGTCCATGGCAATTTTCAAGTGCCCGAAGCCTGCAATTGAAGAAAGATTTGTTTCGAGTATTTTATAGATTAATTTTTGATTAACATTATTGATTATAAATTTGACACAATTTTAAAATATATTTGTAAGATTGAAATTTGGTATAATATTTTGATATTTCTTGCTAAGAGACCATAAGTTTGAATCATGAGGTGGTACAGTTGTATGTGTTAGATCATATCTGGGTTGATATGGACAGTTCTAGTATACTCAGACTTCCCTTCCCTTGCACACATGTATACTGAGACTATAACAGATCCAGACTTTGAAAATCAATCAACATCTACACAAGACTTTGGTATGCACCTGCTTTTTGAGAGCAACTAGAATTGTAATCTGCTTGACTACAGAATTGTGCATGAATAAAGGTGGGAAAAAGAGGGAAGAAATAAATGAAAAGAAAAAAAAAAAGAAAAAAGAGAATGATTAAGCAAACCAGAAAAAAAAAAAAAACCCAGCTATGTTCATAGGATATATCGTTCAGGTAGACAATCATCTGCATATTTTATCCCTAATCACCTCATGCCAAACGTGCGTACAGAACTTCATTGACCAACTTGTTTGACCTTACACTTTGAGGTGTTGACTAGTCGCCTATTGACGCTGTGCTTCTGTGGTATCTGCTGAAGCCTGCCTCTTTGGTGGGAATGAATTTATGTGAAGCCACACAAGCATAACCATATTTAGCCATTCCTGCAGACTTTTATCAGGCTGTTGAGGTTGCACTGAAATTATTCTGGTTTTAAATGGTATAAGAAATATCCTACAAAAGAGCAAATAAGTTTAGTTGATATTCACATGAGTAGCATAAAGCTGTGTATAAATTTGCTTTTGTGTATTTTATATCAAATAAATCAGAATGCCTCAGACAATTTGCTAGGCCTGTAAAAAAAATTCATGAATCTCTTTGTGTTATTTATAGTGTATCTTAAGGTCCTCTCATGCATCTGTCTTTTTTTTTTAATCGAGATAGAACACATCTACCATTAACAATACTCCCTTTACGGTCCCTCTCTGAATCATATTTTTTTTTATGCAGGCAGTAAATATTAATCGAACAATAAACAGTGCAATCATGAATGAAGTAAAAATGTGGCTCTGTTCAGCTTTTTCCATTGCCAACAGTTAATACTAGCAAAGGGGAGAAAAGCTGCTTACCGAAGGGCTCAGACAAGGGAGGGGGCAAGGAAAAATATGGAAGGGAAGAATAGGGGTGCGAGAGGGGAGAAGAGAAGAAGGAAGGAAAAAATAGGTGGAGTATGAAAGAAAAAAGGATTGTGGGAAGGCAAAAAAGCCCAGACCTGGATTCTAACAGAAGATTTCCCACTTAGTTGATCAGAGCTACCAGGGATGCCACTTTCAGGGAAATAATTTGGGAGAGAAATATAAAAGAAGAAGGAAAATAACTGTTGAAAAGAAAGAAGAAAAACTACCAGAAAGAAGAAAAGGAAGGAGGAGAAATGGGGGTGGGGACGTGCACATGCACGCAGAGGCACAAATTGCACACAACACCCTCACTTTCCCACATCTGTAGCTACATAAGTTTTTATTCTGGCAATCTTGAGCTTTTGACATACTGAATAATTAGCAATGCAGTTTTACTGTTCTACAAGTCAACACAGCTGAATTTGAAAGCATGAATAATATGATTATCTTTTCTTCACTGATAATCTTTAGTCAGCTGCACTTCTGCTCCCTTTGAATCTTAATAGATAAAGTTCAGATCTTATCATGATAATATGGTATTCTCAGTCACAACTGTGGATATTTGATGTGTCTGCACTTTATCTGACCTATTCAGCACCTGGACTATCAGATCTGCACCTATTCACAGTGGGGAAGCTAACAAGGCAGTCACTACCAACATTGATAAAAAAAAATAATAATAAAAATTAAAAAAAAATTAGATATGATAATTAAGCCTCTCAGTAGTTTATACAGTCTATATATTTATTCAGAAAGCCTCAACTTAATTTCTGTAAATGAAGTCAATTGTATTTCCAATGCTACTCAGTTTTATCAAATGAAGAGGAAGTCAAGTCAGTAATATGATGCCTTGGGTTATTGTGCGCAACTTGCAAGATGTGCTGCTATTCTTTCTAGCTAATGAAAACCCACCAGCTTGTTTAGTACCACTGAAGACCTTTAGGATGGGGGGTAGAGTGGATGAACATGTGATACTCAATATTCTTTTGCATGTTGGAGTTAGGATTAGCTGGGTCTGGATATGTACCACAATATATTATAGGATGGCATAATTTAAAAACATGTATATGCGATAGTTTTATGTTCATGTGAGTGGCGGACATTTTTTTATATGAATCGTAAAATTATAAGTTAAATTAAAACAAACAAACTAATACTTCGGAAACTATTTGTAGATTGATGAATACCATTATTATTAATATACATTCTATGTCTGTATTATCGTAATAGAATTTGAACTTCTATATTTCTGGCTTATAGGCTAAAGGTTGAATCATGAGAGGGTACAGTTGTGCATGTTGGATTATATCTTGGTTGATGTGGATAGTTGCAGTATTGAATCATAACTGTGGGTGGAGCTTGGGAACACATAATTTTAATAGTGGGAGTGCCACATTTTAAGGAACAGCCATAACTGAGAGCATGTGCTGGATACAATTGGAATTGCAGGGCAAATCTCACTTAAAGGTTTGGCTGAAGTTGGTTAAATAGAGTCAATTCACATTGTCAAACAAAAGGCAAGAGAGAAAGAGAGAGAAATCCTATTCCATAATTCCTAGTCTAACAAGTATGGGAAGTTCTAAACCTTCACTGGTGAGATGGCAAGGAGTGATTCAGTCACTACAAACATGTGAGTAATCAGGATTACATGGACACCTCTGGTTCAATTGATGTTGAAGTGATCTTTGAAATAGCCAGGGCAAGTTTGAAGATGACTGGAAAAGTTTCAAACCATTCCTAGATGGTTTAGCAACCATTAAAATCTAATCTTTTTGTTGTGATGGTGGGTAGAGTGTCTTGAACTGCCAAAATTCAGTTATGTTGCCATATGAATAACTATATTAAGATCAAATATTTGTCTTTGTGTGTATGTTAAAGAGCCACTCTTTGAAATAGTCAAATTATTCCACAAATCCACATAAATTTGGAATCAATGTTGCCAGGGGAACAGTTTAAATGCATTCATATGAATATGCCCCTTCTGATGTTCCAAAAAGCCAAAACTCATACTTTGTCTAGTCAAAACTCATACTTTGGTATGACAAAACCTATGGAACAACAAACCTAGAACTTGGTATGCATACATAACTTGACTCTGGGAATAACATGGGGAGTGTCCCACCTGGCCACACCTCTTCTTGGTGTGCAAGGCTTAAAATGCCAAAAATGGTACTTCGGTAAAACACATGGATCTATAGGCCTAAATTTGGTGCAAATACACAGCATGATTCTGGGAGCAACATGGGCTGGATTGTACCTGGCCACGCTTCTTCATTTTTGTTTCTCAGGCTCAAAATAGTTGATACATATGTATGCAAGTTCATGTGTATCCACCTTATCATCAAAGTACCATACCAATTAAAAGCCATTATTCTGATCTGATCAAAATAAATCAGTACAGTAAGTAATTTAAAATAAGAAAGAGCTTTTTTCCTTTTTCTTTTTTTTAATAATTTTTAATTCTCTTCACACTCCATCATGGTTTTTTTTTTTGAAGATTTTGTGCCCACCCCATTAAGCATTACAAAAATGGTAATGCTTAGAAGGTGGGCACAAAATACTCAACTGAGCTCTCCACAAAGGTAGAAAGCCAACACAGCGAGCTCTCTCCGTCTGGCATGGCTTTCAGCATGTTTTCCACTGCCTATGCCTAGTATACCATGCCTACCAGTTCTCAAACATCAGTGGCCGCATTTGTGCTCGTTGTCATGACAACATTTGTTACAGTCCCTCAGACATCATCCACATTGATATTTTTGACACCTTCTGACATCTGAAAACAAGACATACCTCTGCGATCTTTTTACCCGGTTGATCTGACTTGAGGCCATACCAATGAGAGATTCTATGACTGTTATATTCCAGAACCTTCACCTCTGACCTCTGACTGTGGTCTGCAGGTCACATCTTTTGGCTGCTCCTAACAGCCTGCATAGCATGTCCACCTCCACAACAGCAGCTCACTATCCTCAGGCCACAAGGATCTTGAAACACTTTCACTGATAGCTGAAGGCCTTTTTCCCTGCCAAACGGGATAGGCGAACTTCCCTTGATTGTTTTCAGCACCGGAACGGCCTAGATGGAAGATGCTGGTGCGTTGCTTGAGAATGGAGCTGCTTTTTATGTACCTGGAGGGTCCTTCCTCCCTCCAGAGGCTGGGCTACGATGCTGGCTTCCTCCAACTAATTTTTTTTTTAGAGCTTTTCTCTGGACATGATGTGTTCCGTCTTACCTCCATATGTGGCATTCCATGGAGAACACCATCCCACAGTCCACACTATCTACCTGTGGAACCTCGGGTGGGGTTGGGCATGTGTAACAGTTGCCTTGCCCATTAGGACTCTAACTATACATAAATGGATTGGTTTTCTTTTTTTTGTTCAAAAAAATATTAAGTCCTTCAACTTAAAAACTTTAGTGATGCTGCATCAGGGAACCAATAGAGCTGTTATTAACCTGCTTCAACTTGCCTCAACCCAGTGTAGTGTTGGTCCAGTGTATCCCCATGGAGGTATTTTCAACCTACTTCAACTTGCCACAACTCAATGTGGTGTTGGTCTAGTGTGTGCCCCAGAGAACTCTTATTAACCTACTTCAACCTGCCTCAAACCAGTGTGGTTTTGGTCCAGCATATCCCCATAGAGCTATTGTCAACCTACTTCAAATTGCCTCAACTCAATGTGGTGTTGGTCTAGTTTGTGCCCCATAGAGCTGTTATTAACCTACTTTAACCTGCCTCAACCCAGTATGGTGTTGGTCCAGCATAACCCCATAGAGCTATTGTCAACCCACTTCAACTTGCCTCAACTCAATGTGGTTTTGGTCCAGTGTGTTCCCCATAGAACTGTTATTAACCTACTTCAACCAGCCTGAAACCAGTTTAGTGTTGGTCCAGTGCATCCCCATAGAGCTATTGTAAACCTACTTCAACTTGCCTCAACTCAATGTGGTGTTGGTTCAGTGTGTGCCCCATAGAGATATTATCAGCCTTCAACCTGCTTCAGGGTTTGTGAGTTAAGTCAGTATTATTTGCCATTCTTTTATTCCATGTTTGTTTTTCTTTCTGTCTGCTACAGTTTATTGACCTCTTTATCTTGTTAGGCTCTGATTACTGTGACTCTGTCAAAGGTTCAAAGGTAAGAGTGCAGTAGGTAGTGATGATCCATAGTTACATCATGCAGGAAATTTTCCTGGAACTTTCCTGGAAGGGGGGGGGGGGGGGTGGTGGTGAGGGGAAGGGGAAGAAGAAAAAAAGAGAAACCATGCTGATGTTTGAACTTGCACCCCTTTTTTTTATATCTTATTTTATATCTGCTCTGTAATACCTCCCTGGACCTGCCCTGGCTCTGGGTTAAATGTGTACTTCAATTATGGCTGTGTGTGTGCTTAATTCATGAGATTTGTAGAATTTGTTCATAATAGACTGCAACAACAACAAAAAAAATATTTTTTTATTTTTTTTAAAAGTAATAAAAATGTGTGGGACCAAATCCAAAAGATACGTTTGAAAATCTTTTTTTAGAAGATGTATAAGTACAACACGCCTATTTTTTTAAAAATTGTTTAAATGGAGAATAAAAAAAAAATAAAAAAAAAAAATAATGAAAACTTAGATATATTCCATGACTGACAATGGAGAACTAAAAATAACTGGAGTGTCCTATACTGGAACTGTGAGTATAATTACTATTATTTTTTTTAATCAAAAATTGATGCTTCCAATAAAAGAAAAGAAATATTTAGAACAATTATATGAGGTTAATATTGTAGTGTGATTTACAATTTTTGGGTTTCTATAGAGTGAAAATATTTAGTTGTAACCACATGCATTCTCTGTGGAAAAAGTTTGTTTTGATCAATTAGTCTTAACAGCAAACTTTGTTGCAACCAAATAGTGAATAATTAGTTCAAAATTTCTTTCTAGAGCCTAACTTGTGGATGTATCCACCCCTATTCCAAGTGATGGTGGACTTGAGTGACACAGGTAAAAACAGTAAACTGCTTTAAGTATAGTGGGAATCACCAATTATTTGAAATCATCTAAGCTAAACATGAAAATGCACTTCCAGTAAACCAACCAAAAAAAACAACAATTTTCTCAAGGGTATGTTTCTATCCTATTTGTACTATTTTACTATAACATAAAAAAATTTCTCCTCCTTCCTCTTCCCACCTCCAAAAAAAAAAAAAATGCTTGTGATAGTCACAACAAGCAGTTGGTTAAAATAAATCTATTTTCCACCATACTCCTAATTGGCAGCTTGGCTTGCAATGATTAAGACACTTTCTCCAATAAACCTTATCCCTGAACATTATTGGAAATGGCATTGGTAGAGTTTCAGATTTAATCTTCTTCTTGGCTCTGATTGAATTTATTGGTTAAATAACTTCTATGCCTTAGCTAATATTCTTGTTGGTCGACAGCCTAGGGATTGGTGGCTAAAGTCATATTTCATTAAAAAAAAATGTCTTACCTCTTCTCTTTTTTTTTAATTTTTGGATAATACATTTTCCACCAACTAATTAATACATAGCCAGTCACCAGTGTAGTAGCAGCTGCAGCTTTTTTTCCGTTGCAACCAACCCCACAACTTCCACCCCCACCCCCCCCATCCCATTACTAATCATGTACTTAAGATTAAAAAATTCAGTAATGTTTGTTAGTTTTAGGGAATCATGTTTATTTTTAGCACCAAAGAGTGCAATTTATGATGCAACACTAACTTCATTGGTGTAGCTTCGCATTGCTTTTTTAGCCAAGACAAACCATTGCTGAATGCTTCTTCAGTCTCACTAAGAGTAATGGTGGGGCCAACTTGTCCTTCCTTCATCTTCCTCCTCATTAACATCAAATGAAGATAATGATGTTTTGACACATGCCTACCTTATCCTCATCAGTAAGTTCTTGCATACCAGTGTCACTCTCATTGATTGAAGGCCACTCTTCCTTTTCAGCTTCAGTTATAACTAATTGGTTAAAATTGTCTCATAACTCAGGCCGTTCTTCATCTAGGCTGTAACTCCTTTGACTTTAACCTAGCTTGTTCCAGGCACGACTTAGTGAAAGTGAAGATGAAGAAAAATATTCAATGCAATGTGTTATAGCAGTACTAGATTATTATATCATTCCTATTTTTTAAATGTTAAATATTTGAATGTGAGGAATAAAATTGAATACACCATGTCAGTATAACATATTTAAACGATACTTGTGAGCAATATCACATTAAAGAGGTGCATATATATAAATGTATATATACATTTACATAGATTTACATTATACATGTGTACACAAATACACATATATACATATATATACATAAACATACATATACATACACGAGTTTATGGGAATAACTTCAACTGTTCAAGTAAGAAACAATACAGACAGACAGACAGACAGACAGACAGACAGACAGACAGAGAGACAAACAGATAGACAGACAGACAGACAGACAGAGAGACAGACAGACAGACAGACAGACACACAGACAGACAGACAGACAGACAGACAGACAGACAGACAGACAGACAGACAGACAGACAGAGAGACAGACAGACAGACAGACAGATAGACAGACAGAGAGACAGACAGACCAAAAGAGAGACAGACAGACTGACTGACAAACTGACAGACAGACTATCTCCACTTTGTACTATAGATTCAATAGCGAATATTTCTGGTGGCCTAGACAAATGGCAAAAGGAAACATAAATGGAGGCACTTAAGTACCATTTCTAGACTTTGTGATTTCATTCAAAATAACACTAATTCATAGGTAGGCTTGCGATCAGCATTGACTCTTGATTATTTTGGGAGAGGGTTGGGGTAGGGTAAGAGAACAGATATTTAAAAGAATCCAGTGTTTCGGGTCCTGATGCCCACATTGGGTTCAAGGTAGCCCATGTAACTGCCTGATTGAAATTTCATGTGCATTTTCATTGCCCAAACCATCAATAGCAATATGAAACATGATTATTGCTGTTTCCCAACCAGTGTGCTCTCATTAGAACTTTTTTGGTATAAAAAATACCATGACAGACACCCAAGGATCATGCCTGCAAAGCTTCATCAAAATTCCTTTAGCTGGATAACTCTGATAGTAGGATATACGTCGCAACGCATTCCTATATAAACTTCACTTTTATAGATTAAATGATAGATTTGATGTGGTTCAGGAAACTGTATCATAAAGTAAAACCATCTCAGTCTGAATTGCATAGCCATCAGGTGACCTGTAATAATAAACCTAAAGCATAACCCTATTTAACTACTATAACCAAATATATTTTAGCTATAGTTACAACTAACTCTTTATATTGGATAATCAATACACTGCAACTATCAAACTGCTTTGAACAGAATGTGCTTAGAGCCTTCTGTTTTAGTTACTTGAGATAAGCTCTCAAAAATTTTTGTGTAGAATTCTAATTGTGCCATGTTCCTATGAACATTCCAATAATTCCTTAAAAAATAAATTAAATCTTCATTTATCACAGAAAATTAAAAACCAAATTTTTTAAATGAGGTAACTTTACTATCTATATACACTAATTGCAACATATACCCAACATTGCTAGGATATAATTAGTTGGACAGATGTAACATATGTGTATTTACTATGTGATTTTTTTTAAGAGGCTCTTTTTTCAAACAATGCTCTTGGTCCTTTTTTTTTAGCTACGACATACAGGTTCTTGAAATTGCAACTATTGAGCAGCCCACATATAGCTAACCATGAGACTAACACAGGCTGTCAATATGTAGACCAGCAACCATCAACATCTGACCCTGAGCCTTATGGATGCTTATGGCAATGCTAAACTTACTGGGAAACTGGACTCTCTTGTATGCAAAAGGAAGGTGTACTTGGGACTCGAGGCACAAACACATTGCCTCAATGACAATATGTATCAGTTTCTTCAAACCAATACTGTCCCATTGCACAGCTTTGGAGAAAAGTATAATAGCTGCTCCAACTTTGAGTTGCAGTTGATGTGTTTGGAGTCCAGGTGGTTACAGTGAGTTAAGGAACTCCGCTGGGTAGTGTATGATATGGTCCTGCCCAGATAGAGTGCTAAGGGAGATTTAAGTCATTATAAGTATTAAAATTTGTATCTGAAGCTGTGCATTGATGGGGTTGACACTGTCATTCTTCGGTGCCCGAATTGCACTCTCATGTAATCACTGGTGGTTAATGTAGTGCTGATCAAGATTGGGGAAGACACATTGCATGATCTCATTGTCAAAATGTCATTGATGTTATAGGTCCTCTGTTAGTCTGACAATGGTTTGGGCTTATTGCGTGCCACATAGTTGGCCAGTTAATGAATGTTGTAGGATGCTTCATAGAGGAATTCATGTGACAGGGCATGAGCACATTTAATTTGGACTATTCGGGGAACGACAAAGCTGGTCAACTCCCTGTCATCCAGTTGTATCACCTTGTCTTTGATTACGATGAGAACCAGGTTAAACATGTCACATGTGAATGTAGAGTCGACTCCAGGGACTTTGACCTGTGCATAGTGTTTGATGTCCTCAGTAAGATTTCATCTGTGATGCATTTAGAGTGCGACAGAGTTTAATTTACCATATTGCAGCATGAGAGCAGAGAGGTTTCTCAGCCTGTACAGTGATTGTGAAGTGGTGGACTCATCAGGCATGGCATCCAAGTGTGGATCATTCTCATGAAGATCACGTAGGTTGTAGGCTTCTCGATAAGTTCTGCAAACGTGGCCAGCAACAGTAAGAAATATTTCAAAAGGAGTTGGACTTTAAAATCATAGAGAGCATGCGGAGGAAAAATCATCATTTCCGACTTGCATGGATCTCATAGAGTCTTCCAAGAGTGGTGTCTTTCTTCATACCTGGAAAGCCACTCACTGGTTTACCCTTATTCCAGGTTTTCAAACATCATTTCATGCATAGTAGGAGGTATATGACTGTATAGCAGAGTACAGGCAAACTTGTCTTTCTGACAAAGCATAAAGATGGCAGGCAATGTTGTGTCATTTGGAGTCTAGATCCACTGGTGGTCAATAGCAGGCTGGAAGTAAACACTCTGTCAATTTTCTAGATGAACATCAAGCATCAACACCATTGAGTGACATTCGTGGATGGGGCAGAAAATCCTTCTTTAAATTGCCTTGTCACTGCTAATATACCTGCCCATCATTGAACTGTCTCATGTCATCCCTACTGATGGTATCCTCAAGTCCAAACATGGCTACAACCAAACTTTTGCAGATATACTCATTTATGTAATGGATGGTCTTCACAGAACTGCAGAAATCCACATTGATGCGGTCATTGAATGGTTCGGAGAGTAAAGGAGAGTGGGGTACTATCCATCTGCTGTCGATAGCAAACTCCTGCCTTCTCATCTTCAGTTTCACTGTGAACCCTCTATCAGCAGGCCTTCTTCTTTGATAAAGGGGTAAACTATCATGTTCAAGATATGTTTCCTTGAGCTCGTTGCGCGGATAGCACTCAATGCATTTCCCTTCACACATGCAGGGAGAACCATGGAACATTCATGTCTTGATAGTGTTATAGAACTGGGGGCATTCAACAGGATATGGATGCTCTGAGGAGGTGAATGAGTCCTACTGGTTTCAGGGTATTTTCAGTTATAACTGTAGAAGGATGTGAGCATGAGGCAGGCCTCTCTCCAGCTATTCAATTATGCACATGTCGCAGATAACTTGGCCAAAGTTGAAGACTCTCTTGATCACATTAATCAGCTCCTTCAACTTCAAGTGGAGGACCCTGGTAAGCAAATAAAAATAATCAGTTTGCATCCGAATTTAGAACAGTTTAGCCTTCACTTCTGGACAAGTGGTGTAGCAAGTTAATGTGATGAGCAGGTTTGGGTGGCCATTGTTTTGGACTTAGATGGTGGCATCTTGTGTCCTCTCGTGCATGTGTATTGGTACCCCCATAAATCTGTAAAAATGAATGCATAGCTCTCTTATGCTGTGTGCCCCAACAGCATCATAGCGAAAGCCATCCCTCAAGTATATGTACTCCTCACTGCGCAGTTCCTTCTGAAGGGTGATAGTTGTCGAGGGTCAATCCTCAACATGGCCAAGCCAGGCTCAGAACATTTATTAATAAATTGTAAACATATATTCGAACAAGATAAACGACCAAGTTATGTGTCTGTACTTGTGCTGTTATTGAGTCTTAGGTATTATTTTAGTTTATGGAACCCTATAGGTAGCTAATGTGTTTCAATTCTAGGTATGTATGTAAGATTGTAACATGTAATGCTAATGTGTGGCTAGGGGTATAAAAGACCTTGGAAAGGCCACTGTCTGGAGTCTTTGCTAAATTGCTAATAAAGTTCTTCTTAATTTGTAATCTAAATTACTCTGGTATTTAAGAATCAAGGACCTTGTTAGCTGGGTATTGACCCTGGTGGCAGCAACCTACCATACCTGGGGATTAAGCAGTTCTTAAAACCCCAACAATAGTGTACAGTAACCTCTCCCCCTCCACCTTGGTTAACATGTCAGTGATGTACTGATGAAAATAGGTCTGGCTATCAAGGAGGAGATTGAAGTTGTCTTAACAGACTATAAGATGATATGCGTAGAAATCTATTGAGTGAACTGCCTTAGTGATGGATGATTGCTTTGTAACCAGATCTGCTTGCATGATGCCAATGTGGTATCCATCTTTCCCAAGATTGCAGATCATAGGATACTGAAGGGCATCGTAGAAGCGGTGTGTTTTATGTTGGGCATATTCAGGATCTGTGTGAACAATGGCAACTATTGTTTTTGTGGGTGCATTGAAGCAACAGCTTTGCTGTCTTGAAGGGATATTTGTTTTCATCTATGATGACTCTGAAATCTGGCTCATTCTCCAAGATGTACTTGAAGCAGGAAACATAGCTGTTGTGTTTATATAAAAATAGTGGTAAGGATCATGTATCAGAAGTTAGACTGAAATGCCCACTTCCTTACTCATGGATTAATGTAAATGTCAAAAGGAGATTTCAATGACTGTTTTAAGTCTAGTAAAAATAGCCTCAAAACGGGCTTGAGGGGCCTCAGATGTTTTTACCTATTGTGTGGCAACTTCTGTACTACACATTGCTTGAAGGTAGGCCTCACTGGCTCGATGGCAGGCCTCACAGGCCTGGGCTGTCTCTATCTATCGTATGGGAACTGCTATAATATGCAGTGTGGGCCAAATTGAATGAAAAAGTGACTCGTGGGTGCTAAGGTGCCAAACTTGTGTATGGAACTTGTCTCTGGTGCAGACTGCATTTACCAGATGAGTTTACAAGGCATCCTCAAGGGTGCTACCAGAGACCTCTTGATTTCTACAACACCTGACAGAAACTGTGGCATATGCATCTCATCCTGAACACCATAGTCATCCATAAATATTAAATCCCAATGATTGGGCCGCTACGTTATGCTTAAGACTCCAAACATTCACATCAGAAACCACTACAGCCACTGATTGTACACTTTTAGGTGTGCCCTCTCTGGTCAATTAACACTTATGTTAGTCTGAATTCATAAACCTCTTTGAGGATGATTATTTTAACATTGCCATGTCAAGAAAAATTGTTAAGAAGATTCCTAATTGTTCAGCTCCTCTTGTAGTAATCTAAGAGATTACAATATTCCCACCATGTGAATATACTCACATGGCAGTGATGGAAACCCTTCACATTGCAGCATTGAAGCAGAACTGCAATAATTTCTGATGTGATAGCAGAGAAAGTCTTTACAGACTGACTTCATCAAGGAGATATACTGGACTACAACAAACTCCTATAATCTGTGGAGAGGATAATCATGACTTACTTCAATAAAATAATTCACTATCCCTCCCCACATCAACTCTGCTGAGCCTTTCCTATATTATGCATAAATGCTTCTACATACACCAACATTGAAGGAAGTCCTTAGAAATTTGCCCAAAAAAAATCAATAGTAGCATTAACTGCCAAAAATACCCCACCTTTAGCAAGGAAATTATCAACTATTAGCAATGGAATGAATTAACATGAATAAGCTCCGAAAACATAAAATACAACTACGAAAGTATCAAGACCTGCATTCCAATTACCCCCAAAGGATTACCAGATTAACATAAGTTGTGCAGTTGTTTCAGTCCTTGGTCCTGAACCACATCCAGTAACCATGTATATTAAGTATCAATGGCAACAGTGGTCTTACAGGAGCAGGAATTAAACAGATACTTATCACAAATTATATTGAGATAAATGAGAAAGTTCCAGATAAGATAGACAATGTATTAATTGTGACACATCACCAAGATGCACACATGTTCATACGGTTAAGTGGGTAAGTGCATACATTGGAGTATATGTTGTCCATGGATAACTCTTCAGGCAGCCTTAACTTTCTTGGCTTCTTCACTGCATACAGAAAAACATTTATGATGGAGGTTAATATATCATGGTCAGTGCACAGACATTAACTTTGTGGAATGTGTGGGATATAGTCTCACTTTGGGAGTTGAGTTGGAGCAGACCTTTTTGCGACAGTAGCAGCAGCTTTATCTGCAAGTTTAGGATCTTGCAGCCATCGCACTTGTTTTGACGGGCCATACCTGTCACACATGCACACACATATGCACACACACTAACATTATCCTCCTTGAAACTACATAGCCAAAATTTTTTTGTTTATTTATCCTTTCAGGACTGCCAGTGTTGATGCCAAATAAAATTTACAGGTTTTTTTTTTTTTTTTTTTTTTTTTTAATTAATCGTACTACTAGTGTCTTCTCTCTCACCCTTTATCATTCTTGGCAGCTATAATGAAGATATTGGCAGGCTTGGATGAGGTGTCAATATGGGCAGAGGCCAACTGGTTGTTGGACACCACACAGGAACATCCAGGGCCACAGTACACCGATGCTAAAGCCATAGTGCCTGCAGCAGTGTCTGAAACCGGCTTCAGACCCAGTTTGATGCTGTACTCGGTGATACTTCCTGCATTATTTGCCGGTGGTTCCCACAAGAGACGAGCTCCGTCCGAACGCTAATGGATGAAATGAAATCATAAGCACGGTGTGGAAATAGAAAAAAAAAGAGAGAAGTGGAGGAGAACCATATCTTCTAACTTTTCTTATCCGAATAGCTGAAGGAGCACCAGGGAAGCCAGGCAGGCATGTCTTGAAGGCGGCAACATTCGAGAAAGAGCCACGACCACAGGAGTTGATACCACACACTCGAAACTTGAAAGCTTTGCCTGGTTGTAGCTCGACCTTCTGAACCGCAGTGGTTGCTGCACCAAGCCTTGTCTAAAATGATATTTCATCACAAGAATTAACCCAAGCTCAGTATGTGCAACACACAAGCAGAAAGCAGCTGTGGTTAAAGTGGTAACTCGTTAAAACTGCACATGCACACTTTAACTTATTACACTATCAACCACACCTTACCTGATCCATGCGGAAGTCCACATTTGTGGAGTAGTCAGTCACTGTATACTCTATCCCGTTGACAACATCAACATCATACCACGTAGGGGTGACTTCCATCTGCTCTGTGCCTGGAGCATCTACTCCGGTGTTAGTGTCATTAACCTCAGTCATGGTTGATGGAGCAGCGAGTGCCACTGCCTCGTTTGGCTCTGTCTTGCTGGTTGTTGATGCAGAGGTGGAGTCTGTCTTAGCCTTAGAAGGCATGAAGTTGTACGGCTGGATCTGTAACAAGTAATTGTCCGCTATAAAGAAATGAGATGAAGAGCTGTTAAAAAGGAGAGAGGTGATTAGAAAGTGATGGACGATCAATAAAAGGTAAGGGTATGACCATAATATGTCAATAAAATAAGAAAAGAAAAAATATTCCCCTATCAGAGACACTAATTCATTCCAGAAAAGCTATTTGAGCTAATTAGTTTTGAATATGTGTTAATTACCTGTATGAATTGTCTTATTAATTGGTTGCAGTTTTCTCTACTAAATTAGTGTTACAGATAGAAATGATGGTGAATAGTCATCAAGGAGAATGACATTACCGAGCCACCAATGACAACTGAGCTCTCTTGCACTGATACCCATTCATTTAAGAATAGCAGCTTCAGAAAACTAGTTATGAATACATGTTGGTTGCCTGTAAAAATGGTCATGTCAGTTACTACCTGTTCTGCGTGTAGAGTTTGTGTTACAGATCATTTTTATACTAACTCTGCAGTATTCATGAACTTCTGTCTGGTACATAAACATCTGTGGCTTCTGTGTATGGAATAGTTCCTGTCAGAATTTAATTCATGTTCCCTTAAGCTAGAAATATGAAGTTTATCGTGTGATGTTAGACAATATATCTACATTTAAGAGAACATTCCAATTAAGTCAATTTAATGTAATTGCTGGGAGATACAGAATTAAACACTGTCTAACATCATATCCCCAAAAAGTAAAGAGAAAATAGCAACAGCTGTTTTCCTTTTACAAACATATTTGGTGTTTGCCAACTCACCAGAGGAGACACTGGTCCAGAGAACCTTGAGTGACTTAGTGCCAGATCTGACCAGTTGAATACGACCAGGGGCAACTGGCATCTCGGTCTCCAAGAACCACAGGTCGTTGCAACATACCTGAATTGGGAGTGAGTGTGTGTGAGTGGGATTGAGTGAGTGGGTGAGAAATTTAGTGAGTGAATGAGTAAGGGAGGGATTGAGTGAGTGAGTGAGTGAGTGAGTGAGTGAGTGAGTGAGTGAGTGAGTGAGTGAGTGAGTGAGTGAGTGAGTGAGTGAGTGAGTGAGTGAGTGAGTGAGTGTGTACGATTGTGAGTGAGGGAGGGAATGTGTGTTGGGATGTGTGTGAGTGTGTGTATGTATATATGTACATGTATGTATGTGGGAGAAGGAAAGTGGTATGTATGTCCTGACTGTTCCTTCTCTAACTGACCTGGTGGTTCAACATCTTCTTGTGACCTTCCCTGCCACTCCAGACGTACATCTTTGTGCCGACAACAGCTGCTATGTGTCCAGCACGCTCACACAGAGCAGCAGGGATCCCACTTGCCTCAGCATTACCATCTTCTGTGGTGAAGTTAGATATCTCCTCCCATGTGAATGTGTCTAACAACAGAAATGCACGCATGTTGCATTCTGAGTAATGGAATTCTCAACCAATGGTCATGACTACTGGTTAGCACACCTTCATTAAGTACACTATTATGTAACACTATCACACACCTCAACCCACACCCTATTAAGACCCATTTTCTCACCTGTGTTGAGGCAGGCTAATGAGTTTGAACATTTCCACTCTGTCTCATGTATTGGGTGCCTTCCATCTTCACCAAAGACAGGTACCCAACCACCAAACACAAACATTTTATTCTTCAGCATGACTGCTGAGTGCAAGCTACGTGGGAGTGGGACAGGGCCTTTGCACTGCACATTCTGCCACTCTATGTGTTCTCCTGGTGAACATGATAGGACAATCACCATATATGAAAGAACAGACGTGTTATAAAGACTTATGGAAGGTAATACACACACAGACAGAGATAGGTGGGTGTGAGTGTGTGTGAACGTGTGAGTATGTGAGCATGTGAGTGTGTGAGTGAGTGAGTGGGTGAATGAGTGAGTGAGTGAGTGTGTGTTGACAACCTGATGTGAATAAGACCTGCAATGAGAGCAGATAAGAGAACACCATATGTGCAGCTTATTTGAGTTGCTCACCAACATTGAGAATCCACATATCACTAAGTCTCTTTACATTCATGCCTGCGTACACCAACAACTTGTTGCCAATGGTAACAGATGTGTGGCTCTCCCTGGGGCAAGGGACAGGACCTTCAATGTTGGCGCATTCCCATTGAAGGGAAGTTCCCTCCAAAAACTCCAAAGTGAACACATCATTCAAGTACCTGAAATAAACACGTGTTGCATTTTAGTAACGAAAGTTCCTCATTAAATATATAGACTATGTGGAGACAAATATGACTCAAAGTTTGTGCATCACTCCATTGGTTTCTCTTATTTGAAGTAGATTAGAATTTAGTTTAAAATTTAAAAAAAAATGTAAGTCTAGATATGTAGATATGTAGATACTCACTTGGGAATGATCAGCATGGGGTCACTGGACAGGTTGGTCAGGCCTGCAAATACGACAGCCTTTCGGCCTACCAAGTTGAAGGAGTGCCCCAACCTGGGGCAAGGGGGCTCCAGTAGTGGAGTGAGCCTACGCCACTCCCACCTGCTAGCATTCAGCTCGTAGAGCTGCACAACATTCACATCCACATGAACACATCCATTACATTTTCATCAATCCTTCACAGCATTACTTAACACAATCAAAAAATTTGCATTGAAAAGGATTTGTTGCACTTAAATGCACAAAAAGAATGGGATGACTCTTACCTACTGCATCTCTCCAAATTTAATAGTGTCATTGAATCTATAAGCTACTACCTCTGTTTTAATTTTCAATCCTTGGATCACCACCAAAAGGTGAACTAAAGCAAGCTAAAAGGCTATTATAATAAAATATATAGAGCACTTTTCTATTTATTTGTACCAGCTGAAGTAGTATCTCATGAAGGATTCTTGCTCAAGTAAATGATTCCAATGAAATAATTGTGATTTGTTCGATGCTGTCCCTTCTTGAGCGATTAAAAAAATAAAAAAATAAAAATAAATAAAAAAAAAATTAAAAAAAATTACCTCAAACAACAGGAGAAAATGAGGTTTTCCTAAACCAGACTAAAACCTTTCCCCGTAATCAAGGACAACATGTAATAAGTTTCTTCAAAATCAGTTGAGCTATTAAACCATTCATAGTGAAAAAACACAAATATTATGTCCAGTGATCTGGTGATAAACACTCACATCATTGGAGTAGCATCCATCCTCCATCATGCCTCCGAATACAAGCAGACGCACACCATCACAGATGAAGCCAAATGCAGCACAGCCTGTGGGTTTCTCTCCACACACCTGGGGCATGAACCACTGGCTCGTGGCTGCAAGCACAAATAAACACATGAACAATGTATTAGGTTGTTGTTACTAGCATATAAATGGTATCTTGATTCATTATAACACACTAGGAAAAAAAGTTTTTCGGTCAGCCTTAAGCTTCCTATTGTCACGAACTGGTGCAATCTCATTAATGCATCTGTTTGCAATATCACGACATGGTGAATAGTTCATTAAACCAGTGAATGCATGAGAGGGCTGGAATGTAATATGAAAACGGAGCTGTGGATGCAGCTCTAGTAATAAATGTCCTTTTGAAATGTGGGTTTGTAAAGATAGCAAAACCTGGGAGCAATCACTGCTTGTGTATACATGCGTGATCATCCGCATGTTGTCTACCACTTTTGTTCCAAAAGATCTTAATCTAATCTTGTGTAGTTATACCCTTTACCTGCTTCTGAACTTATAAGTCAAAGTGTCTGATTGGTCAGATTGGTATAACATGAAGTAACGGACAGTTATAGTGTTAGTGATGACTAAATTTCATGGGCAATCAACAGCTGTGTATTTCAAAGCTTGCAAGTTGCATAGTTCAAGAACTCTGCCTTTAATATCTGAAACTGTAATTATATATTTTTGGCATATGATGCACATCTACTAGGATCCTGAAAAAATTGCCACAGTGACTAGAAAGATTAATCCATGTCTAATGCATCTGGCTATGTGAGACTTCTTTAAAAATCTGTTGGGATCCAACAACACCCACACCCAGAGTTTAAACATTTAAATCAATAAGGCATGTCCATCACTGCTTGTTTCACTATATGGACTTTAACAACTACCAATGATTCCAAACGAGTCAGTTGTCATGAATTGACCAGGCTACAAGCAACCACAGTCCCCAGCAAACAACAGTAATACACTACATACAAACGTCTTGGGACTCCTACAAACAGTGCCCTCAAAATATAGTACCAATGAACAAATAAAAATACCTACCTGTGTTCAAGACATGCAGTTCTTCATTAAAATAATTATTTCCACCTCCAAATATGAAAATCAGCTCCTTAATGGCAACGGCTTTGTGCCCTTGACGAGGCTCAGGAGCAGGACCTCTGGTAGAGTTCACTTTCTTCCACTTCATCTCGAATGGGGTGGATTGCGGGTCAGGGTAACTAGCCACGCAGCCTTTCTCAATGGTAGTCTCAATAATAGTCTCAATGGTAGTCTCAATGGTAGTCTGCAGAAACCTGACCAGCGGACATTTTGTCTTACTCAACAACAACTACACGTGCACCAAGTGTTAATATGGTAAAGGTCATCATCATTCTTTTACTTTCAAAAAATCGATTTGGATAGCTTACCTTTGGAGACCCTTTGCGGTTAATCCTCAACTGCTTGGGTTGCTGTACGGTTGATAGGAATGCTTTCCCACGTGCCAGAGTGGCATCCGGCCTGATAGCTATCCTAGTGGGTGGCCAGCACGTGAGGAAATTAACGTTGGACAAGCTAAAGGCTATAGTGATCCTGGACCCCACCCACCCACCCCCCCCCCCCCCCCCCCCCCCCCCCCACCACCAATCCTCAATTAAGAGTAAGAAATAATCCCGCCTGAGATGATGACAGCATCTAGGAAACACCAATTTAGTATTGGCAGGTAAAATGATATTTTGCACACACCACAAGTTGATGTATCAGAAAATTTGTTGAAGAAGACTTTGTGTGCATGTTATTTTGGCTGGCTTGCTTGTTAATTAATTAATTGTTATCTGTGGATGTTAAAATTTCTTAATATACCTGAGAATAATCCCAAATTATTTATCAGAATATTATGTTGGAGTTATTCCTGACGTCCAATGAGGTTAATGGGGAATTTGAAACCCTGTGCATGAGCATTCATGGATTGTGCAAATATCCTCTTGGTTTCCTAGACTACCTCCTCCTGCTAGGATCACACTTCCATATCCAGAAACACACAATACATAAATGTGTGTTGAAAGCTTCTCCCCTTTATTCTAACACTATGAAATAAAATTCCTGATAGTGTCTTCTGTGTTTTCATTTAAGTGCTACTTCCATTTTTAAGCATGTGTAATGAAGTCGATGTAATAATCAATGTCAGGAAAGTCTTTACTTTCTTTTTCTTTACTAGCATAGCTAAGCTCTGAATCATCAGTTTCTTTGGGTTTTCTGTTATAATTCCGTCTCCAGTTGCATTATATATTTAACTAATTTTATCAATACGTTTCTAATATTTTTAAATTGTACACAGATCAAGAAGTTAGTACGTAGTATAAACAGATTAATTTCCTTCATGCAGAGCTCCTATATTTGCATTTATTGAAGCACTGAATTAACTAATATATTTTTTCTAGGTTACGTGTAATGATGTTTCTCCCCCAACCAGTGCTGTAAAGGGTAGATTCAACTTTGATCCTCATTTAGCGAAAGCACACCATTGTGGTCATGGGTCATGCTGTGACGACCGAATGCTCTCCATACGGCCTGAATATCAACAATGCTGTGTTTCAGTTTGAGACATGTAACCCTGGTCCAATAAATATCGGAATGAAGCTGAAACGACAAGCTCCAGAAGAGGTGAGTGAGAATTGATTATTCAGTGAAAGTTCATTGTTATGGTTTTAAAATTATCATTCCAATTTAGTGCATGTTTATAGCTTAACGATTAGCAAGAATGGAAAAGAAGTGATATGACATCTATTCCAATTAAATACTTTTTTTTTTACTTTCAAACTAGTGGCAATGGGAAGAAATTGATGCAATGCAATTACAGTGGATCAATATTGTTTTAAGTTTCCCTGTCAACAATCGCAATATAAGTGTTAAAATATATATTCTAATTAAAGTGTACACTCTGTGTAGCTTCGCTATTCGCTATTAGCAGCCATGGGAAAGTAGTGTTTATATTTACGAGAAATATTGAACCAGACACAGATAAGTCCATTAGTGAATCACTCCAGGAAAAGAGGTTTTTTCAAAGGTAAATAGATATTTTGATTGCATTTTTACATCTTGCCAAGTTGGAGTACTCCAGCTTTCAAGCAATTTGAACTGTGTTTGTTAGAAGTGATTGGAAACCAGTAAAGAAGTAATTGTTCTTGTCAGATGCCTGTTGATTTGTTCTACTACAGTATATTTATGTCAAGATGGAAGTGAAAATTTTCCTAATACATGATGTTAAAGCAATTGGCCTGAAGTTGGACGGTGATGAGGGGTCATCCTTGGCAGAACCTTTGGCAATCAGTCTAATGGATGCAGTTTTCCATGCCTGGGGAATAGTGGATGTCTGCCAACATTGATTGTACAGTTTGAACAGAGCATGCAGAATCTGGTCTGGAGGAGATGGAGTGGAAGAGGCATTAGATCTTATGATTGTGCTTCTAATCTCTTCAATGGAGAAAGGTGACTCATTAAAGTTGAAAACAGGATCTTCAGCTGATGGCATCCCTGGTGGCTGATGAAAAGATTTTGGCTGAGAGCTGTATACAGATTTAAAAAATGGAAAAGCTTTATCCTCTGCGAAAGCTGGATTAATTCTTTTGGTAGTATTATTATCAAAAAGATGTTTCACATACTTCCAAAAAGAATTATGACAGAGGCTCCGTTCTTGTCTGATGGATTGAGACATTGATTCTGCCCTAGATTTCTTGACCATCTTACTCTGCTGCCACACCAGATTAAAGAAATTTTTTGCTAAAGTTTGCATATCATCCACCAGAGCACCATTCTTTTTAGCATGACGAAAATCTCTCCCAGCCTTGGTTTTGAGCTGTTTGATCTTTTTCAAGGCTCTGTCATGTTTTGGTCTCCTGGAAGGCTTACTATTATTTTTTTCTTTACGTCTATGACAACCATACCGACTACTGAAAAAATTAAAAATACCATCAGCTAGTATTTTATATTTGTCCTCCACACAACTGGCTAGCTGTACTGCTGGTAAGAGATACACCAAGAAATGTTTATCTGCCTCCATCCATTCAGCCTCTGACCCTGGTAGTTTAATGGGATATTTGCTATTATGATGACCAGCACTAATAGATGGAGTTAGAGTGCCTGCTAGTGTATATGGAGGTGTAGTAGATGAGATCTTTTCTTGTATGTATGTAGTGGTTTGACAAGATAAAGAAGTCAAAGATTGTGATGGTTGATGTGCATTTGGAAAATTATGCATAGAATGCTTATTGTGAGCATGTGGTTCTAGTTGAAGTTGACTATTTGTCAGTTCAGTAGATGATGCAAGAGTTGGCGAATGAATATCAATTAATAGAGAAGTTTGTGGAATGGTTTCAGAAGGATTATTAGATAGAGGTTGGAAACGTGAATCACTAGTAAGTACTTTTCCAAAATCCTTGACTGACTTGCAGAAAGGATTTTTCCTAAGGTGAGTATCTAACCTCAGAAATAACTTGTGGCATTTAGGGCATCTCAACTTCTTTGGAAGCTCAGACCTAGCCTTTTTATCAAGGTTCTTCTTGGCTAGATTGGGTAAATAGTCTCTACCATCTCTCTCTGTGCATTTGCTGATGTGGTTACCGAGACTAATAAATATTTTGCCACAAAAAGGGCAGGGAGAAGAGAGTTGCCTTGGAATTTTATGGTTTGTTATGGGTAAAATAGAAGCATCTTTCTTAAATTTTTTTGTTGCCATGGAGGTTGCTATGTTAGTATTTTAAAATTTTGAATGAAGTAAATGAAATTCCAACTAGTAAACCTTTCCAAAAAACAGTTGGTAGATAGCTGCAGATTAAATTATCTTATTTATATAACAACTCACTAAAGATTCTTGAATAAATAATTGAGATAGTTAATTGAAGTCTGGTTGCTATGGAGGTAATGTTATGGCCTCAATAATTCGAAATTCAGCTAAGCAAGCCCCTTCAAATCTTGTCAGTTATAGTAGTAATACTACAACAATTCATAGACTTGTTAAGGAAACACTCTTTCCTGGTTTAAACACAATAAGAAGAGTAAGCTTGCAAGAACATGAAAAGAGCAAATTTAAAAAATTCAATTTTTTTTTTTTTTTTTTTTTTATTGTGGGAGTTTGGAACAGATCCCAGATTCGAAGTTAGGAAGGTTGGGAGTGACCCCAGGGCCGATATTTATGAATTTATGAGTGGATGGAGAAAGATATCAGAGGCCATGGTAGGAAGGTAAGGAGAGGGTTCGTGAGGAAAATGTTAAAGTGGGGCGGGGTGTTGAAAAATTCCATGGCCCATTTGTATGAGGGGATGGGGGGAGAGATCCCTACCTCATTATGAAAGGGAGGGGGGGGGGGTGGTGGTGGTAGTAAATAGGGGAGAAATCCCTGTGCACTTGTATAGAATAGAGGGGAACAATGTAGGATCGTTGTGTAGAGAGCATGGGGAGATTCCAGAACAAAATAGTATGGTGGTGGGCAGATTCATGGGCCCATCATGTGTAAGGTGAAGAGATGTTTTGGGGAGGGGGAGGAGGTTGGGATGGTACGGTGAAGTTCAAGGATCTAAGTGTTGGATGGGGGACGGATGGGAGATTCCAAAGCTTATTTATAAAGTGTGAGGTGAAAATTCCAGGGCTCATGTATATGTTGCATGGGGAGATTCCAGAGCCTAACTGTATGGGGGTTGACAGATACATGGTCCCATGTTTAGGTTGGGTGGGAGATGTACCAGGGCCTAAGTGATGTGACGAGGGGTTAGGGAATGTGAGATTATAGGGTCATGTTGTTGGAGTAGAGTAGATTCCGGGGTCCATGTATAGGGTTTGTTGTGGAAATTCCAGGTCTAATGTGTTGGGGGTAGGGTGTGAAATGCCTTTGCCCAGTTGTTGGGTGGGGAGAAGATCCAGTGTCCATATGCAATGGGATGGAGTGTGGTAGATTCATGGACCAATTATTAGGTGAGGAGTGGAGAGATTCCATGGTCCATATGTGGGAGGGCATAAGAGTTCCTAAGACTCATGTGTAGGGCATAGGTGTGTTGCAGATTGAAAGGCCTATGTGTATGTGGAGTGGGGGAAATACCAGTGCCTATGTTTAGAAGGGGGGTGGAAAGGTTCCAGTGCCAAAATGTAGGAGTGGGGTGGAGTGATCCCATGGACCTAGTTTTTTGTGTGGGAGGGATAGATCCTATGGCCCATTTGTGAGTGTGGGGAGAGTGTGTGATGAGATACCATTGCCCATATGCAGGAGGGAAATCATACATCCATGACTTTTGAGGACAGATACCCCAAGGCCCAATTGTAGGGTGTGGAAGATTTTAGTGTGGAAAATTTTGGTTAAGGCTTATGTGTGACAAAACATTCCAGGCATTATATTAGGGGGGTGTGTTGGAGATAAATCCAAGGGCCCTTGAGTAAGGTAGGAGGTTGGGACAGATCCCAGGTTCCAAGTTAGGGAGGTTGGGGGTGAACCTAGGGTCCATATTTAGGATGGGGTCGAGAAAGATCCCAGAGCCCATGCGTAGGAGGGTTGGAGGTTGGTACTGAGGAGTAAGTTTAATGGTGGGTGTTTTAAGATTCCATGGCCCATGGGTATAGGGGGACATATCCCAATGCCAATATGCAAGCATTGGGAGGGGGGTGGGGGAAGGGAAGGGGTGCTGGTGGTGATAGAAAGGAGGGTATATTCCTGTGCACATGAATAGAGAGGAAAATTCCAGGGCTCATGTGTTGTTTTGGGGTGGGTGGGAAATTACAGAGCCCATATTTAGGAGTATGGGAAGATTCCATAGTCCATGCATAGGAGGGTTTGGGGAGATTCAAGTGCCCATGTGCAGGAGGGGGAAGAGATTCCAGAACCCACGTCTTGGGGGGTGGGGGGTTAGATAAATTCTAGGGCCCATGTGTAGGTGGGGTTGGGAGAATCCAGGGGTCATTTATTAGGGAGGGTGGGAGATTCCTTTTCCTAAGTGTAGAAAGGGGAGATAACTGAGCCCATGTCTGGGGACCCATATCTAAGGGGTGGATAGAAAATCCAGTGACTATAAGTTGGGGGTTGTGGGATTCAAGGGGCCATGTTTATGGTGTGATAGAGAGGTACAAAAGCCCATATGTTAGTGGGGTGTGTGGTGGAAAGATTTAGGGTTCATGTGTATAGGTGAAGGAGGATTCCTGGGCTTATTTGTAGGGAGTTGGAGGATGAAAATCTCTGGCTATATATATGTAGTGGGGGAGATCCCAGTGTCAATGGGTAAGAGGGTAGGAGGGGGGAGGGGGATATCCCTATGCAAATGTGTGGTAGGTGAAGATACTAGGACCCATGTGTTTTTGGGGTAGGGAATAGGAAATTACTGGGACCAGTTGTAGGAGTAGGAGAAAATTCTAGGGTCCAAGTACAAATGGGGTTTAAGAGATTCGAGGGCCCATATGTACGGGAGGGGGATGGGAATTTCCAGGTCTAAGTTATAGGGTTAGGGAAAACTTCGAGGGTTCTGAAGTCAACCCCAACTTCCCCCACTTGGATCCTAGGAACTTTCCCAACCTTCCTCCATACACATTGGCTCTTAAATATTTCACCATCACATCCCCTAAATATGGGGCCTGCAATCTCATGACACCCATAAGCTATGGTCTATAAACTATCACTCCCTACAATTGGACCTGGGTATCTATCCTTTTAAACATGAGTCATGGAATATCTTCATTACCTACATATGTATCTGGGATCTCTCTACCCCCTGTACATATGGACATTGGGACTATATTTCATTAATGAATATGGGCCTTATAACCATCCCAATAACCACCCTACACAGGAGCACTGGAATTAACACTCCCCTTTACACATGAACCCTAAAATCGCTCCACCCAATCCCTTTACATATGTCCTCAGTGATCTCTCAACACCCCTCCCTATACAAGGACCCTGGTATCTCCCACCCCGCTACAAACGAACCCTAGAATCTCTATTCACCTTCTAGACATATTTCAAGAATCTCCCACCTTCCCCCCAACACCAACTCCCCACCCACCCCCCCACCCCCCCACCTGTATCCTGGAATCTCAACCCAACCTCTACATCAGGGCACTGGAACCTAGTTCTACGTATACATGAAACCAAAATATTCCTACCGCCCCCATCCACTAATGGCCCATGGAACATTTCCCAACATTCACACAGGCCCTGAAATCTCTCCACCCTTCCAACAAATGGGCCCTTGAATTTTTCCACCCCATCTCACAGACGTTGGTTATAGGAACTCTTCCCTCCTTACACTTGGGCCATGCAATCTTCAACCACAACCCTTCTCTAAACATGGGTCACCGTATATCTCTTTTCCACCTTTGGGCCCTTGGAAATCTCCATCCCATCGCAACATCTCTACACTTGGACTCATGAATACCCACCCCACATACACAAGGTCACTGTGATCTCTTCCACCCTTCCTAAATATGGGTCCTGTGGTCTTCCCCAACATCCCAACAAACAAATAGTCATTGAGAGATCTCTTCACCCAAATTTCTCACCTAAGTATAGGCTCTGGAATCTCTCTACCCTACTAAACATGGGTCAAAAAATCTTTCTCCACCTAAAAGAGGGACCCTGTGGTATCTATACCCACTACACCTGTCCACTTGATCTGCCCACACCCACCCCCCCTCCCATAAAAAAAGGAACTGGGATTACCCAACATCCCTTAAACATAGGCCATGGGATCACTCTCTCTTCCCCTCCTAAACTTAACCTGTTGAATCTCTCCCCATCCCCCTCCTACATATTAATCCTGGAATCTCTCCACTCCACTCCACTCCACTCCTAAATTTGGGCACTGGCATTCCACAACCCCTATACATGGAACCAGGAAACTCCAACTCACACACCCACCACCAATAATCATGGTCACAATGATCTCCCCAAGTCTGCTACACATAGATCCTGCAATCTCCACCCCCACTAGCCCTAAGAACTCTCCGCCAATCTTTTACATGGAACCTGGAATGTCCCACCCCACTCCTGCACATAGGCATTCGAATTAAACCACCAACCCACCCCCACCCCCTTCCACATGGACCTGAGAATTCCCTTCCTTCCTCAATGATGGGCCTTGGAATCTCCCATCCCAACAATTCCCCATTGCATGGGTCTAGAATCATTTCCTACCCCCATACTCCCCCCCCCCCCTCTTAATCCACAATATGAGCCTTGGAAATCACCCCCACTGATACACTGGGACCTCAAAACTCCATCACACTCCCCAACACATGGACCCTAAAATCATCCCACCCATCCTAAACGTGGTCCCTGGAATCTCCCCTACTTCACATGTGCACAATAATATACACCTCCCCCCCAAACAACCCTCCGCCCCCATTCCTTAGCCTTTGGCCTTGGTATCTCCCTTCACCTATATATGGGCCCAGAGATCTCCCCCATCTTCCAACCTTACCAAACATAAGCCATGGAATCCCAACCCAATTTACAGAAAAAACCCTATAATCTCTCTACCACACACCCTCCCTAACCTACATATGTTCCTAGAATCTCATAACCCACAACACATGGGCCCTGGATTTTCAATTCCCCCTCTAGATATGTATATTAGAATATCCCATCCCAACTACCCCCCAGCACATGAGTTCTGGAGTCTCAACCCAAACCCTATACATGGGCCCTAGAATCTACTACCCCCTATACATGGCATTGGAATCTTCCCATTCCACTCTTCTACAAATGGGCTATTGGATCTCCTCACCCACCACATGAGCCTTGGAATATCACCTATCCACCTCTTAGCATGGGCTATGGTATCTCACTACCCTTACACAGGGATTATGAAATATTACGACCAAAATCCCTAAAAATTGGTCCTCAGGACCTACAGACCACCATCCTATACATGGGCCACAAGATCTTTCATCACCCCCATCCTAAAAATGGGCCCTTGGGTCACACCTAACTTACTAACTTAGGCCTTAAGAACTATCCCGATCTTTCTCCTTACACATGGGCCCTTGAATCCTCTCCACCGCACTTACACATGGGGACTGCAATCTTCTGTTTCCCATTAGCATTAAACTCAAATCTTAACTCCCTACAATTGGACCATGGAGTGTCAATCCTCTTAAATATGGGCCTTGTATCTCTTCATTCTTAAACCTGTCAATGGAATATTTTTTCTCCCTCTACACATGGACATTGGGATCTCTCCTTCCTTAATGAAGGTGGCCCTGTAATCACCCCACTCCCCACCCTACACATGTCAACTGGAATCTATACCCCTCTTTACACATGAACCCTAAAATATCTCCAACCAATCCCACCTTTTACGCATGGGCTTAGAAATCACTCTATTCTTTTCACCTTGAAAGAATCCTGGAATCTCCAATCCCGCATCAAACGGGACATGAAATATCGTCCAACCCCCCACACCCCCTCTCCCAACATTGTTTCTAGAATCTCAATACCATCTCTACACCTGGGCTCTGGTGAATTTCACAAAATGGTTACCATGGTAACAAGAAAAAGCCAACAAAAAAAATTATTTTTGTCAAAACAAAAAAAAAAAAAAAAAAAAAAATTATATATATATATATATATATATGTATTGGAGCTAGAGATCTAAAACTTGGTATGAATATACAACTTCACTCTAGGAGTAACATGGGCTGTGTCCCACCTGGCCATACCTCTTCCTTTTCTGTGTAAGGCTATCAATGCAAAAATATATATTTCAGCCAAATCACTTTAACCTAGGGAGTTAAACCAATGAACTCATATATATTTAGAATCAATATAGTCTGAGGAATGTTTTAAGTACATTTATATGACCACACCCACTTCTGCTTTTGTGTCAGGCCCAAAAGAGGACAAAAATGGTATTTTGGCCAAATGAATCCTTTGGCAACAGATTTAATATATAGTTTGTATACTCAACTTTGAATATAATGTTTGATGCTGAAATTGGCCAGGCAACGCCGGGTATATTCTGCTAATATATATATATATATATTCATGTTTGCATGCTTCTAGGTCTATGAATTTCATCATCATTAGTACCAATGCATCATTTTTGATCTGACATGGCCAGAGAAAGAAATATTGTCTGTTGACCCAAGTTGGGGTAGGGGAAGGGGGGGGGGGGGGGAGGTGGTGGTGGGGATTGCTGAAAATCATCCTCTGCATTGGATGTGCCTACCCTAAAGAGCAGGTCATAATTTTCTGGTAGTTAATGGCCAACTGTGACCAAGCCAATGTCCAAGAGCTGTCCAACATGTACCACTTTTGGCACTTTTAACCTCATAAACCTACAGGAAGAGGTTTGAAGCACACTAAGTAAAGAGTATCCACTCAAATGTAATTTAAGTCTCTCATTTACAGAAGTATTATTGAAATACTCGGTGACTCAAAACTACTGCTACAAGATGAATTCAGCTCAAATTCACTACTTAATCCCAATGAAAACACAATACAGATTATATTTAGCAATCAAACCACACTACAAATCTAAATTGGATTATTCTTCAGATCACAGATTCAACATTTTGCCTTATTCCTTTATCTGCACTCAGAAATAGAAAGACAGAAAAAAAATTCAGCACACACATGCTGAACAGTTGGAAAAGGAATCTCTCCATTGGATCCTAATATGAATTCATATTCAAGCAGAATTTTTCTGTGCTTGTGTCCCAGGCCATCTTCTTTATCATGGGGCAACTGCTTTATCATGAGGCATTGTACTATGGGTTCTACCTGGGAGGAAATGTTATGAAAGCGATTGTGGGGACAGATATTCTCTCTGCAGTGTAGCTTGCATGAACAGTGGCCATTGGAATGGAGCCATCTTGGTAGGTAACCATCTTGATTCTTGATGCACCTTATGAATAATATATTCCTCAGAAAATTGAAGATTTTATTCCAGTCTCATCTCCAACATGGGCATCTGGCTATGGTCTAACTTTGTCTGTAATCCTTTGCTGCTGTTGAAAATTCGATACCTTTTGAGAGTTTTGACAATTTTCCTATCAGACTTTTTTTCCTCCCAATTTGTTTCCAAAATTTACTACTTGTGGCAACACTGCTCAAGACTGCTCCACATTCTTCATAGCTCAGCCTCCTTTTAATAGGTGCTCTTTCTCTAATGGAGGTGACAATATAACAAAATAATAATAGATTCAATAATGAATATCATAATTACAATATATGTTTGAATGTGTGTACAAGTATGCTTCCTACTCAGGCCACTAATCGACATGTAACAAATGAAGTCATTAAATAACAAATCAATTCAATGAATAACATCTGCTTCAGTCATCTTCTACTAATGGCACTCTTTTCAGGTGCATAATTCAATAATTAACGAAGTGTATTGTGTTTGCACTACAAATTTAAAATTAACTGTTTTAGCATTTTAGCCATGTCAGAATTTTAAGAAGGGGAAAGGGGGGGCACACAGAAGGAACAAAGAGTTGAATAGGAAGAGGGGGGGGGGGGGAAATGGAAAGAAAAACAAAATTAAGTAACTCCAAGTTTGAACAACAGACTTTCAGCTTGAGAAACTTGTGCTTTAACCACTGAGCCACAATATTTAAGTCCTTTTCTTTATTATTAGAAATTTAAATTCTTCTTTCCCCTTCCTGGGGTGACTTTTTTTTTGGAATTTTTTTCTGTGAAAAACGTTAGTATGCACTGAAACCTAATGTGTGCCAATTTTGGTCAATATTCATTCAACGTTTTGCTCTCTATTCAGCCCACACAAGCACACACATACACACATACTTTTTCACATTTATAAATACTAGTGTTAAACCCACCCTTTAGTGGACTGCAGTCATGAAAGCGTCTGCGTTGAAAATATGTAGACTTTTAAAACTAAAGTGAACATATGATTAGGTCAATGTATTATTTAAAAGCACAAGTTTTGACATTTTCAGCCTTACACACAAAAAAAAGAAGAGGTGTGGTCAGAATGGACCCACCCCATATTATTCGCAGACACATGTGTCTTGATCAAACTTTTAGTCCTGTAGCTCCTTTATTTCTTGTTTAAAAGTATCATTTTCCCTTTGATTTTTTTTTTTTTTTTTTTTTTTTTTTTTTTTTTTGGTTTTTGTTTTTGTTTAATAACAAAGGGGTGTGGTAATATTGATATGCTTATGGCATTCCTCTGGTGACATTGGTTTTGAATATGTATGAGTTCGTAAGTCTATCTCAATTCTTTTTTCTGGCAAAAGTACCTTTTTGACTTTTTGAATACAGAAAGGGGTGTGGCCCTGTAGACATGCTCATGACATCCCACTGGCGATATTGATTTTAAATATATATGGGTTGTGGGTCCAACTTCAACCTTTCAAGTGTTAAACACAGATGCACAGGCGAACAGACAGACAGATGGATTATAGCACTGTGAGAGAAAAAATGTGCCAATTGGCACAAAATTTGGCATGAACAATTGGGGTTGGTGTAGGATGGTCTTACATGATTGAATTCTGAATTACTGTCATTTTTGTCTATATATATCTATCTTTTTTTATTTGTGCATGACCACTAGCATTCAGAGAACTACTGGGCCAGTTGGGAAGAAATTTGGCGTGATCCCTTGGGTTGAGTGTGAGACAATTATTACATAATTAAATTTTGAATTAATGTATTTTAGTCTATCTAATGTGAAGGATCGAGGATGACCCTTCTCTGATGACCTGGGCAATGCAAGAGGACCAGAGACTTGATGGTGAACTGGTGAAGATGAGGAAACATGATTAGCTATGTGTTTGTTATTATTAGTTTGGTGTTACTTCTTAATTGGATTCTCTAACTGTAAAGGATACATTAATAGTGTGTGGTTTTGTGGTCATTGATTTATATTAGTTTCGTGCTGCTTATTAATTGGATTCCTCTGACTGGACAGAACATTAATGGTGTCTGATTTTGTGCTTATTGATTTTGTCTGTAATATAATAATGTGGTGTCCAGTTTTTCTGGGATTCTGAGAGCTATCAGTTCACTCTAGAAGAGAGATTCTTCTCTTTTTTTGCCTGTGTTGTTACTTGGGAATTACTGGGCAATATCCGTTCTGAGGAACTAGGGTGCAGACAGAGCATGCAGTCTGATGGGGTGCAGAGTTTGTGTTGGCTGGAGAGGCTGAAGTTGTGTGGGTGCTGTGGCAGGTTCTGTCACACGAATTATCTTTTTGTATTTGTACATAACTATTGGGATTGAGAGAACCAATGGACTGATTTGGCATGAGCATTTGTGGTGGGTGTGGGATCAATATTACAAAATTGCATTTTGAATTCCTATATACATTTTTTCTATTTGTGAATAACCACTAGGATTTAAAGAATATCTTTGCTGATTGGGATGAGATTGGGCATAAGCACATTGTGTGGGGGGGGGGGGGTGGGGGGGTGGGGAGGTTGGTTTTTACATAATTAAAATTGGCCTATCAATCTAGCTTTTTCTATAAGTGTATAACCACAGGGATTTGGAAAACCACAGGACCAAATGCTTGGCATAAGCTCTTAGAGTGGGTAGGTTGATTCTTACTATACTAAAATATGACATTGCAGTATTTTATTTATATGCCTATCTTACCCTTTATGTGTAACCACTGGGAAGATTGTGATAAAATATGGCATGCAGAGTTGTGGCTAGTGGGGTATAGTTTTATAATAATAATAATATTTAACTGCTTGGCCCCTGGAATGGAATTGCTAGTTTTCGCCTGAAAACAATATACCTACCGGTTGTAGGGACTAAAATGCTGCATTGAGATGCAGAAGGAACAGGTGGAGAATCTTCAGGAGTCAGCAGCCTCATTTAGCTTTATTTAGCTGGTGTGTCCTTATTGCTGACTTTTGTTCATTCAGTTTCACAAAAGTATGGGGTCTGGCTTTTATCCATTTTAGAGGATCATTTTCAATGATTTTTTGGAAGTTGGCCTAGCTTTTGTCCATTATTCAGAGTTAGGAGGATCTGCTTTCAGAGGTACTGATTTATTAGCTCTGATAGGGTATCGATCTGGTGCCTCACTGTTTGTCCATTGTAGAGGGTTGCCCCTATTTCAGAGAGTCCATTTAGGGAGGTTCTACCATAGTTATGGCAATTACGTCAAATTGTCTGAGCTGCCTTGTTGATAATAAAGTACCATGAGACATGTGGTTGAGTCTGCATGGTGCTCCTCTAATATGTATTGATCCTTAGGAGAACATGGTTTTTTTCTGTATTACAATTTGTACTAGGCATAATCATGTTTGAAAATGGTGACAAACTATTCTATTAGTGTCATTATATATATATATATATGTATATATATACACACATGGAGATCCTGCATGTGATGTTATGTGCGAAAACGAGGGGTTAATACTTTCATTTGTGGCTAAATGTGGAAATTGGGAATGCATAATTTGAATCAATTGTTTTCATTACATAGGTGTTCATGACCACATAAATGACTATTATCCTACTTATTGCAAGCAAAGTTTAAAAGTGTTCTTCGTGTCCTTCAGCAGCTGCAGACCCGGACGCTTCACCATGTTGGTATGGATGAGGCATATCATCATCGACAACAATGTTATTCTCTTCTTCCCAGTCTGGCAGAGTTGCATAGTCCAATAACTGTGCACGGTTCAGCTGAGGCTGAAGCTGTTGGTCATTCTGCTGTGGCAGATACTGTTGCTGCTGCAGCATCTGTTGCTCTGGTGGTTGCATTATGGCTGCATACTTCGGATACTGAAAATCTTGAAAATTCCTGTTAGACGAGACCTGCATGGAAACAGGCACAGGACTCTGCATGGGATACCCCTGGCCAACATAGTGCTGCATAGATGGATAGTGCATAGAGTAGCATGGCATATATGGAGCCATGGGTCGCAACTGTGGCATCATCAGTTGAAGTGGAACCATATTATGAGATGAACCCTAACCTGTATACGACAAGAACAGTTCATCATTTGCTATACTCCTTAAGATTTTAAATTATGTTTAATACAGAATACTAACCAGCATAGGGGAAGGTTGTTGGATACACAGGAGGTGCCATTGGTAAGTAGTGGAAACCCTCTCTGCACAGGGCTGTTAAATAGAGGCAAAAATGACTGTCCTGCAGGAGTTAGACTTCCAGTACTCAGCCAAGGAAATGGACCAGCTAGGAATATGAGCAGGCATAAATATATAGTAAGATAAGAATTGCTGTTTCAGAGCTAAGTTTTTAGATCATTTTTGTCACCAAATATACAAATCTGAAACAATAAATTCAAATGTGAACTAAAAAGAGTCCCTAAAGACAATATATCATCGGTAAGAAGGTTAAAACCCTTAAAAAGAACTTCATTTACTTATCTTGGGGAACCCCAAATGAACACTCAAAATCTTGCTCACACACCTATGGAGCAATGAATTGTACAAACCAAATAACGTGTAATAAATCACCACATAAGATTTTTCTTTCAATTGTTCATGAAAATGTTTATAATACTGGATATGTACAATTAAACTCAATGGAGAACATAGAGCAAACAAATGAACATAGGTCTTTTATATATGTGCTTGTTTTTTTTTTGTTGATTTTTTTTTGGCAGTTGCTGTTTTTTTTGCAATTGATAAATATTTTATGAGGGATCATATATAATGTTAATGATTGTATTTCCATTAGTATTGATTGATAATTTAAAAAAATGCATTATAAACATAATTATAATTTTTTGCCTTTGAACAACATTGACTCACCATTCAGAGAGTTTGACCCATAAGATGCATTCTGGGAGAAGTGTGGTGATATTGCAGGCCATTGAGTCATCATAGCACTTTCAACCCTGCAATGATGAGATTATAGCAAAATAAAATTTTTGCACAGATATGGTGTAAGTGCACATTGCAATAATTCAATAGTGAGATGCAACAAAAAAAAATCTCTTGAAGAAATAATCTCTAATATAGTACAAATTACAACTATAACAAAAATATTTATTAGCACAATCAATCATTTGACAGTGCTGACCTGAGGTAAATATAAAGCTAATTCCCCATCCCCCACCCACCCCCACCCCCACCCCCAGGTAATAAAGTACATAATAGATATTCCTTTGAGGATTGCCAATCTTTCAAATTTCCACTCATTACAACCAAAAACAATTTACAAGACAATATCCGTAACTTGATATAATGAACCTCTGCAACTGAAGACACATCACCATTCTGGGGAAATGGAGACAACATGACTAAACTAGATTTAAGAGAATCTGTGAGTAGAAGACTAGATTTTTTTCTAATTCGACTAAATCTATGAGATCTGACTGCAAGTGGCAACATTGGAGTCCCACTGTAGATCAGTGTGGCAGGTGAACAAGAGTGAATGATAGATGCAAATGGATAGGAAGCTGAGAGAGTGTTCAATTGCCTCACTGCCCTGAGGCTCTGCCTTTAGTTTATCCTGCAGATGTAGTTGTTGATCTTTCGATTTATCAAAGTATGAATTTAGGTAAAGGTTGAATTCTGAAAAAAAATTTAACATTGGGATCCCATGGATTTATCGCTGTATCCAGTACAAACATATAGAAAAATTAGTTGGCATGATTCTGGAAACCTGTTAAAACAATCAATTATATTTTTCATGGATGCCTTACATCAATGGAAAACTTTAAAAAAAAAATTTTTTTTTAATTAATTTTTTTACTGCAGATATTTATGAAAAATATTTCCTATTTTTGGCTCCATAGACCTTAGGGCCTCTGTTTGGGTCAGACACAATTACTTGCCCTGTACAACACTGAAGACATTTTAAGTTGATGGAAAATGGCATATCTCTGACACCATCTAACTGCATTATGTTAGCATATTAATGTGAAATATTAATATTTTCATTATCCAATGTCTTACTGTTCTCTACAACAGCTCTGGACAGGCTTAGGATGGGCACTTAATAGACTTGTAGATTAAGTTATCAATAATTTGGTAGAAAACACCCTCACCAACCTCCAGCTATTTGTATTATACTTGATGGTGACTATCTCAGAACTGGTTCAATGAGATCTAGAACTATCTGTCTATCTCTGTATAGTATTGCTACTATACAAAAAAATTTTTTTTTCTTTAAAAGAGATTTATTTTCATTAAAATTAAGGTACTTTTTTAAACAATGATATTTTAAGTGGGTTTTTTTTTTTTTTTTTTTTTTTTTTTTTTTTTTTAATAATTGTGGATGAATCAAATGCATGATTACAGCATATCATGATAGATTTTAATAGAATAGAAAGCATTTTAGAATGAAGTAAGAAAAGAAGCACATATTTAAAACATCAACAAAAAAGAGAGTTTTTATGAGATTGCATAAATCGTCATTAACAAATGAAGGTTCTGTCAATTAGCATTTTATAAATCGAAGTATATTGAAATATAGGTGTGACAAATACATTTGGAAAGTGGGCAAATGTATAAATTTCGTAGCTTGTTAATGTCCAATTGATTGTGACACGGATGCTGGGCTTCAGTTCCAAATGTTGGAGAGAATAGAGCATTGTTTCATAACATTATTTCGGAACATTATTAGTTGAGCCTAGTCCAAATAAGAGAGAAAAGTTATCTTTTTGTAGGGATTTATATTCCTTGAAATTGAGATAATTCATTTAAACAATATCTTGTGAAATCAGCATGAGAAGTATTTCAATGTAATGGTGGATGAATCAAGCATGCATACACATACGGAAATCATGGTGAGTTCATGATATAAATTTCAATAGAATGTTAAGCATAGTACAACACTATAAGAAAAGAGCAAGTTTAAAACTAAACAAAAGAGAGTTGTATATGAGATTGCAAGTCTATGATAACACATGGTCATATTAATGATAAAGATTTATAAGGTGAAGTTATGTGTTCAAAGAATCACGTGTGGCAAATTAGTTGTGGAGGATGGAAGAAAATACGTGTATAAGTTGCACAACTCGTTAATGTCCAGTTGAAGTAATGGGAGCGTCGACACTGGCTTCAGTAGTTGTAGTTCCAACTGTTGTAGAGAAAACAGAATGTGCTAAGTCAATTTCTAGTTCAAAGTCTGTATTAGTGGAATCAGTGGTATTGGCAAAACTATCACTAGTGGAGGAGACGGAATCCGAAGGTGTATTGCTTCCAATATCAATATCCTCACTTCCATGTCCACTTTTGGAATCTCTGTGTTCTGGCTTCTGATGAATATTTGTATGTCTGCTCAGGTGATCGCTTCTCATGAACCTCTTCCCACACTGCATGCACTTAAACTTTTTTTCTCCAGTGTGTGTTTGGTGGTGTCGTTGCAACTCGTCAGATCTGGTAAACCGCTTTCCACAACAATTCCACCTACAAGCAAATGGTCGCTCCCCAGTGTGTCCCCTCAGGTGTGCACGCAAGTGTGAAGTATTTCCATAAACTCTGGTGCAATCAGGGTAGTGACAGATATGACGCTTCTTCCTTGGAGTTCCATCTTCGTTAAATGCATGAGCATTCAACCCCATTTTGCAGTTGAGACAACTGCAAGCTGTCCTCTTGTTCCTCTTCGGCAAAAAATGATTTCTATCCACAAAAAGATTTGAAGTAGGTTGGATGACTGGTTGGGGGAATGGTGGCACAATTGGTTGGGGGTGTGGCTGCAGGTGGAGCTGGGGAATAGGCTGCATGGCTCCTCCACTGCCACAAGCTCCACCCCCTTTTCCTACTCCAGGCATGCCAGACCGTTGGGACTCAAGATGAAGAAGGTTGAGGCCACTCTCCACACCTATTACATATACAACAATAAATTTAGAAAAAGAAGATATTTAATAAAGCAAATAATAATACTTACAATAATAATAATAATAATAATAATAATAATAATAATAATCAAAAGCATTGATTTCTATAATCAAAGATAGTCAAGTGCTATTGTTAGTTCTGATGGAATACCTAGTAAAATTACATGGTTCTCATTGATACAGTGAACTTGAGAGAGCTATTGACCTAGTAATTATGGTTTTCCTATAGTGAATGAGGGCCATTCAGAAATGTTTACTTTAGAATCAGCAAACATCCTACTGTGTACACAGCACTCTTACAGCAGCAGTCTCTAGCTCCAAAAATTAAATTCAAGATACAAAGATGCTAAATGCTATTGGTAACCAAACAACATGACACAGAAAATAACCGAAAAAAACTATTTTGTGTGTATTTGTGGGGGTGGGGGGGGGGGGGCACCTATAAATAGTGCTTGCTAAGGAATGTTATATTTTAACCAGTATTTGAAACTCTGGTGAAAAGGTGACCGACTAATATGACATTATTACAAGTGCAAACCCTTTGGCACTTTATAACTAGAAACTAACTACCCAAGTGATCAATGTGTTAACCATACTAGTAAAATTTATGAGTAGCCTCCATGCTATAAAATGGCAACATTTTTAGCCTTAAATAAAAAAAATAGATATATATAATTTTTTACTCTTAAAAATTGTTTTTATCATATATTATCATGCTACACACAACTATCCACCAAGCAATTAAAATTACTAACCAGGAATTCCTTCCATTTGAGGAGGTGAAATAGGAGAAGTGGGTGTCAAATGCTGGTACTCCACGTTGGCATGTACCCTCGTGCTCCTTTCTACAAGCATCATTTCTGGAGCCCCAGGTTGAAGCACATGGTAATAACTTGAACCACTTGGAAAAGTAGGTGATTGCCATTCTCGAAGCGGTTCGGACGGTTCGATGTTGTAGGCACTTGCCTGGAGCTCGGCCTGCTGCCAGAGAAGTTGCTGTTGCACTAAGGGCTCCAAGCCAGCGATCACCTGTTGTTCTGCCATGAGAGTCTGTCGTTCTCCTGAGAGAGGCACACAGGAACCCAACACTCCATCATCTGTTGCAGGGAAAGGAACTGGGCTTAGGTGAGGTGGAAAAGGAAGCGGGCTAAGACGAGGTGGAGGATGAACAAGGGGAGCTGGACCAACATGGCAGAGTCTTGAAGTGTTCTCAAGAGATAAAACAGTCATACTAGTAGACTGAAGTGGCTGTTGCAGACTGCAACACACACCCTCTGGGGCAAGTAGTGTTGAAGGTTGCACTGGTTGATCTTGCAAAACTTGGTTGCTGCAGTTGCTTGCAACAGAACCAACACTGGGTGAAGGAGTTGGGTAGATACTACTGCTGCAGGAGGGAGAAGAAGCCCTACAAGACTTACCATGGAGGTTCTCTAGATCTCTTATATTCTGTGCACTGAGTACGTTGAGCAGAGATTGGGGCAAATCCAGCGTGGAAATATCTCTAACTGCAACACCACCAGGCGGAGAGGTGAAGTCCTTAACCGGCAGCTCCCGGTCATTGTTGGAAACTTGGTAGTGTATCACAGAACTATTCACCTGCACTGTCCTTTCCGTCTGGAGGTGGTGCAGATGCACATCCTCCCCATTGCTAGAACTACTTCTCCGGTCCATGCCGCAGCTTACGAGGCTCCGCTGGTCCACTTTCTCCACTTTATAGAAATGCTGAAGACGGAGTAATATTATGCTTCATACCATTCTACAGCCCATTTATATAGCCAATTGGCCAAGAAACCCACTAACCATAAATTATTACAAGCTCACTACAGTGGTGACCACAAAGAAATTTTTTTTTTTTTTACAATACTTTTCATTAGCAAACTTTCAGACCCATCATTAGGAGCTACATAGAGAAAACCTCTCCACAGGAAATTCAACCAGAGACCCACCACCACCCCCCCCCCCCCAAACACACACTTCACCCATCACTAGGAGCTACATTGAGAAAACCTATCCACTGGCAACACAACCTAAGACCCCTCCCCCCACCCACACACACAAACACATGCACACACACTTCACCACTTATAAGGTGCTATACAGAGAGAGCCAGCCACTGCAGACACAATCAGAGACCCTTCACACACACACACTTCACACCAGTCAAGGAGGTACTTAAAGATGCCCTCTGCACTGGCAACATTACAAGAGACACCCCACCCCCCAGCCCCCACACACCTCACCCATCACAAGGAGTTACACAGAGATGACCACTGCACTGCAGACACAACCATAGAACCTTCACACACACACACATTTCACACATGCCAATGAGGTACATAAATACTGCCTATGCACTGGAAACATTACAAGGAGCTACATGAGTCTGCCTCTCCATTGCTAACATAAACTGAGACAACCTCCACACTGAACAAAGTGGTACATATAGATGATTATTCAACTGTCAATACAAAAGGGATTTCACCCACCTCACATCGTAAAAGGAGCTACCCAGGAACAAACTCTCTACTGGTAACACAACAATAGATCACCATCCTGCACCCCCCGTCACCCCACAACTCACCCCTAACTTGGAGCTAAACAGAGTCTGCCTCTACACTGCTAACACAACAAGAGATCCCCTGTACCTTCAAAAGCAGCTACACAGAGATGATATTTCCACTGCCTGCACTAGCAAAGACAAGATCCCACACACACATCACCCCTCCCAATATAAAAAAAAAGCACTTCATAGCCAAAATTCAGCTGCTCAGTGATAAATTAACAAACCCCACCCTACCCCTCCCCCCCCCCCCCAAAAAAAAACCCCACCAGCCTGGCATACAAACATTTTTTATGCCTAAATCAAAAGGCAAGGCTAGCAGGTGTTCAATTTCTACAAACCAGCAGCAAATTTAATCAGACACACTTACACACACTAAAAATTTAAAAAAGTAAACCTCATATATTTAAATGAGGGCTAATTTTATCCCACTAGTAAATCTCAGCTAATTATTATGCAAATTTAGTAAATTAATTTGGAAAAACCATCACAATTGATTGGAGTACAACATTCACAGAACTTTCTTCACAAGCATTTAGCAGAAAAACAAGACTATCACTAGGAAAGGTTTCTTCCACCCCCCTTCAAGTCTGACCAAAATATTATATTAAGAATTCCATGTGATTCTTTTCTTTATTCATTTTAGTCATATTTTGAAAAGGATGGAGAAATTCCAACAAACCCACAACTGCTGGACGAACAACTGCTGGACGAACAACTGCTGGACGTCCTTGAAAAAATCAGCTATATTTTGGGGGTTACCAAATGTTGATAGTATATTAACCACTATTGAAATTCTTACTTGGTCCAGAAATAGTGGGCTGGTCAGATAGACTTCAAAGAAATAGCACTCTGCACTGCAAACCCAGTTCTCTACCCTAAAAAAAAAGTCACAGACTGAAATTTGAACCTCCCACTGAAACACATGCCGCCAGAAATTTTGAAAACTTTGTCCTCATAATAGAAGACTTACATAATTACATCACATTGCTATTACCACGCCTACTTAGATATTGGAACCTCATACAATAGAAATTAGTTACATTATAGAGGCATTAATAACTAGCAATGCTGGAAGTGGAACCAAAAAATAGCTAAAGCTTTTTTACCATATTATAGAACTAGGGACTACATTAAATTTTCTTTTCTGTGATAGAAATTACAAATATTCAGACATTTGCACAGGCAGCACAACCAGAGACACACACCCCACACGACACCCTTCAATAGGAGACTAACCCCTCTCAAAGAGCTACACAAAGATAGCCTTACCACAGCTGACACCACAAGAGACTTCACCCACACCTCACAAGGAGCAACACAGAGACAACTTCTCGACTGCCAATGAAACCAGAAAACCCATCCACGCTAATGCAACCAGAAAACTCATCAACACCGAACTCATTAAAAGGAGTTACCCAGAGACAGCTCTCCACCCCTCACCACCCATCCATAACAAGAAACTACACGTGACTACCTCTCCACTGCCAACATAACCAAAAACAGTCGCCAAACCTCACAAAGTGCTACACATTAATGACTTCTCCACTGTCAACACAACTAGAGAGATCTTCCCCACATCATGTCTCAGAAGGACCTACACTAAGTCAACCTCTCCACTGACAACACAATCAAATACATACCCCTAAAACTCACCCCTCATTAAGAGCAACACAGACACGAACTCTTCGCTTCCAATACAACCGGAGATCACACAACATTAACAATGAGCTGCACAGAGACAACCTCTCCACTGACAACAAAACCGTAGGCCACCTACCCCCCCCCCCCCACCTCACAACATTTCACCCGTCACTTAGTGCTATAAAGAGTCAGCCTCTCCACTGCGAACACTATCAGAGACTACCCCATAACCTAACTCATCACAAGGAGCTACACAGAGAAAAACTCTCCACTGCTGACCAACCGGAAATCCCCCAAATCTCAACCATCACAAGGTACTACACAGAAATTGCTTATTCACTGTCTACACTACAAGAGACCTCCCACACCTCACCCGTCACTAGGAGCTACACAATGACAGCCTCTCCACTGCCAACACAAACAGAGAACAGCCCCCCATGCACCTCACAAAAGCTATGCAGAGACAACCTCTCCACTGCCTACACCACCAAAAACCCCACCACACACCTCACAAAAAGCTACACATAAATGACCTCTCTGCTGTCAAAACAATTAGAGACACCTTCGTCCCCAACACCTCACACCTTACACCTCACACCTCACATAGTGTTGAACAGAAATGACCTTTCACTGCCAACACAACCAAACACTCCCCTCCACATCTTACCCCTCACAAGAAGCTACACCAAGACAGCCAATCTACTGCCGACACTACCAGAGAACCTCCACTTTCACGAAGTGCTACACAAGGCTACCTCTCCACAGCCAAAACAATCAGAGACACCACCCCACACATCACCCATCAAAAGGGGCTACACAGAGATGACCTTTCCACTGCCGAGACAATCAGAAATCCCCAACCCTGACTAGGATCAACACAGAGATTACCCCTCCACTGCCAACGTAACAAAACACACCTTCCCCACACATCGCAAGGTGCTACAACCAGAGATCTCCCACACTTCACACATGACGTGGATCTACACATATGTGACCTCTCAACTGCCAACACTACAAGATACCCCCTCCACAACTCATAAAGTGCTACACAGATATGACCTCTCTACTGTCAACACTACAAGAGATATCCACCACCTCACCCTTCACTTGGAACTACATAGAAACGAACACTTCACAGCCTACACAAACAGAGACCTACCACACCTCACACCTCAAAGAAGCTACACATAGACTACCATTCAACAACCAATATTTAAAAAAAACACCCACCCTTCAACTCACAAGGAGTTATACAGAGATGACCTCCCATCTGCCAAAACAACCAAACACCTACCCCCCCCCTCACACCTCATCCTTCACTAGGAGCTACATAGAGACAACCTCTCCATAGGTAACACAACATGAGACCCCCACCCACCCCAACACATATCACCTCTCATTAGGTGCTAAACAGAGAACACTCCATTGCAAACACAACCAAAGACCCTCCCCACATTTACCACTCATTTGGAGCTATACAGAGACAGCCCTCCACCGCTGACCAAACCAGAAACCACACCCCCACACACCTCACCCCTCTCAAAGAGCTACACACAGATCACCTCTCCACTGCTAATAAAAATAGAAATCCCCAACCTTCACAAGGAGCTACACAAGAAACGAGCTCTCTACTGCGTACTCTATCAGACACTTTTATCCCCCCCCCCCTATTCTCAACAATCACAATGAGCTGCAAAGAGACAATTTTTTCACAGCCAAGATGACCTCTCCACAGTGGACACAACCAGAGATAACCCCCAAACCTCATCCTTCACAAGGAGCTACACAGAGAGAATTTCTGAATTGCCTATACTCCCCCTAATATGGTGCCCACTTCTTCTATGTCCCTCACGGTGTGCAGTTGTTAGTTGGGCAGAGTCCAAATGGGACCTGCATCCATCTACAAAGAGAAGCATAACAGATCAACATATATTGCAGAAAAAAGAAGAAAGTAATCATTCCCATTGTCCTTCAGACCTATACATCCAACACAGATTAGTGTGGCAATGGCAGCATGTTGTATGTCTCCCTCCTTACAATGCCCCACTCGTACTCCCCTCCACTACCCCTTACCTCTTCACCATCCCCTTAGGGATCTCCCACTGTTTCACGTCCAGTTTCTTGTTGTAGAAGAATATGCGACTACGAGAGTTGCTGACATGCTCAGTCCACTCACCCTCGACCCCATCTGACGTGATGTCCCTGTTCTTGCTCCTCATCCTCCTTTTGTTGTCATGAGGGAGAGGAGTGTAAATGCCAACACACATCATAAATGCCCACATGAATCAAAAAGGCAAATACGCAACAATGAGGCCAATACTATACAACAGGACCAACATGAATCTAATAAGCCAACATGCAACAAGGCCAGCATGCATCAACTATATCCACACACATAAACAAGGCCAAAATGCATCTCCAAGGCCAACATGCAACTCCAAGTCCAACACACTTCAACAAAACCAACACCCTTCAACAAGGACAACACACATCAACAGGGCCAACACACATCACAATGTTCAAAACACATCCTTAAGGCCAACACACATCCACAAGGCAAACACACACCAACTAGGCCAACACTAAACAACCCAGCCAACACGCATCAACAAAGCCGACACAAAACAAGACAGACACGCATCGACTATGTCAACACACATCCACTAGGTCAACACCCATCAACTAGGCCAAGGCGAATCATCATGGCCAAAATGCATAAAATAACTAACATGCATCAATAAGGCCAACACCCATCCACAAAGCAGATACTAATAAACAAGTCTTAGACGAATCAACAAGACCAACATGCATCAAGTAGGCCAACACACATCAATAAAGCAAACACGACTGAACAAAGCCATAATGCCCCCTCCTCATTCCCCTGCATTGCCCCTTACCTCTTCACCATCCCCTTAGGGGTCTCCCACTGTTTCACGTCCAGCTTCTTGTTGTAGAAGAATATGTGACCACGAGAGTTGCTGACATGCTCAGTCCACTCACCGTTGACCCCATCTGACTTGATGTCCCTGTCCTTGCTCCTCATCTCCTTTTGTTGTCATGAGGGAGAGGAGCGTAAATGCCAACACACATCATAAATGCCCACATGAATCAAAAAGGCAAATACGCAACAATGAGGACAATACTATACAACAGGACCAACATGAATCTAATAAGCCAACATGCAATAAGGCCAGCATGCATCAACTATATACACACACATAAACAAGGCCAACATGCATCTCCAAGGCCAACATGCAACTCCATGGCCAACACACATCAACAAAACCAACACATTTCAACAAAGACAACACACATCAACAAGGCCAACACACATCACCTTGTTCAAAACACATCCATAAGGCCAACACACACCCACAAGGCAAACACGCACCAACTAGGCAAACACTAAACAAACCAGATAACACGCATCAACAAAGCCAACACACAAGACAGACACGGATTGACTATGTGAACACACATCCACTAGGTCAACACACATCTATTAGGCCAAGACAAATCATCATGGCCAAGATGCATCAAATAAGCTAACATGCATCAATAAGGCCAACACCCATCCATACACATCACCCCTCCCAATATAAAAAGGAGCACTTCATTGCCTAAATTCAGTGCTCAGTAATAAACTAATACACCCCACCATTCCCCCCACCCCTCTACAAACCCCACCAACCAGGCATACAAACATTTTTTATGCCTAAATCAAAAGGCAAGGCTAGCAGATGTTCAATTTCTACAAACCAGCAGTAAATTTAATCAGACACACTTAAACACACTAAAAAAAAAAAAAAAAAAAAAAAAAAAAAAAAAAAAAAAAAAAAAAAAAAAAAAAAAAAAAAAAAAAAAAAAAAAAAAGTAACCCTAACATGATTTAATGGGGGCAAATTTTATCCCAGTAGTAAATCTGAGCTAATTATTACGCATTTTTATTAAATTAATTTGGAATGACTATCACACTAGATTGGAGTCCAACATTCACAGAACTTTCTTCACAAGCATATACCAGACAAACAAGACTATCACTAGGAAAGGTCTCCCCCACCTCCCTTCAAGTCTGACCAAAATTTTATATTTAGAATTCCATATAATTCTTTTCTTTATTCATTTTAGTCATATTTTTAAAAGGATGGACAAAATTCCAACAAACCCACAACTGCTGGACGAACAACTGATGGACTGCTGGACGTCCTTTAAAAATCAGCTATATTTTGGGGTCTACCAAATGTTGAGAGTATATTAACCACTATTGAAATTCTTACTTGGTCCAGAAATAGTGGGCTGGTCAGATAGACTTCAAAGAAATACTACTCTGCACTGCAAACCCAGTTCTCTCCCCTAGAAAAAAAGAGTCACAGACTGAAATTTGAACCTCCCGCTGAAACACATGCCACCAGAAATTTTGAAAACTTTGTCCTTATAATAGGAGACGTACATAATTACATCATATTGCTATTGCCATGCCAACTTAGGTTTTGGAACCTGATACAATAGAAATTTGTGACATTATACAGGCATTAATAGCTAGCAATGCTGGAAGTGGAACCATAAAATAGCTCAAGCTTTTTTACCATATTATAGGAATAGGGACTACATTAAATTTTCTTTTCTGTGATAGAAATTACAAATATTCAGAGATTTGCACTGGCAGCACAACCAGAGACTCACACCCCACAGCTCACCCTTCACTAGGAGCCTCACCCCTCTCAAAGAGCTGCACAAAGATAGCCTTGCCACAGCTGACACCACAAGAGACTTCGCCCACACATCACAAGGAGCAACACAGAGACAACTTCTCAACTGCCAATGCATTCAAAAAACCTATTCACCCCAATGCAACCAGAAAACCCATCCACGCCAATGCAACCAGAAAACCCATCAACACCACACTCATTAAAAGGAGTTACACAGAGACAAGCTCTCCACCCCTCACCCCATCCATAACAATGAACTACAATTGACTACCTCTCCACTGCTAACATAACCAGAAACAGCCTCCAAACCTCACAAAGTGCCACACATTAATGACTTCTCCACTGTCAACACAACCAGAGTTCTTTCCCACCTCATGTCTCAGAAGGACCTACACTAAGTCAACCTCTCCACTGGCAACATAACCAAAGTCCTCCCCCTAAAACTCACCCCTTATTAAGAGCTACAAAAAGAAGAACTCTTCACTGCCAACACAACCGGAGATCACCCAAACTTCACAATGAGTGTACAGAGACAACCTCTCCTCTGGCAACACAACCATAGGCTACCTACCCCCCACCCCAACCTTCACAACATCTCACCCCTCACTTAAGTGCTATACAGAGTCAGCCTCTCACTGCGAACATTATCAGAGACTACATCCAACCTAATTCATCACAAGGAGCTACTCAGAGACGAACTCTCCACTGGTGACACAACCGGAAATCCCCCCAAATCTCAACCATCAAAAGGTGGTACAGAGAAATTTTTTATTCACTATCTACACTACAATAGACCTACCACACCTCACCTGTCATTAGGAGCTACAGAGAGACAGCCTCACCACTGCCAACACAAACAGAGAACTGCCCCCCACACACCCCACAAAAGCTATGCAGAGACAACCTTCCACTGCCTACACCACCAAATATCCCACCATACACCTCACAAAAAGGTATGCATAAATGACCTCTCCACTGCCAAAACAATTAGAGACACCCCCACCCCCCCCCCCCGATACCTCACACCTCACAAAGAGTTGAACAGAAATGACCTTTCACTGCCAACACAACCAAACACTCCCCTCCACAACTTACCCATCACAAGAAGCTACACCGAGACAGCCAATCCACTGCCGACACTACCAGAGAATCTCAACTCTCACGAGGTGCCACACAAGGCTACCTCTCCACTGCCGAAACAACACAGACCCCACCCCACATATCACCCATCAAAAGGAGCTACACAGAGATGACTTTTCCACTGCTGAGACAATCAGAAATCCCCAACTCTGACTAGGATCAATACAGAGATTACCCCTCCACTGCCAACGTAACAAAACATACCTTCCCCACATCTCACAAGGTGCTACAACCAGAGATCTCCCACATGTCACACATGATGTGGATCTACACAAATATGACCTCTCAACTGCCAACACTACAATAGACCCCCTCCACAACTCATAAAGTGCTACACAGATATGACCACTCTACTGTCAACACTACAAGAGATATCCACCAATTCACCCTTCACTTGGAACTACATGGAGACGAGCACTTCACAGCCTACACAAACAGAGACCTACCACACCTCACACAGACAAGGATTTACACATATACAAACTCTCCACTGGAAGCATAACCAGATATTCCCCTCACACCTAGACCTTCACAAGGAGCTTCACAAAAACTGCTTCTCCACTGCCAGACACTACCAGAGACCCCACTCAACACCTAACCTGGTGCTACACAGACATGACCTCTCCACTGTCCACACTACAAGAGATCTCCACCATCTCACCCTTAACTGGAAACTACACAGAGCTGACCTCTATGCTAACAAAACTATTAGAAATCCAACCACCCACTACCCCCCCCCCCCCACCCCCCAAAGCTCAATGGAGCTACATCACAAGGAGCTACATAGAAATGACCTCTCCACAGCCAACACAATAAAACACCCACCCCCACCCACACCACACACGCACACACACATTTCACCCATCACTAGGAGCTACATAGAGTAAACCTCTCCACAGGCAAAACAATCTAAGACCCCTCCCCAACCCCACAATCCAACACACATACACATGCACTTCATCACTGATAAGGAGCTATACAGAGAAGGCCAGCCACTGCACACACAAGGGACCCTTCACACACACACACACTTCACACCTGTCAAGGAGGTACATAAAGATGGACTCTGCACTGGCAACATTACAAGAGACCCACCACCCCCACACACACCTCACCCATCACAAGGAGCTACACAGAGATGACCACTCCACTGCAGACACAACCAAAGACCCTTCACACACATTTCATACCTGTCAAGGAGGTACATAAAGATTGCCTCTGCACTGGCAACATTACAAGAGACATCCACCCACCCCAACACACCTCACCCATCAAAATGAGTTTCACAGAGATGACCACTCCACTGCAGACACAACCAAAGACCCTTTATACACTAATTTCACACCTGCGAATATGGTACATAAAGATGCCCTCAACACTGGTAACATTAAAAGAGATCCCCCCCCCCCCCACTCCTCGCCCATCAAAAGGAGTTACATAGAGATGACCACTCCACTGCAGACACAAACAAAGATACCACTCCACCCCCCAACCATCACAAGGAGCTACATGAGACTACCTCACCATTGTCTAACTTAACCTGAGACACCCTCCACACTGAACAAGGTGCTACATATAGATGATTTCTCTACTGTCAACACCACAGGGATTTCACCCACCTCACATCCTACAAGGAGCTACACAGAAACACAGTTTCCACTGGTAACACCACAAGGGACCACTCTCCTACTCCCCCACCCCCCACCACTCCTAACCCCATACTTAGAGCTAAACAGAGTCTGCCTCTCCACTGCTAACACAACCACAGTTCCCCCTACCTTCACAAACAGCTACACAGAGATGATATTTCCACTGCCTACACTTGCAAAGACAAGACCACCACCCCCTCCCCCACACACACATCACCCCTCCCAATATAAAAAAGACACCTTTATAGCCTAAATTCAGCTGCTCAATAATAGACTAACACACTGCACCTCACAAGAAGCTACACAGTGACAACCTCTCCACCACCAACATACCCAAATTACCCACCCCACACCTAATAAGGAGCCACATAGAGATGACCATCCTACTGCCAAAACAAACACTAGAGACTAAAACCAATATTTACCAAATATAAAGAGTTCGAATATAAAATTTCATACAATTTTTAATTACATGGAAAAAAAAACCCTGTCAAGAACATGGTTGTCAACTGGTCAATTTTTTTTAAAACTGGCTCATTTTGATAGCAATCAGTTTATTCTTTCCAAATTTGGTTTGAAACTAGGTTGTTTCTAGGATGGTTAGACTTCTCTCTCTTTTTTGGCTTAGTGTCTGATTTCTGGCCTTTTTTTATCCTATTTGATCAGAAAAACAAACTTTGCAAACTGATGCTGTTGTCAGCATCCAGCTAAAATGGTAACCAACTTCAATAAATCATATTATTTGCTCTATGCAAATTGTAAAAAAAAAATAAAAAAACAAACAAACAAACATACAAAAACTTAAAATGTACAAATGATAAACTCTGAAGATTTTCATAATAAAATCATAATATAATTATATTTTAAACCAATTTATTTATTTTATAAAGGGACTTTGCTAAAAGTTATAGAAATTGGTGTAGTTGTTAGATATAGATCCATTCCAAGGCACTGTGGATTACCATTTATAGTTTTCTTTAATTAATCACTTAAAAAAACCTTCTGATTTCTTTAGGTTCCCAAGCAATCATTTGCAAAGCCATTTACTACAACTTATTTCACAGTTTCCTCTCCAAGAATTAAAAAAAAAAAAAAAAAAAAAAAATCCTCAAACCCCTTCCCCTGCCTTTCCCCCAACTTTTGGATTTGAGTGGTTCATGTCCTTACAAAGACTTCGAAGCCAGTAATCAATGATGTTGCTGCTGTGAAGCCAATTTTCCCTGTTAACACTACACAAATTAAGTTCAGAAGCATGATGTCCCAAAAAAATAAATGCCCCTGAAAATTCTGGAATTTTCTAAAAATTAAATCTATCTCTTCATTAAGTGTAAATGCTGCACTAATTTTTCAGTGATCCAAAATGTTTTTATCAAAATTTTACTCTGCTGTGTAGCCAAATTTTGAAGAAGAATCCAATTGTGATGTGGAAAAACTGGTTGATAAAAATTAACAGAATTAAATTACAGCAAATCTCCATGTTTTTATGCTGAATGTATTATTATTGATTCTAATATACCTATTTGACTGCTTTACTTTATTACAGGTAAATAAATAAACAATATTAATGTAATAATAGCATAGAGTTCTTGGTATAATATTTTTAGCATAATTTTGGTCTTAACTAGCTTAAATTTTGTTTGAAAATGATGAGGCATCGACTTAAAAAAGTGCTCAGAATTTGTCAACCATTGTCCAGAACATAATCTACTCTCTAAAGGAACAATATGCTCTACTTAATTTGTCCTAGAAGAGGGTTTCACTGTATCTTTTCAGTAGATATCAAACAAGCTCACAGTGCTCATTTGGCACCAGATGCATAGTGAAGAGAATTAAAAGAAAAAAAAAAATTTTTTAAAAGTAAGTGTTGATTACCTATGCTGCTGCCTCTCCAAACATTATACCAACAAATGTTACGAAAGGGATTTGTCAACACACTCATTTTGAGAGTTTAGAGTCAATTAATCTACTGGCTCAGTTCCACTAGGTAAACAGTGACTGGGGAAAAATCTTTGCATGTAAGCATCACCTGCAATAGTCCCATGCATGTATACTGTCAATACAAGGGAATAGAATCCTGGGTGCACAAAGCCAACCTTATATGTTTAGGTAGCACAATAATATTCATGCAAAAACATATAACAAAAGTTGATAATACTAGGTTAGAGAAGTCAGTTAGTTAACTAGTCAGCAAGTGAGTCCTGCCACATCACACCCTCCAGGTCTTGAACAAGGCCTTCATGAAGCACAGCCTGCAGAAATCAGACATATGTGGCAAGTTGGTGAGGTTAAACTTAGTTATGCAAGACTGAAGTGCATGGCCAAGTTAACCATTCCCCTCTTTTAAATACTTCTCTAGTTCACCACAGAAAAAAGCAAAACACACGTAAACATACACACATGCACACACACACACACACACACACACACACACACACACACACACACACACACACACACACACACACACACACACACACACACACACACACACACACATGCACACACATGAACACACTTGAATTTTACCCTCTGCATGGATCAACTAGTAAACTTGCACAAGTATAAAATTCCATAAACATATTTTGGTCAGATAACATGACATTAAATTCTCTGTAACTACTTTGTATGAAAAAAGTACAATGTAGTTGGGATAACTGGAAAAGGTATCATTAACAGTACACACCAGACTACCACTAGTAAGATTCCCCCCCCCCCCTGTTCTGCCATGTCAGCAATATACACCACAAGGAGACCTTCAATATCCATGAAAGATGTTGACAGTGCAAGGATATAGCCAAATACACCACTCAAGCTTGCCATTGCATAGTGTTGTATGTATATGAGATGTGTTTGCGTGCATGTCCATGTGTTTGCGTGCATGTCCATCTGTTTGCCTGCCTATGTGAGAGTGTATGCATGTGCTCTGCGTCTGTCTATGTGTTTATGCTATGTGTCTGTGTGCATGCATGTTATGCATCTGTCTATCCTTATGTGCATGTGTGTGCAAACATCTTTATCGCTGTAGAAGCCTCCTTGTAGTTGTGCGTGTGACTATACCCTTGCACTGTCAACATCCTTCATGGCTGTTGAATACCTCCTTGTAGTGGTGTACTGGAGCTGAGAGGAGTACACAATAATACACTCATAAATATTACTATAAATATAGTCACAACTAACCAGAGTCCATTCAGTTTAAAAATATAATCGTGTTCTGCACATATGCATACCAGTAAGCTATTACTCAGATGTGGATATAGATATCACTCTATCCCTGCTCTTAAATATATTTTTTTGGTTTTATAAAATTATTGATATTTTCCATAAACAATTGGTAAATATAATTTTAAGGTGCAGTTATAGAAGCAATTACATGGTGACTGTAATATCAGTTATTTTTTAAGTATTTTGAAAGTGTTCAGTTAGCTTTCAGTTCTTAAACTACTGTTTCCTGGAAACTAATCCTACTGAAGAAAATAAAATAAAATCTTATATATTTAATATTATATAAATTGATTAATGCAATAAAATGAAGCATCAATTTATTGTTAATCCTTCCATTCATAAGTTTTCCAATCACAAATCGGAGGGAGGAATGCAACCATCCTTATCCTACACAGGGGACACCTCTTATGTTTCTGCAGAAAGATAAGTAAACACAAAAGATTAACATTATGGTTGAATATAATCAGTTCACAAAAATGTTAGAATTACAAGAAATAAATATAATCAAGATAGTCAAATTTTTATCGACAACATGTAATACATTCAGCAATATTATTTTTTATTTTTTATATTAAAAAAATATTGGTTCCCTGAAATTGTTGTAAAATACTCCATAAAATATTTTTTTAAAAATTACCCATAGTCCACACAAATAGTTGGCAGAGAATGGGAAGCAACATTCAAATGTTTAGCTAAAAAAATATGATTTTCCACTTATTAGGAAAAAAGAATCATGTTATGGAGACTGAACTTGGAGAGATTTGTCAAGAAGGGAAAAAAATGCTATGCTAATTTTTTTTTTACTTCCTGAGGGGTTTCCTTTATGATCTGATCCTGTTCTATGTTATTTTTTTTATTCTTTTTATATTCTAATATGCAGAAGAGTGATCACATTTTTTCTTAGAAATTTCACCACAATCTTATTCCACACTGTGGGACCATTTGGTTTTCTCCTCACTTTACGAAACTACCAAAGAAATAAGAAATTCACATGAACACTATTTGAGAAAAACCAGATATAAGTGTATAATGTTCAGTGGTAAATATAACTAAAAATTATGATCATATAGCTTGACCCTCTAGTGGCATCAGAGATCTGTGCAAATTGATATCATACATTATATTGATAGCTTTCTGAAATACCATGTTACTCTGAAAAAAAGTATGTTCTTTTTTTTTCTTCTTAACATTCCATTCTACTTTTATCCATAAGTAGTATTAGTCAATTCACTCATTTTGAATCATTAGCATCTCCAATGGCAACCAAGTTATGTGTTTGACAAAAGAAGGATGAATAGGAAAATGAATCTATAATAATCAAACTTAGTACTTCCTTTTATCAAACCTTCTTTTTGTTCGGCAGAATAGTTCTAAGATGCACCTCCATTGCACTTTGATTTAATAAGAAGCAGCCATGGAAACCACCTGGAATTGTAGTTACAAATATGGGCTATAGCTGTGATATAAGACCACTTTTTTTTCCTAAGAATTCCCTCTTTTTTTAATAAGAATTCCCTTTTTTCTTTTCTTGGCATTGTTCATTACAATTAGGTGTCTGAATTAATACATTACACAGACATTATGATGTTTTCAGCATAAAGTGCTGCAGGATAATCTTGTGAACGACTACACTAAAGTGTTATGCTTATTACTGCCATATACTACATACACTGAATGCTATTGTTGTGTTACAGGGAGCTATTTGGCATATTTACTCTCCAACAGATTCTGACAAAATCAGAGCACTTATTAGAAAAGTGAGTTAATTTTATTCCCTCTTATCTCTGATGATGCATTTTGTTATCCATTTTATTCAGAAATATTGCAATTGAATGAAGAGGACTGTATATATATATACATATATATACTGGTGTGTATATATATGTATATACATAGGTATATATATGTATATATACATAGGTATATATATATGTACTAACCGTGTTACTCAGACCCTGTGCAGGAATTTCACTCTAACAATTTCGGAATAGACAACATTGCTGGAGCAGCCATGCACTGTTGGCATGAGTGTGAGGTGTATAGAATAAATTAATTCTACCTAATAATAATATCTGGACATCTCCACATGACCAGCTTATGAAAATTAAGAACAAACATCAGGCAACTGAAGATGTTTCCCTTCTCTCGTTCACTAACTCTAATCACTTTGTTAACTGATATCATCCGAACCTAATTTTAAATAAGATCTTGAATATGCTTTGTAATGAAGGCAGTTTTGTAACTGAAGTTTTATAATGCGATATTAGCTGAATAGCCTATTTGGTTGGCCTACACAGGGTAATTATTAACTTCCAGAAATGCAAAATCGAATATAGCTGCCGCATCCCAAAAAATTAGATGGACTGAAAATAAATTTTAGATCCGACCTGTGGTCAAGAACATCGACTATCATTTTGCAATTCTGCATTCCATGTCAGGAATGTGAACATTAAGATCAGACCTAGGCCAGTTTATTTTTCCAGCCTGCATAAGATGTGCGATTGTATTTAAAACTAATATCATTACTGCAGGTGTATGAAGAGACTTCAGAGCCTCTTCCCATAGGATCTGATCCCATACATGACCAACTCACGTACCTCAATGCTGATCTCCATGAGAGGCTCTATTATGAGTATGGGGTTAGAGGTTGGGCCATAGTCCAGTGTGAAGGTGATGCAGTATTCATACCTGCAGGAGCAGCTCACCAGGTTTGTGTGCTTAGAGTGGAGAGTAGATTGGGTCAGATTGAATGGAAGCTTCATGCTAGTAAATACTTCCCTAGGGTACCAGCACACCGTTATCCTAATTCTCTATTTCTTGACACGAACCTATGTTACTCTGCTGCAAAGAAAAATGTGCTCCTAACTTTTGCTGAATCCAGAGATGATAAAATTGTTTTCTTAAGCAAATATAGGTAGCCAGCTTGTAATCGTCTAATACAATGTGATCTGCATCAAATTGTAACTTCATTTGTGAATGTAAAACATGTAAGCCTTTTTTTTATATAATTCTTACTTGTATCTACTTCAACCAATGCTATATCAGCCAAAAACATGTCTTGCCATAGGAGCATTCTTGCAATTTTAATGTTTCAGTGAAGTATTTTGGAATCAAACAGTGTCATGTCAGCATGTGCCAATTCTCAATCATGATCCAGGTGAAATGTATAACCAATTGATACTGTACATGTTTATCTTTAGCACAGAGCAATTCCAAGTTAAACATTTACTTTTTTAATTGAATATACCAACCGGTATGTACTACTCAATTTTTTAAAAATATTTTGACGTTGTCTGTAGGTTCAAAATCTGTGCAGCTGCATCAAAATTGCCTAGGACTTTGTTTCACCAGAAGTGAGTTCAGTAGTGGCACCATTACAACACAGTAGGTATGGAGAGCCTTGCATATTTCACTCTTTGGGTGATACAAGGGTTCCTGCAACATATATGTGGGGATCAAAAATATAATGAGGTTAAAACTTGTGAAAGTCAAAACACACCTGAGTACCACTGTTTTGTGCACATGTTCTCTTTGTTTATGGCAATGAATTATGTTTTAGCATGTGAAGGAATGCTTAAAGATGACAGAGCAATTCAGAAACCTCTCTGAACAGCATGCCAACCATGAGGACAAACTTCAAGTAAGGATTCAAAATTTTATCATAATCACCTATCATGGATATTGTTCATAGGAAAAGAATTGCCCATACTCACACCAGTTATGTATTGACTTTCAATGTTAATGAGTTGAAATTTTCCATATTATACACCCCCATTTTCAGGTAAAGAGCATGGTCTACCACTCCATCAAGGACATTGTGGGTGCTCTCACTTCTTCGACAAGATGAATGCTTCCTCTGTGTCCTGTTTGGACTTGTCCTTGCAGCATACATACTAAACTCGTTTTGAGAACTCAGAATCATACACAGAGATTTGATTAATGACTATATGACATGATATGATATGATATTGCAAAATACAAGATTGATCAACAGGTGCTCTAATCCAGGGTGGAAGAATCTTTCTTTCTCTGCATTCTCTTCGTTTGCTTAGTTTTGATAGTGTGGTCATTTACTTGCAAATATTACCCCAAAAATTGCATCAACTGGTTCGTTAGATATCTAGGGCTAGGGCTAGAGCTAGAGATAATGGGATTGGGGTGTTGGGGAGAGGACAGTGGGTAAAGTGAATACCATATCCCCAGCTGCTCCCAAAGTGCAGCTGCACTAAGAAGTATCACATTAACTATCACATTAATTTTGTCTGCATAATTTTAAAGGTGCCACATATTTCCTTTTGAAAGTGTTAGAACTTTATTTTAACTGAGTTAATGAATAATTTTACTCTTTGGTTAGTGAAATACATGTCACCAGGTTTTCTATGTTGCTATAGGCACTGCCATGAAGGTAAATTGAGAATAAATGCTTTACCGAAAACTGAGGAAGTAGTTTTACATAGCCAATGAATTTATGGCTGCATTTAAAGATGGAATACCTGATATCTCGCTCTCCCCTCCTACCCACTTATGAATTGGCTTTGGGATCTCCCCCATTACACATGTACCCAGAGATCTCCTATCCCTCAACCACCTATAAATAAATCCTGGTATCATACTTCACCTATACACATAAACCCTAAAATCTCTCCACCACACCCTCCACCAAAATATGGGATATTGTGTCTATCTACCACGCCATAAACATGATCCCTTGAATCCCGAAACCCCCTACCCATGGGCCCTGGATTGTCTATCCACATTTAAATATGGGTTCCTAGACTTATTCTCTGGTATCTTCCTAACCTACAAATGGGATACACAAATGGGCCCTGGAATCCACCCACTCTAATCCTGGACCCAGAAATCTTACCCTAACCTTACAAATTGGCCCTGCAATTTCACATCCCCTCCCAACACATGGCCCCTGGAATTTCCCTAACCACCACCTATATATGGACTCTGTAATATTCCCCTACTCCTAAAACCTGTCCCTATAACTCCGTATCCCCCCTACCCACAACGAATGAGACCAGGAATATCTTTCTACTAAACACGTGCACAGGATTGTCCCCCCACCAGCCCCACCCCCACCTCCCCACTACCACCGCCCTAATTATGCATTGGCCCAGGTATGTCCACCCTTTACACATGGACATTGACAACTAGGTAATTGGTAACTCCCATCATCCCCTACTCCCACACATGTGCTATGGTATCTCTCCCCACCCTATCCTAAATATGGGCCACTGGCCTCACTGCCATAAATTTTATACCAACTAGAGGCAAAGATCACTGACTCCTTGTATGTAGGAGGAACAAAATTAAAGCCAAATATTACTCTACCAGTCTGGTTTGGAAATGAGAATACCCAAACTTTCCCAGTGTGGGTTTTAACCTATTACTACATGGGCTTTTCATGAATATTTTTGTTAGCTATTGTTTGTTGGTGGACAATGCCAACTATTACCTATCAGCGTGTCTGTATTAGATGAACATTTACAGATAAAGTAGGCAAAAGGACATAAAGTATATCTTTCAATTATGCTTTAAGTAACACTGTATTAACTATTGATAATGTGATTGCCATGTGTTAATTGGTAGCTGAGAGGGGGTGTAGCACAGATTTAGAAAGTTGGGGCTGCGAGTATGAGTGGACCGCATTATATCTTTTTTAATTTATCCTGTTCTTTATCTCATATATATATATATATATAAAGAGATGTCTGCCTGTCTGTCAATCTGTCTGTCTGTCTGTCTGTCTGTCTGTCTGTCTGTCTGTCTGTCTGTCTGTCTGTCTCTCTGTCTGTCTCTCTGTCTGTTTCTTCCATCATTCTGGCCAAACCAGTGAGTGGATTTCTTTGAAAATTGGCATAATGATATGTTTTGGACCCAACTTCAAACATGAACTAAAAAATTTGGAAAATGGTTACAATATTAATGAGAAAAGCCAATAATGGAATTTTTGCCAGAAAAACAATTGGAACTACAGATCTAAAACTTGGAATATATATATGCAACTTCTCTCTGGGAGTAACATGGGCTGGGTACCACTTGACCACATCTCTTCCTTTCCTTATGTAATTCTATTAATTACAAAAATGGTATTTCAGCAAATACATTTGAATCTAATAATTTAGACCAATGAGCTCATATAATTTTAGAATCACTATAATCTGAGAGATATTCTTAGTATATTTATATGACCACACCCACTTCTATTTTCATGTCAGGCCCAAGAGACCCAAAATGATACTTTGGCCTAGCAAACCCTTGAAGCTACAGAATTAATATATGGTATGTATACACAACTTGACTTTGAGAGTAACATGAGTAGGATTCTTCCTGGCTAAACCTCTTTCCATTGGTTTGTGAAAACAAAAATTCTGAATAACGCATGGACCAAAGGAGCTAGATTAACAAACACACTTTAATATATATTTTGGTTTGTAAATATGTTTGTGTTTAGGCATGATGGCTAAACACTTGGATCTAAAAGGCCAAAATTCGGTATATACTCTCCTAGAACCCAGGTAAGCATTATTATACATATGTGGGCATGGTAAATGGTGCAGTTTGATCATATGTACACCAACAGGAATAAATTAGGCTTTAAAAAAAGTTAATAAGAGGCCAATAAGGCTAATTTTGGCATTTGGTCTCCAATTACCAAGGAAAACATTATTATCCGAGTATGCCTGTAGTCTGGTCATAGCCACAGCCACAGTAAGTTATTATTGCTATTTTAAGATAATGAAACAACCAACCTGAATGAAATTTGGAGTGACACTTCCATGAAACTAGGTGAGCATTACTGATTATGTGTGTGTCACTAGGTATGGTTTGGTCCTGGCCACACTCATAGGACATCATTATGCCTTCCAAATACTCATTTATGGACTAATTATGCTAAAATATGGTATACTGAGTCCAAGTAATTGGGTGGGCATTATTAACTACATGTGAGAGTAGCAATATGTTTGGTTTGGTATTAACCACACACCCTGGAAGTTGTTTTGGCTAACCAAAGTTAATTAAAGGCCAAACCAGGCCAAAATTGGAATGGCTTCTATAATGTTTCATGTTGACATTGGCAGGGCAACACCAGGAACATGCTGCTAGTAGTCTATACATACATTTAAAATATATTAAGTGACTGCAGGATGTCAGAAGAGAGCTCCTGGCTGCATGGTGAGGTGGGAGAGGGAGATGGGGGAAGTGGTGTGTGTGATACCCATGAAAGCCAAACAAATGTGGGGAACGAATGAGATCATTCAAGAACTGACCAGACTACTGTAAACAGCAGCTGCTATATCCACAAGTACAAGACATGGCTACCTTGATCTTTGGTTAATCAAAAACTGTAAATGATGTGTTGATTCTGTTAATCCATTTACAAGTCTGTGGTTGTAATAATTACATACAACCACAGTTATGTAAAATTGATTGACAGAATAAGCACATCATTTACATTTTTTGAGTAATGAAAGTGAACTTAAGTTTTCACAAAACCAACCACACTCTTTGCAAGATTTTCCTTATCAGAATTACCTCAATGGATAGAGGTAGAAGAGCTCTTATACCAAATGTAATTATATTCATTTTAAGCACAGGAAAATGAGATCATTGTATTAGCATATCTTGTTTGATGAAGCAGCTCTGAACAAACTAAATATGTTTAGAAACAGCATCAAATACACTTCATCTTTTATGAAAACGACATCAAGGAAATTAAGAATCAAAAGTTATGAAAATTTTATTGAAAATGAAAAATCATGGTGAACACCACCCACCTTCAATTTAAAAGGATTTGCAATCTAGTAGAATAAATATGCTTGTAGCTCATGTGATTAAACAGCTTATAAATTTTTTAACATTGGCTTAAGAAGGGGATGTAGGGGAGGGGGTAGAGCCCTTATTCAATGGTGGGATGAGACCTCAATGTTGGTTCCATGCTCAGGCCAAGAAAGTGCCACCAGAAACTACTATAACTTAATTGATAATGCATCTCACTGCAGAGTTCACACCTCGGGCACAATGTATAACATTGGAAGTAGAGCATATTCACTGGACATAAGTTATATATATACTTATATGCAGTGAATTTGCAATATTATTCAATTCAATTTGTACTCAATGAAGCATGAAGTGTGCATGGAACCCCTATTGTCAGAGCTGGCTGACAATCTTTTCCATAAACAATTCATAGTCTCTGTTGACATTTTTCTCATCGCCATGACTTTGCTCTCGTGATTGTTCCTGTCTGGAAGACCATTTCTTCCATAGTAATCTATCTACAGTGCCTACAAGATCATTAGCTATCCAAATTTCAAGATTTAACCCCTTACCTAAAGATGTCCTTACGAAACTGCTAATCTAGCTTAAATCATTTTCAAACTACCCAATTATAATTTAAACTGAATCATTGACTAAGTGCTAGAAACAGGAATGTGGTCTATCAGATATAAATTGCTGAAAATCTACAATGTTCTTTACAGATGTTGTTCTTTAAAGACAATTAAAGTATAATTACAAGTACACATCTTCACAACAATGCATTCCATAGTTTTATCCAGTAGTGATGGGAGAAAGAAGGGAGGGAAAGCTTTTCCACTTCAATGTTGTCCTCCCTCCCTTATTTGTGATTACACACATTCCTACCCTGGTTTACTGGAAAACCGCCACTTTTGGGTGACCGATTTTTGTTGGATTGGCATTTACCATTTACAATGCACTGCTAATAAACAGGTGCTTTCGTTAATCACCTTCACTCCATCCAATCTACCGACCTTTATAGTAAGTTTTTATATTATATTTTACATTTTGTTAGGTAAATTTTTTCATTGATGCTGCAAAAACAATATTATTTATATATCAAGAACACTTGAGGAAAATGTATAACACCTGTGTATCATGGTCCTATTTAAGCAATATCTTCTACTCATAAAAAGACAAGAATAAACTATCAATACTATATGCATCTTCTTTCTTCACATCAGATGTTCAAGAGGAAAAGTTGTATCAACACCTTCCAGCTAAGAGTCAGTGCTAGCAGGTGCCAGAGCTGTCAGGTTAGATTCAAAGTCAGGGAAAATTCCAGCTGAAATTTCCACAGAAGCAGCAGACTACTTCCGGAAGTGATCTGCAGCATGTTTTTTTTGTAGTGTAATACCTTTAATGATGGCTCCAGGTGGATTGCCCAGATAGATATTGACCATGGATCTCAGATCAAATTCTTGTTGGCTCACACCCTCAGGGTTTTTCTCAAGCATCGGTCTCTGGTAGGACTCAACATTTCCCAAAGAGGAGCTGGTGCCCACATCATTATCCAGGTTGTATGCAGAGGCTGAGACTACAGGTTGCATTGAGCACAGTTTACCATTGTTGATAGGATTCGATGCATTTAGAGTAGCACTGCACTCACTGAAGTTGAAGGATGCTGCTTGGTGGGTGCTGTCAAAATGCAGGTGGCCATTGGCTGTAGCTGCTTCAGGACAAGGAAGACTGCTAATGATATTATTCCCATAGCCATTGACAGGAATGGAGAGATCTGGAACTCCAGAAGCACTCCAGTTGTTGGTTGGAGTAAAGCTGTAACTGGGCCTGGTGGAGCTGCTGTAGGATCCATTGGCTACACCCATTGGAGAAGCATGCCCATATGAGTAGACAGGGCCTGCTGAGTTTTGTGCTCCAGTGTAAAGCCTGCCTCTATCTGGCATTCCAGAATATTGGCCTTGCTGTATATTCCAAAGTAACCTAGCAGCAGCTTGTGGGCTCTCTCTTTGAGGCAATGTTTTAGGACTGGTAGTGTGGGAATGGTAGGAAGACATATCCTTTGGAAATCGGTGGTAGGGCTGAGGCTTGTACCTTTTTTTGTTGTATTCAAAATTGGGATGCTTCCTCCTATGAGCTTCCATCAACCTTTTGGCCTCTTCAATGAAAGGACACCTTTCTTCTTCCATTAGTCCTTTCTACTCTCTGCCCAGTTGCTTACTAATTTCAACAGCATTGAAATCCGGGTTCTCCTTAGAGACTCTCTTTCACATTTTTTTACACCAGATCATGAAGGCATTCATTGGGTGCTTCACCTTAATGTCTTCATCCTCCCCACTATTGGGTGAGCTGCAAGCATGGTCTGGAGAAGACATCTGCACTAATAACTAAACAATTGATCCTGTCTGTTTTAAACCCTATGCAATATGGCAGGATTGATGAAAGAACTCAATGACCTATATTAATTTTAATTGCCAAATTTCTGCTCCATCATTTGGCTTCATTTTAATTTGTTTTATCATTTTCACTAGTATTCCTACGAACAGTAAACTCTTAGCTTATGCTAAAGGTCTACTTATACTTTTTTTTGGAATCCTTTAAGAAATTTGTGTAGTTATGCAGGGGGGGGAGGGGGGTGGGGGGGGGGGGGGGAGGGTGAGTGGTAGAGATATCATAACAAATATATTATTCATGTAATACATAAATTGATTAAGAGAAAGATAGTTTCTAAGTGTGTTATGAAACTATATTAGAAAAGTCTAAAAAAAAAAAAAAAAATCACATTTGTATGAATAATTAATATACTATGGTGGGCTATTAAGTGCTGTATAAACTCAGGTTCATGTAGTGTAGCTCAAATAATGAACAAGAACTGTTAACCAAGATTAAAGTAAAACTATATTAGGTCTGTGGTGTATCTGGCAAATATTCAGTTTTTAATATTAGATAAATTCACCACAAAAAATCAGCTACTGCTGTGTTTCACCACCACCACCCCCCCCCCCCCCCACCCCCACACTAGTGCTCTTCTTTTCATTCTCAACTCTTCCACACTTCACCATGTACAATTTTCAAGCATAAGAAGTGGAGGGGTGTAGCAGAAAAAAGCTGCAGCAGCTACTACACTGGGTTGTGGGCAAGTGTAAATTAATAAAAAATATATATACTTGACTGAATATAAAAAAATTAAAAAAATTGCAAAAAGAAGTGAAGTATATTAAAAAGTGGAAGATATTTTCTTGTACCAATTCCTTGAATGATGACCTACTAGAATAATACAATAGCAATATCACAAATATATAATTGATACACAAGTAATAATATTTATGAAGAGAGAATATTAAATACATAGAAAAAATAAATGAAAATTATAAGAAGGATCAATGTTAAAAATATAACTACACTCCCTCAAAATAAAATAATAATAAAAATTAATGAATATCAAGTATGAAAGTAAAAATGTTAAGTATCATATGTAAATATATTCATTTATGGCTCCCCAGAAATTAGGTCAAAGTTCACTGAAGACTACACAAGACAGATTTCTGCCTTATTTCACTTTCAGTCATGCAAATATTCAAATAAACTGCAACAAACAAAAAAAAAAAAAACATGCTCAAGGGAAGTAAAAAGGGGGGGAGGAGCCATGTGGACAGTGACCTCTCTCATAAATGACCTCATGGGGTATCCATGAGGGAAAGGTCCTTTCCTACAATTAATTAGACCATGAATTTGAAATATTTTTAAAAAGTAAAGCCTACACTCTCATGAGCAATGTCTGTGGCTGGAGATATGAAAATCAATAACTGGAACTAAGATAATTAGAGACATTTAGAAATACTTAGGAATAACTGTGGTGGAAGTCATTTAATTAACAAATTTGATCACAGCCAAGCAGAAAAAATAAATTGAAACTCTTATAATGCCCTACAAATTTTTTTTTGAGGAATGGAGAGTAGGGGGGGGGGGGAGATTTTTAAATATTCAGTAAATGGTTTAAATAGGGTATTAGCATACCCTGCATGTGAAGAGGTGTGGACCAAGGGTTTGACCAAGTAAAATGTTCAGATATTTCTAACCTGATGCACCCAGAGGAAGTGGTGTGGACAGGTGGGACACAGCCCTAGTTTTTTCCAAGAATAATAATGTGTGTTCATACCAAGTATTAGATTCTGGTTCATGGGTTACCACAGTATTTTTTTTTTTTTTTTTTTGGGGGGGGGGGGGGGGGGGGGGGAGGGGGGATGGTGTTGTGTATATTCAACCTCACATAAAAAAGGACAAGATCAATTGTCCCAAAATGTTTGGCTTTAAACTCATCCATGATGTAGGGTATCTACCATGAATATCAGTGGCAAGGAGACAATATTTGAGTAGATTCCTTTGATCTTGCTCATTGCTCTGACCCCTAACTGCAGTGCAGCATGGAACTAGGTACTCATATATTTTGCTATGAGATGTTATTGGTGAACAACTCAGTGAATAGCCATTAGTCCTGCACTTTATTTTCCAGGTGGACAATGACATTGATCACACATTACTCATGGTGCTGCAAGAAAAGGGGGAAAAAAGGGTCAATGAAATTTCCTACACAAAAGTCCTTGCAAAATCTAGCATCAGCAGTAACCCATGTTGCACATAGATCAAGAGAGAAAGCTTATTTACAATCTATTCTGCCCCTTTTCATTCCCACTGCCCCACTCTGGTTGATACCTCTAAGGAACAGCCTTCAAATATAGCTAAAGAAGAATATGTAAATTCACTCCTGGAAAACTAAAACACAATTTTTCTAATTAACACTATAATTTTGACTGAAACCCTTAAGATTAGTTATTTGTTAGGCAACTATATAATTTAATGTCATTACTTATATTAACCAGCTCTGTGTATAGTTACTTATTATTGTGTTATGTGTTCTCAGTCATGATTTTGTGTCATCTTTGATGTGGCTCAACCCACCAGGAATTACTAATTAAAGGAGCTCCTGAGTGGAAGAGCCAGATTTCCCTAATGCGCATTTAAGATAAATATTTAAAAAATATATTTAACTTAAAGGTAGGTAAAAATCTACCTAGCACTTAGATTGATCTCTGGTGGTAGCATGAACTGAGGAGACTAAAGCTTAGAACCCTCTTGCCCCCACACCTGGTGGCTTCGGGTGCAGCTTATCCTGAGTTAAAGAGATCAAGACTTAAAACCAACTTGATCCCCACAATCACCCCCTCCTTGCCATAGCCCTGGACTTTCTTAGCTATTCCAGCCTTCCATCACTGACACTCTTTGGGGAGCAGTGTCATCCATTAATAGCCATCAAATAGACTTGTGGCTAACAAGATATGAATAGACTTAGTTTTTAAGTGCTTGTATTTGAGAAAGGACCACATCCAGTATGATAACGCTGAAATAAGCACTTATATACCTTTGAATGTTATGGGGTTATCATGAAATGTTTGACCCCCAATTGTTTTGGGGTGAAGTATGTCACGTAATAGCTACTTCTGTGTCATTACTAGTGTCAAGCTTTTTCAGATGAACATATGCATAACAATAAAACAAGGCTATTCTTGTTTGCATCAATACAATGTTATTGAAAATAAAATTTAAAGAGAACAGGAGCAACAACAAATGATTATGAAAAAGTCTAAACAAATTCAAGTAATAATTAGTTCATTAATTATGGATAGGTGAAAGACTAGACACCAAATATTATGAGATAAGGAAATACATTCAAGTCTTTGTTAACTGCAACACTGTTTTCCAGATAGTTCTCTTGATCAACAAAACCACCATGTGTTCCTCTTTGGCAAATTTCTCTCCAAGATTAGGTGCAAACATTAGTAAGAGCTTCTGAGGAAACTCTCCTGGAGTGAAGGCATACAGAATATCACAGACAGACTTCTTCAGTGAACCTCTTCATTTTCCTCTGCCATCTGCACTGTTCAGCACAACTACTCCAGCACGATGTTTTTTTATCAAGATGGCTGATGAGACCCTCCAAAGGTTGAAGAGAAGTGGATGAGTTGGAGGACTGTGAGTCTGGGATGGCTGCAGGCACAGCCAGGAGGATGCAGTGTCTTGCACCACTGGCTATACGCTCATTCAGATCCTTCAGTTGAGGTGGATCAAAATGCAATCGCTGAGTAAAGTGGAGGACATTCATATCTTCCCTGTGTCCCTTAGCTTCTACTATACCATTAGCCATAGAAACATTTCCTCCTATCACGTGTATCTGAGCTGGAAATAATGTATGTTTTAATAACAAGTTTCTATGCCAAATGATAGGGCTCATCCTTGCAAGGTCTGCCAAATTATTCATTTTTAAGCTTGGCTTTACTCCACTCTCATCCCCACCATCACCAGTGGTATAATGTGGACACCATGAAAACTGGATGATGAACCAGAAATGGTGACTAGCTTGTTTACCAAACACTCAACTGCTGGGATCACTGTAAGGAACCTGAATGCCATCCGGGTGCTGTTTGTAGGAATTTGCATTGCCAAATGAAAAAAGACAGTTCAACCTTTGGTTAAAGTGATTAGAAAATTATATCTAGATAAACTACTAACATTCATTATAATCACCCTCATTAATTGTAAAGATAAAAGCACTGAAAACACACACACGGACATGACCATATAGAGGATCATGTAAATTAAACTTGCCTGAAGACTTTCAAAAGACCCTATTTCAAACCCTAAAAGAATAAACCCCAAATATCCTATTCCACTGTAAGACAATAAATGCTTGATTTTTGTTTGATTCAAAGCCCCCACTGCTCAATAAATGATGGAGATCCCCCACAAAATGTAACACATTTCTTACTAAACCCACTTGTACTAAAACTGAATAGACTCCTATTTTGGGCATCAAAATCAATGAAGCTATAATTAGGGTAGGACCACCCTCATACACATTTGAGGCTCACATATGAAAAGAGGACGCAAATAATTTAAATAAGAAAGAGATGGTCATAAAAGTTTTACCCACATCCCCCATTAATACTGAATTAATCACTTGAATGCTCCTATCACCAGATACCACGTATAACAAAGCACCACTGAATAAAAATAGCCCAGAAGAATCCACCCCTAAAACCAAATACTCCAATCCCGCTTCTGTCCCATAGGCACTATTTGTTTTTGCCACTAAAATAAAATAAAAAGTAAAAAGTATGATAGTTTGTAACTCAAAGAATAAATATATCCAACAAAATCAACTGAAGAAAGACCCAACCAATACCATGAACACTAACAAAACAAAAAAAAAAAGGGATAGGAAAATTTAATTTTCTTGGACCAATCATAAGATTGAGTTGGACGCCACGAAAATTGAGAATGATGAACCAGAAACTGTGATAGCCTGTTTTCCAACCATTCAAGTACTGGGATCACTGTAAGGAACCCGAATGCCACCCGGGTGCTGTTTGTGGGTAATTTGCATTGTCAGTGAAAAAACAAAATTAAAAGATCTTTTCTACTACTTTGATGAAATTATCAGAAAGGTCTACCTTTGCAATGCTCAGGTGAAATTTGTATCTATTGTCGATGCCATCTCTGCATTGACCCATATTGGTCGATTTTTTTTAAGAAAGTCTTTTTCTGAGGTTTAAGTTTAACAATGGGAATCCTATTGTTAAAACAAAGATAGAGAATTTGAGTAGGTACAAGAATTTGGACAAGATATGTGTTGGACAAATTTGGTTTGATCCAAGAGTACGGCTACAAAACTGGAGATGAGTATGGTTTCATTCACTTTGATAGTGTGAATGATGCCCAAGCAGCTGTGAATTTCATAAGCACATATAGCCTTGATGAAAGTAATGTGTGTCTGCAGATTGAACCCTGTCTACCCCCAAAATCTACTCCTCTTTCAGAGAACGAAGACTGGAACATTTTTTCACTGCAAATGGTCACACCATGCAGGAAAACAGAAGTCCATCTTGCTCACAGCTATAGGGCCCACAGCTTACAAGCGTTTAAGTAGCTTGATCAGCCCAGATAAACCAGGAGATAAATCTTATTCTCAGCTGGTGGAGATCATGAAAGCTCATCACAGTCCAACTCCGTCTGAAATTGTACAAAGGTTCAAGTTCAATTGGCGAGATAGACATAAAGAGGAGACTATGGCAGATTTTGTTGCAGAACTTCGTGCACTAGCTGAATTTTGCAATTATAGTGAAACATTGAACGACATGCTCAGAGATCCTAGAGTTTGTGGAGTGAGGGAGGAGCATATTCAACGAAGCCTACTTGCGGAAAGTAATCTGACTCTCCAGAAGGCGCTTGATATCGCACAGTCGATGGAGCGAGCTGTTGAGAATGCTGCAACTCTGCGAGGCAAGGACAGTCACCAGGCTACTGCAGTTTCAGGTTTCAGCCATGGGAACGCTGACTTACGCACCAACCCTTCATTGGAGCAGGTACTTATGTTTAAGAGTAAACATAACGCTAAGGGACAGAGAGAACCTCTGCATCCTTGTTTTAGATGTGCTAAAACTGGTCATACCCCTGCTTTGTGCAAGTTCAAGAATGCTAAGTGTCATCACTGTGGGAAATTAGGCCATATCAGACCTGCATGCAAGAGTAGAGAGAAAACTCACCATAACCCTATGAAACTTGGGGCTGTTAAGCATGTACAGGAAGAACAAGTTGAGAGTGATAGAGAGTATAGCCTCTTTTCTATCCCTTCTCATGGGACGTCCAAACTCTGTACAGTTACGTTAGAACTGGCTGGGCAACAATTACAAATGGAAATAGATACTGAAGCATCCCTTTCTCTAATTTCTGAAAGTACATGTAGAAAATTGTGGCCTAAGAAAAGATTATTACCAACAATTGCAAAGCTTAAAACCTATTCTCGTGAAACATTGCCAATTTTGGGTACTTTGAATGTTCAGGTATCTCACAATAAGAAGAAGGCTTGCTTAGCATTAGTTGTAGTCACTGGGAGTGGCCCCAGTCTATTAGGTCATGATTGGTTGAAGAAATTGAAATTGGATTGGCAACAAATCAACCACATGCACCTGAAAACTCTGCATGATTTGCTGGAGGAACACAAAGTAGTGTTTGAGGAAAGTCTTGGAATGCTAAATGGGTTCAAAGCTAAAATTTTTGTAGACCCATCTGTTAGCCCAAGGTTTTTTAAAGCCCATTCTGTACCATATTCGATGCAGATTTTAGTGGATGAAAAACTAGACCAATTGGTGAAAGAAAAGGTCATAGAACCTGTGCAGTATGCTGATTGGGCAGCACCCATTGTACCAGTACTTAAAAGTGACAAGAAAACAGTCCGAATTTGTGGTGATTTTAACCTGACAGTTAATAGAGCTGGAAAGCTAGACTGGTATCCTATACCTAAGATTGAAGATCTGTTTGCCAGAGTAGCAGGTGGTCAATTGTTTACACAGTTACACATGAGTCAGGCTTATCAGCAACTCCTCCTCTGTGAGGATTTAAAGCAATATGTGGTTATAAACACACATAGGAGATTGTTTAGGTACAACCGACTACCCTATGGAATTTCATCTGCACCTGGTATATTCCAAAGAACCATGGAAAGCCTCCTACAGGGAATCCCAAACGTAATGGTTTACTTAGATGACATACTCATTACGGGGTCCACTGAGGACTTACATTTGGAATCATTAGGGGAAGTGTTGAGGAGAATCCAGAAGGCTGGTCTCAAACTGAGGAGAGAAAAGTGTGTTTTTATGGCTCCTTCTGTGGTGTATCTTGGGTACAGAATAGATGCACAAGGGTTGCACCCAATGCCAGACAAAGTGAAAGCAGTAATGGATGCACCTCAGCCAACAACAATTACTGAGTTAAAGTCTTATTTAGGACTGTTAAATTATTATGGCAAGTTCCTGCCTAATATCTCAACTATTTTAGCTCCACTGTACACCCTTTTGCGAAAGTCAGAACCTTGGAAATGGTCTGATAAGCAACAGTCAGCTTTTGACAAATCTAAACAATTGCTAACCTCTTCACAATTATTGGTACATTTTGACCCTAGCAAGGAATTAATACTTTCTTGTGATGCCTCTCAGTATGGCATAGGAGCTGTGTTAGCACATAGATTCTCTGATGGATCAGAAAAACCTATTGGGTTTGTGTCCCGTACTTTAACAATGGCAGAAAAAAATTATTCTCAAATCGAGAGAGAAGGTTTAGCATGTGTATTTGGAGTAAAAAAATTCCACTCTTATCTCTATGGTCATAAGTTTGAATTAGTGACTGACCACAAACCACTAATCACTTTATTTAGTGAGAAAAAGGCAATGTCTCCACAAGCCTCTGGTAGAATACAGAGATGGTCTCTTACCTTAGGTATATATGAACATACAATTTCTTTTAAGCCAACAAGTGCACATGGAAATGCAGATGCCCTGAGTCGGTTGCCACTTCCTGTTCAACCAACACAAACACCAGAACCTTTGGAAACAGTTTTGTTAATGGAACAGCTAGCTTCTAGCCCTGTCACAGCAAAACATATTAGAGCATGGACTGGAAGAGATCCATTGCTTTCTCGTGTGTTACAGTTTGTACAAAATGGTTGGCCAGAAATTGTTGATGAGGATTCAGTGAAACTATTATGGAGAAAGTGTCTAGAACTTTCCTGCCAGGAAGGTTGCATTCTTTGGGAAATAGAGTTGTCATACCTAAATCTGGTAGAACAGAGGTATTGCATGAGTTACATGGTGGTCATCCTGGAGAAACTCATATGAAGAGATTAGCCCGCATGTTTGTGTGGTGGCCAGGAATAACACAAGATATTGAAGACAAAGTAAAAAAAATGCACTGAATGTCAGGAAATTCACCCTAACCCTCCTGTGGCACCATTGATGCCATGGAAATGGCCGTCGACCTTGGATTAGAGTTCATATTGATTTTGCAGGTCCATTCCTGAATCATATGTTTTTCATTTTGATTGACTCACATTCCAAATGGATAGAAGTACATCCTATGTCTTCCATTATAGCATCAGCAACAATTCAGTGTTTGCGTAATATTTTTTGCACAATTTGGGATATCAGAAAATGTAGTATCTGACAATGGTCCTACTTTAACAAGCATGGAATTTAAACAGTTCTTACAAAGAAATGGTATGAGGCACACAACTTCACCATCTTATCATTTCCGCATCTAATGGATTAGCGGAGAGAGCAGTGCAAATATTTAAGCACAGTGTTGCAAAATTGATTGAGGGAACAGTACAAACAAAAATTGCTAGATTCTTATTCACTTATAGAATCACACCTCAATCAACCACAGGAATGTCTCCTTCAGAATTATTGTTAGGAAGAAGATTGAAATCAGCACTTGATTTAATGAAACCTAATCTACAACATCAAGTTGAGAAGGAACAAGGAAGACAGAAAATTGCACATGACCGTCGAGCAGTTAATCGAACATTCAATATTGGAGAAAAAGTTAATGCAAAAAATTATGGTCAAGGAGAGAAGTGGTTACCAGCCAAGATAATTAAAAAAACTGGGTTCACAATTTTTCACTGTGGAATTATTGCAAAATAAGATGGTATGGTGTCGTCATCTTAATCAATTACGACAACGCTATGGAGAAGATTCTGACCTCCTAGGAACAGAGAAAAACACCTCATCTCAAACACCAAGAGAGCCTATTGAGTATCCATTTTTCCCAGTTGAAGGATCCAGGGTCCAGAAGCTTGTAGATATTGCAGTGGATGTAGCACCTGAGTCTGATATTGAACAGCCTATACTTCCTCGCTACCCAACTCGAGTCAGGCATCCCCCTGATAGATATTCCTAGAAAATCTCACATTTAAGGGGAGAGAAGTGTCATAACATGAACTGAACTGTCTTACTTATTGTTATTACTATAGTATTGATGCTGTTAGTTATTGTGGTATTGTTTCATTCCTGTATTGTGGTTAATGTTATCTCCTGTTATGTTCTTTTTATATCATCGAACGCATAAAGGTGGTCTGTTTGGTTATCAGTTGATTGTTTTATCTTTGGATTGTGAATTGCCTTTATGATATTTTAACAAGATTTCATTGAGCTTGATTTATTGGAATAACTAAGTTACAAGTTATTACACAAACCAAATTGATGAAACAGAAATAAAACTTTTGGTTCTTTCAATACACAACCAGCAGATGTTCAGTTTTCTCTTTTATAATGGGGGAGCACCTTTAAAAAATGAAGGAGAATTAAAGCCATAGAAATAACAGCAAAGAAAAATTAGCATTACAAAATGTGGTGTTAGTGTTGGAGACACTCAGCCCTTTCATTTACAGCTGGGGTGGAGGTAGGTTGCACAAAAAGAGGGTAATACTTGGGGGGGGGGGGGTGGGAATCCCAGTGGGAGTCTCTCTCTCTCTCTATCTCTCTCTCTCTATCTCTCTCTCTCTCTCTCTCTCTCTCTGTGGGGAATCAGATAAGGGAAATTTGAGTATACTTGTTTCAATACACGGTCTTGACTTTTTCTTCCATTAGGTGACAAGGTAAGTGCTCAATAAAATTTAAATTTTCATTGACATTATTCTTCTATTTATCACAATTAGATGGTTGTTTACAGTGGTTGGAATTTGGTTGGCTTTCAGTGAGCTATGCTATTGAGGGTGACTTTGCAAATATGAATACATTTTTTTTAATTTTTTTTTAAATAGCCTGTCAAAATTTTCATTGCATTACTTCTAACAAATTCTAACATTTGTTTGGAGATTTGAATTATTTATTTTTTTAATTTATTTTATTTTTTTTATTTCTTTTTTTTTTTTTTTTTTTGGCAAAAAGTTTTAGTTTTTCCATTAAACGCAGTAAATTCATCCCTTTTTTTCAGGCAAAGCTGGGTACCCAGAGTAGAGAAAAAAATTAGCCTGAACAAACATTGCCATTAAATTTTTATAGCAAACTATGAAAGGCTACTACTAGGGTAGGAAACTATTTCTGTAATGTTGTAAAAAAAATAGAAATATTTTGTTTGCAGTGATTTTCCTATGGTTCTAATACACAGTATGTATATATGAATATTTTAGACTCAGACTAATTATAATATATGGTTAAGCTTAAAAAAAAAAAAAAAAAAAAAAAAAAAAAAAAAAAAATTAAATAAAATTAAAAAATAAATAAAAAATAAAAAATAAATTTTAAATCATGAAGAAATTGGAGGTATATGCCCCTTTCTCCCTCCACCCCCGCCTTGGTTAAGCCACTGATCAATGAATAAAGTGGTTTTCATTAAGGTGGCTACTTGTGGAGGGGTCTCACAAAAGAAAAATACTACTATTTTATAATTGCAATCCTCTACATGCCATTCCATAACATTCCTCATGAAACCCAGCCCAATTTCTGGAATGCTTCCTGTTTGAATGAAAATAAAATTATTCAGCTCTATTTGGATTCTGCAAAGAGTTGGGCATCATTTGACAATTCAGTTTGACACTAGTTGAATTTGTCCACATATACTATTTTGTACTTTATTTATTATCATTCTTTTCTTTACTATCTTCTTATAGATATGGCTACTGGTGGTGATTCTTTGAATGACTAGCCTGTAGCATTCATCTATTCAGCTTCCAGACTTTACTTATTTATCACATCAAGTTAAGGCTTATACACATTGTTGGGTGAATCTATAAGGTGCATAGTTGGAATAGTTACATTCTAACTTACATTCCTCCCTCAGTTTATGTAAAATCACTTGAAATGCCTAATTATTTTCTTGAAGTTGAAGTAAAGCAGTGAAGCAGTGAAGCAGTGTACTTCAAAGGTCCAATTACCTTAATAAATAAATCCGGGAGTACTCCCCACTTGTATACCTAAGTCTAGCATGTGCAGCAAAAAAAACAACAACAAAGAATTGCCCATGCTCAATTAATGCCCTCAAATATGACCACGCCTATCCAATAGCTAAAGCTCCTAAAAGGTTAAACTTATTATGCATACCAGATTTTGGACCTGCAATTAGGTAAGTTTAGGGCTAAAAATTTCATAATCCATACAAGAACTCTATGCCATTAGTCCTGTTCATCTTTATTGACCAGTTTTTCCACATCACAATATTAGATTCTCACTAAATATTTGGTTACAGGACCAAGTAAGTTTGATAAATTCATTTAAGATAAATAAAAAATTGGAAAGCATTAAACCATAATGAAAGAGAGATTTTATTTTGATGATATCCTAGATTTTTAGGAGCATTAATTTTTGGGACATTGGTTTAAAATCTATTTTTTTAAGTCTTGTTTAGAAAATTCAGCTTCACAGCATCACTATCATCAATTACTGGAATTGACAAGAAGGTAAAAAATATAAGAATAAGAATTTGTAGGGACAAGATCCAGTCAAATCAATAGTTTTGGGTTTGGGTGGGGGGAGACAGGGAGGTGGTGGGTGGAAGGGGCCAGTGGAATATTTTTTGGTTTTTCTTTCAATTCTTAGAGAAGAACATTATAGGTAAGTGGTAGTAAATTGCTTCAGAGTTAATTCATCAATAAACTAGATGAATGAGGTGTTTATCACTTTAATTAATTAAAATTATAATATTAAATGATAATTGACAGTGTCTTGAAATGAATTTATATCCAGCTTTTATACCATTATTATAAGATTACATTATGAAATGTTTCATAGTTTTCTATGTGTATTTTTAGTTTTTCTTTGTTATTTATTAGATTTGTTTGTACAATTTCAATTTTTCGAATATATGATTTTATCAAAGTCGACGGCTGATTTTGCTCGATGTTGACAATAGTGGCAGGTGGCAAAGGCTGTTTTTCTGATAAAAGAGCATGAAAAAGGCAGAAATCAAACAATTAGCAAACGAACAAAAATAGTCAAGCCGTCTTAGATATAATCGTAATTGTCTATGATGTGGAAAATCAATATAAACTTCAAAAGTTGATGCAAATGGTCTAATCAATTTTTAAACAGATTAAGATGACTTGAAATGAATATTGTTTCTACTGAAGGTATATGAACTAAACATTGAAAAGGAAGTCATTGGTGTCACTTACTCATTCACTCACTCACTCACGCACTCACGCACTCACTCACGCACTCACTCACAGGATCCTCAACTATGCAATGGCCTATGAGGCATTGTTGAGACCATATGCAAGATTCTGTGATTATATTGAATGGTGTGTTGCTTTTTCTTATAGAGTTGGTTGAATTTCACTAGGAGTGAACTCATTCTACTGTTTCAGTCTATTCTCCTTTATCCCTTCCAATCCCTTATATGGCACTTCCTTATATGGTATTTGGTTCCTCTAATGAAAGTCTCAGTCAATTCTGGGTACCTGTGCTGCATATGGATGCATTTATTACTACAAAGAAATGTTGTTTGGTATTTGTTCCAAGAATTCATTTACTCGTCAATGGAAGTTCTGAATACCCCCCATTCCAAACTATCTTAATTAATTTGATTAATACTTCTTACAGATGTTTCTATTTAGCCCCTTCTAATCTTTTATATTGCACTTTCTCATATGGTACTGGTTGTCTTTCAATAAAAGTTCCAGTCAATTCTGGGTACCTGTGCGGCATATGGATGTGTTACTACGCAGAAATGTTTTTGGTATTAGTTCCAACAATTTTATTTACTTATCTCCATAGCAATTTAAATTCTGAAGCAGCCGTTTCTAAACCATCCTAAGTAATTTGATTAATACTTCTTGCAGATGTTTCTATTTGGGACTACTGTTAGTTGTGCAAATTTGCTGTCAGTATATTCACTCCCATGTTGAAAGTTTATGATCTGATAATATACTTAATGACAGCTTACATTGTATAGGAACAAAGCACTTCTACGTCTTGAGTTCATTTTACTTTGATTAATGAGATCAGAGTCAATAATCCCTAAAAGTAATCTATGAATGTTTGTTATTACAGTGTGTATATCAGCTTACAGATGTTTTCTGCAGAAATTGAACAGAAATTCAGTATGCTAAGTGTTCCAACTGAGTCTCTATCTGATTTTAGTCCAAAAAAATCTATGGAGAGGGCCTCCTATTTGGCTAGGAGTGGTAAATACAGCACACCTCAACCAGTCCACCCACAGTAACCTCATTTCCAAAGGATTTAAATTTAACAAATATTAGGTAGCTAGCATGTATTATAAAGAAGTGACTCAACTCTGATTAGTGGTACAAACACAACCAGGCAATCTTGTGGATGGTGACTCAGGTTTATACATTACTACATTCACCATGGTCAGGTCAGGACTGGTCAATCCTAGAAATTGAACTGCTATCACTTTGGTTGGGAGAAAAAATTCAATGAAAAAATTCTCTATGGTAAGTCAAATGTGAAAACCAAAAAAAAGGGACAAATGTGTACTGCTTATCTGGCTCATGATTTAGTTTGAATGCTGGAGTGAAATGTGTTTGCTAGATCAATTTTTTCTCTATCTTCTTAGCTTGTACCAAAACTACCCCATTAGTGCTGTAATTCAGCCAGTGCCCAACAACCAACCCCCCCCCCTTACCCCCAACCACTCCACCTTTCTCCCAAAATTTAGTAAATAAATTCCTACCACAGCTACAGCAATTCTTACTACCACTACTAACCAGACAAGCAGCTTTACAAAACAAACCATTCTCAGTGGCAGGTGACTCCCCACCTTCAAACAAATTCAATTTTTTTTTTTTTTTTTTTTTTTTATCACATTTTTTTTTTTTTAACTGGGTAAAAAATTTCACAACAGTAACAATTGTTCCCACCAGTGCTGACCAGACAGCCAATTTTTTTTGGAGCTGCTAAAGTGTCAGACATAACTGATGAGCTAAAAGATAGTAATCAATCTGTAGTAGGAAGAGAACTATTTATATAATAGTTGCCAGCTTTGGATGATTTGGAAATAAATTTAAATATAATTCCAGCTAAAATTTCTAACTTCATTCCTCAGCAGAATTAGTTCACAACAGGCTCCCTGAAATTAGTTCATAGCTAACCCTGCTCATACTTCAAGGATACACCACTACAGTTATTTTGTAGTAATTAATCCAGTGATTATTTCAACATAATCATTATTGGCAACACTTTGAGGAGATAAGTCCATTGATTATCAATATAGTAATGCAAAGTATAAGTACAGCTTTCTCATGCTTTCAGTGAAGTGTCTCAAGGTCCAGCACAAAAACAATTGTGGTAGGATATAATGACAAAAAAAAAAAAAAAAAAAAAAAAAAAAAAAAAAAAAAAAGAATAAAAGGAGAAAAAAAAAATGAAAAAAAATTAATAATAATAAAAGAGAAAAAAATTAAAAAGAAAAACTTGAGACTCCAGATACAATAGCTTAAATTCCCCCCCCCCCCCCCCCATATTAAGACTTAATGTAGATGTATCACTCAGTATCTTAATATTGGACCAGTGATACCCAATACTTAGCTTTGATCTTCAGGGATAATTGTTCACTTTAATACATAGGCACTTGTTTTGTTGTTTTTGATAATCTTACTTTAATTCATAGTTTGCTTTGTGTGTGTGTCTGTCTGTCTGTCTTGACTCCAATTCCTCCCTAACGGCCACAAGGATTATTATGAAACTTCCAGATATTGATTATTTCATCACACTGAACATCCTCGAGAACCTTTCATTCCAATTGGGTGGCTATAGGTATGGTTTTCTTATTGGATGTTATTTAGTGACATGGAGGGCTAATCATCACAGAAACTTGACATGTTTATTAATTATATCATGTTTGTTTGATTAATGAAATTAGTATATATATATTCCCTACACATTACATAAAGAAAAATGAACATGATTGCTACTGCAGATGGCCAATTCAAAAAGAATGGACAGGTTTTCTGCTTGTTTTTCTAAATTAGGCCACTAAATATAAACAAGCTTGAAATGGATCAAGCATAATCCACCCACGTATTTGTGAATTTCCCATATTTTTCTAATTTCCCTTATTTTGCAAATTTTCCATATTTTATGACTTTCCCATATTTTACGAGACTGGAGACCAGGGATTGTACTGTACTGGGGATCTCAGCACTGGAAAATCTGAGAAAGTGTCACAAGCACAACACCTAAACAAATTGACTTTAAGATCCTTGAGCTCTTGCCAAGAACTCATTGGTAAAAAAATTCATTTTCACTTGAGCATGGTCTGATTATTTGACATTATATCTTTCAGGGGACTACAACTGCAGAGGACTACGACTGCAGGCACTACAACTCTATGGAAACACAAGGGAACACTGTTATGGCCTCCAAGCATTGCAGTAACTAGTTCATAGGAAAACTATATAGTTGCTTCACAATCATTCATATCCACTACTGACAGCACAGAAACTCTTTGATAAAAAAATTGACGTATCATTATTATATGTTACCCACTACAGCTATCTTACTTGCAAAAATAAATCCGGACTTGGTTAGATGTTATCTGCTTTCCTTCAGAAAAGTTTAGCTCCACAGACTCCAACCGCAAGCTCCCAGAGACTTTAATTCTATATAAAACCCAGCAGAACTTTAGATATTAACGGTGAATGGTTTTCCCAGCACTGGACAAGACAAAACCTGCTGATAGTAAAAGCTGAACACGGTAAACTGGAAACATTCAAGGAGATTTTTTTTTTTTTTTTTTTTTTTTTTTTTTTTTTTTTTTTTTTTTTTTTTTTTTTTTTTTTTTTAATAGGCATGCGCGCGGGCACAACCCAAGTAATTTCACGCGTTTGGTTTATTTTTTTTATTATTTAGAAACCCTTAGTACCATTTACAATACGAAGGTAGATCTCAACCTTGGGGTTGGAACCGAATTGTACAGCCTGGAATACCTGACCCTTCAATCTATTTCAGATGCTACGGCCCACCCAACAACCAGACCTGGACAAGCAATTCTTGCTTTGTGGGACCATAAGCAAATAAAATTGACAATCCAGGTCATTTCTTTCCAGCTTTACTTATAAAAGGTTGGCTAAGCTAGAAATCCTATAATTTTCTCCCTAAAAGGTTTGTTGCTATGTAATCTGTGTCATCTCTTTTCCAATCCTAGGAGAGTAGGAAAAAAATGTGAGGTTTAGTGATAATGTCCGCAAGCCAGACCCCTTACCTTAACTGGACCCCTTACCTTAACTGGACCCCTTACCTTAACTCGACCCCTTACCTTAACTGGACCCCTTACCATAGCAGGTTAGGTAAAGGATCGACCATCCAGACTGACACTTAGTGGGGATGCTAGTAGAAGTGTAGTGGACGTGGACGAGGTTCAACGTGTTTCACCTGAAAACCGAAAGGACCCAGAACAGCCTGTTTCCACTACTGAGATGGTTACACTGCCTAAAGTCTTGACAGCATTGAATGTCCAGCTAGGTGATGCTAACACCTCTAGAGCTCCAGCCATTACGGAAGGTGGTGAGCGTGGATTTATCAAGATTGGGGAGGGAGGGGAAGATGACAAGATAGAAGAGGAAACTCAGAAGGAGGTACCAACTAAACCTGGTGGGCAAGATGTCCTAGTTTTGAAGTTCAAGGAAGGTATGTTCATAAATTAGTGTTGATTCTCAAAATTTATACTGTTTAAAAATTCATGGATATATTTTGGGGAATGGGAGATACTGCAGTTTGCATAATTTGACAAAAGATACAGTACACAGGGATAGAAAATACACTGTGTACTCTGTTGAAATAATACAAATCTATAAAATTTTAAGGAGCATCGGCACTGGTTCCTAAAGGTAAGGATCATCGCTGTCAAAAAATGTAAGAGCTGCTGAACACCCATGCCCAATTATGGCTATGGGCTAACATGCTATTATTTCACCCCTAGGGATAGAGCCAGGGTGGGCCAAGAATATATCGCTGTATTTAAAGTAATATTCTTCAAATATTGCTATAACATACTCTAGGGGTCAGGACTTGAAGAGCATGAATGTGTTCATTCTTGAGTGAATTCTTTCTTCATACTTATCCGTTGAGCCATTTTCATTTGGGACCACTCTAATATACTTGTACCAGGAACATCTGTGTTATGACACAAATATTTATTTAATAGGCCACCAACTTTGGAACTTAAAGATTTAGAGAAAGGATCTAAAGTTCAATAAATATCTATATCAAATCCTTGATGAGGCCCCTTCACTGTTGATACTACAAAATCTGAGTGCAGAAAGTCCCACTAGTCCTGGAGAACTTTTAGAAGCCCTTGAGAGAACTGAACACCACTGTTTGTGGTAGAAATAGTTTGTGTTCCTGTTTCATCCAAGAAAGCATAGCTAGCTTTCTTTTAAGGAAATATAGGTTTTGTATTATGCTAGTAAATGGAGCTATGGCAAAGAAAGTTCATATCAAAACTTAATTTCTGAAATAATTAATGAAACATTGATACAATAGTCTCGGTTTGTGTTCCTCTGCAGCATTTCTTCTGTTTCTTGGAGTTAAGGGCGAGTCCAAACTGCACAAAAGGTTAACCATTTAGGTCCCCACCTGAGTCCACTCTAGTTAAAACTTTTAAAGATAATATTTAAAAATCATCTACAGTGCACCAGTTATGCCTGACCCTGCAGTTGATGTAGTGAAGTTGGCTTAGTCTGGTTTGTAGTGGTGACAACATTTTTTGCAGTTGTGAAAATTTGGCCTAGTTTTGTGCTTTCTGAGATTTGCTAGTTTCTTTATACTTTTTGGGGGAGACAAGAGGGGCACATGCCCCTTCAGCCCCTCCCTGATCCACTACTGGATTTCGGACGTGACTTAATATTTACATTTGCTTATAAAAATACTAGCTACACTTTCCAAGCTGGAATAGGAACACGCACTATTTCTACCACAAGCAGTAGTGTTCAGTCTGACTCCGGAATTTCACATGGAATAGTTGACATTGTGCACTTGAGATTTTACTAACAACAATGGAACTGAACCTCCTTCCCAATGATTTCATATTGATTTTTGTTCAAGCTTAACTCATTTTTCTGAAATTAGGATTTGTCCCCAAAGTTAGTGCGCCATAAAACCGATGTTCCCTGATGTTTTGTAGACTGCGTGATGTGTTTCCAATCCCTGCCTATTTTATCTATGTTGAGTTGAGAGAGAAAGAGAGCATCTCTCTTTATCTGATACAGTTTCAAAGCAATTGTACACACCTCCTGACCACTCCCAGACCCTGAAGGCACACTGAAGCTGCTGCAGTCTGCCATTGGTGTGGAGAAGATCTCAAGTGTGTTAAAGGAAGAAGGTTTAAGACAGGAACAGTTGCTATTGCAGTACAAGAACTGGCTAGAAGGTGAGGTGAGAGGAATTTGGAGGTGGGAGGAGTGTTAGTGGAAGGGGTTTGTAGATGGAATGCATATGGAGGTGGGTGTTAGAGTTTCCCCCAGATGTCTTGTCAAGTGTGGTGACGGCCATGATATTGGGTATGGCCCTAACCATTGGTATGGATGTGGTCTGGAGAAAGCCCTGCAACATTTGACCATACCTATATTTGTATTACCTAACATTTTTTAACGATTAACTAGTCGTACTTTTTAGCATTCTTTTTGTCAATATTTAGTCAGCTATGCATGTATAGCTGGCATTTGAGCTATGATGTATTGTGGTTGGTCTACCACACTTCCACACTCTGGGGGAATCTCTGTTGCAAAAAATTTGGGATGTGGTTTAGGAGGTTGAGCATTAGAAACTTTCAAAAACACAACATGTGAAACGGTACATCCTAGTTCTGTCAATCTGTCTGTGTGAGCTGAGGATAGAGAGAACCAGCACACTGGGATGAAACTTGGTATGAGCACATGGGGAAAGTAAAAATTAATAAAGTTTGATTATTACACTACACTCAAACTTCCCTTATCTGGACTCCACACACCCAGGCACTCCCTTCCCTCTCCTACCCAGCTGCTAAAATAAAGATTGAGTGCCATGGGGCCATAACACGTTTTTTGTTGTTATTTTTTAGTCAAATTTAGCTAAGGAAGATGAGAGAGAGAGACAGAACTATAATGTCTGCTGGTCGTGTATTCTAAGAGCTAAAAGTTTTCTTTATCTAGACCAAAATTGGATAGCTAGCCCTCAAAAATTCTGTGACTTCAATGGGGCGTGGCCAAAGGGGACAAATTTATACAGGCTGGTCATTTTTTTTTTTTTGCCCTTTCCTTTTCCACTGCAATGAGTTACATATTGAAGACCCTTTACCAGTTTTATCAATTACCCCCCCCCCCCCTATCCTCAGAGTATTTGCTGATTTTATGCAGCACCATGATTGGTGTATCTAATTTGAATCAAGAACAGTATGTCCAAAGTGACTATGTAAGTAATCATGGACCAGTTGGCAAAATGGGATGGGAAGGGGGAGGGGGGTAGGTGATCAGTGTGGAGACATAGACTTTGTCTATCATGGTCCACAAATCATATATCCTTACCTGTTTCTATTTCTAAAAGTTTCCTTCTGTATCCTAGGGCCAGATCTAGCAAGGTTATGAACTTTAACCTTACCATATCCATCAAAGAGCTCTTCCACCCTTAGCATTGGGTAGGCATCACCTGGGCACTCTGCAGATACATATGTGCGCTTTTCCACAGAGTGGGATCCTTAATTAATTTTAAAGATACAAGTGGTTTGTATAGAACATGTTGTTGCAGCTGTTTGTTGTTTTTTGTTATTGCTTCTTCTTGTCTTTTTTTTTCTTTTTTGTTCTCTTTTATTAATTTTTTTTTGTTGTTATTGGTTTGTTTGTTTTATTAAGAGATACCTCTCACCTCACCTCAGGCTATATTTTAAATGAGAAGCACTAGCACTGAGACTGGTGCTGGTCTAAGTCATAAAGAAGAAGTACAGTCATTGAGATAGTGCATGTGGGAAAATAAATTTAAAGGAAAAAATTGCCATAAAAGTGCAAATGAACATTAAATGAACCCAAATTAGTTAATTTATTAAGGAGTGTGTTTTGGATGAAGCTAAAATCACTACTTTACTTGCTATTCTTCTTTTTTTTCTTCTGGAAACTATCCTTATATATAATTGTTTCCAATTGCTCCTGGTTTTAGTACCTTATCATAAGGGGAGGGGGGGGGTTGAAAATGTTGAGTTGAGAGGTGATAGATATGTGTTTTCTTTTCTTTCCCTTTCTTCTTGTCCTCTTCTCTACCTTTGTCCTTCCACACACACACACACACACACACACACACACACACACACACACACACACACACACACACCGTCAGCTGCCCATCACATTCTTAAGAAGAGTGAGGACCGCATTTTGGTTGAGGAGAAGAAAACTGCAGATACGAACCAAATCTTGCAGGAGGCACGGGAACATTTAGAGGAATCGAGGAATGAGCTAAAGACATCACGTAAGTTATTGTGAGAGCCAGTGAAATTCTAGGAAAAGTAGTCGTCACTTACCATTCATGATAGTATTATTAACAAGCAAGTGTGCAGTTCGACGGCACTCTGCCTTCCCTAGCAATGGTTGTTCTATTCATGATTCCTTACCCAAATCATCTTGCATGAGTCTATCTTGGTGTAACTCTCAACTGCAAACAGTTGCATGAGCATTTTCGTTTTCGTTACAGCCTTAAATTTATCTGGAGGTGGACTTATAATCAATTAGCATAAATTTATCTGCGGGTGGAGCTATAATCAATAAGCGTGAAAGTTGGCTACAGAAAGGATTCTTCCATTTTACTATTTTAAACTAATATGCCGACAGTCTTCTCCATAGGAAACAGGAATGTGTAGAGGAGTGGATCATATTAGCACTGGATGATGTTGACATTTGCATTGGATAGGATTCATTGTGAACGCGTACATTGATGTCAAGACAGTCGAGATGGCCACTGTCAGGAATAGTCGCTCTAACCTCAGTGCAGGTCGGCCGTTTATAGCACCTAGCATGTTCTCTAGTGTGATGGCTATCATGATGGATTCTAGTTGGTGATCAGGTCCGCCTTGTCCATGCTCAGTAGATGACTTGAATAATTGTATGTATGGATTCATGTGATCTAGTTCCTTATGCAACTGCAGGAGGATTGTGATGTCAACATCGGATATGCGAGTGACACTACTTTCTAGTTCATTGTTGGCGTTATAAAAATAGAGCGGGGAAAATTATGGATTGGGAATGGTTTGGAAGAGGGTTGAACAGAGCTTGGTGTGGGATCAAGAGGGTTTTAAGCCACTTTCTCTTCTGATTATGCTGCCATCGGAGATGAACATAACTGCTGGGTAGATTTTCAGCTTGAATAGGTTTAAACTATTTTCCATTTAGTGCGCATTTAGAGAAATCTGGCTCTCCTACACAGGAGCTCCTTTAAGAAGTAACTTCTGGTGGGTTGAGCCACATCAAACATTACTCAAAATCATGAATGAGAACACATAACAAAATAGTAAGTAACTATACACTGCGCTAGTTTACATAAGTAATGACATTTAATTATATGGTTGCCTAACAAGTAACTAATCTTAAGAGTTCACCCCAAAATGAAATGTTATTACAATTTATGGAGGTGTTAATTAGGAAGTCGTGTTTTAGTTGTCAAGGAGTGAGTCTGCATGCTTTTCTGTCTCTTTAGTTGAAGGCTGGTCTTTACACTAGGTAAACCTCACCTTGTATCCGTGCCGAGAATCTACAAACAGTGACTTGAGCATTGTGATTCAGTAAAGTACCACAAACTGTTTAGATTTACCCATGGAGGCCACTGCCAGGCTATGGTTAGTGTGACTGAGTGAGGGAGGACAATTCTGTTTGGGTTATGTCAAAATATTTGACTAACATTGGAGGTGGATTGAGCAACGGATCGAGCTTGATTTTTCCTCTTTGACAGCATGTGGTCACACTCTCTTTGCACCATCTTTGAATTTTATAGTGGGTGCATTGGACTTCAATGCAGCCAAAATCCATCTTTTCTAAATTATATAGACACTCTTCTTCCCTAAACGTGTCTAAATCCTGGATCAATGCCCAGAAATGTGTTTCTAGATGGTCCCCTCATTTTCATCTAAAATGTGTAGCAATCGTACATATTTTTCCTGTGAACATTACTGTGAGAATATCTTTTTACTAAACTCAAATCCTTGCACCTAGACAAATGAAATTTGGCATGCGTACACAACCTAACTCTAGGATTAACATGAACTGGATCCAAGGACCTGACCACACCCCATTTTGTGTGCTTGTGCATGTCCATGTGTGTTATTGTTTGTTGGACAGCCAGTGGTTGGATTAGTTATGAAATAAGTCTGTAAGTGTTGCTGTAAAGTTTATTTTTTGTTGGACAAGCAGTTCCTTCATTATTGCAAGTGAATCTGCCAAGGGTCTGTGGTTGGTAGTAGTAGTAGTAGTAGTAGTAGTAGTATGACCTGTAATGTTGCTACTATTTATTTAGTCATTCCTTTATTCATTTTTGGCATATCACCAGGCTTATTTCCTTCCTTAGCCTTCTCTCCTGACCCTTCTCCTAAATATAAAGGAACCTTTAAATTCTGAGATGAGATTTTATTGTTATAGTTGCTGTTGTTTTTTTTAACTTTTTTTTTGTTGTGTCCTTTTTTTCTTTTTTTTTCGGTCAGTTTTTTTATTTAACTTTGTTGTTGTTTTTGTTTATTTGTTTGGTGGGGTTGTTGTTCCTTCTCTTTCTCTCTGACACTCTCAGGTGAGGAGGAGTTGAAACTGAAGAAGCACCGGGACAATGCTCGTGCCAGATACTGCAAGCTCAGGACAGAGCTGCACCCCTCTAAAATGGCTCTCCAGCAACTTGACAACTTCACCCATAATGGAGACAGTGGAGACTGGCAAAATGAACAACTGTAATGGCGGCTATAGTTCTGTGTCACACTCATCTACACATGGCATGATTTGTTTTCCATCTCACTCATAACACTACCACAACACATATGTCCTACTTTATTTATCAACACCCTTCACTCCTTCCATAGCTAATGCATTTGTGATATTTCCTAGGGGAGGGGGGGGGGGGGGGGGATGTGTGTGACTGCTATTTTTTCACACATATTTTAAACTACCTCTTCAGTGAAATATTCAAGGTACTCACTCTTAACTTGTTTAGTTCTAAATGAGGATATATCTATATATATATAGATAGATAGATAGATGGATATTAGAAGACCTATGTAACTACCTATGTAACTATGTTCGTCCGTTTCTCAAAATCCCTCTGTTAGATTTTGACCAAACTTTTAGGGATGGAGGAGACCCACCCTGAGATAGTTTTAGGCCAGATGGCATGTGGGAAAATACAGAATTTGTCTGTTGGTCTGTCTGTATGTTTGTACCATCATTCTGGCCAAACTGGTAGGCGGATTTCTCTGAAACTCGGCATGATGATGGGTTTTGACCCAACTTAAAACATGGGCTAAAAATTTCACAAAATGGTTACCATGGTAACAAGAAAAAGCCAACAAAAAAAATTATTTTTGTCAAAAAAAAAAATTGGAGCTAGAGATCTAAAACTTGGTATGAATATACAACTTCACTCTGGGAGTAACATGGGCTGTGTCCCACCTGGCCACACCTCTTCCTTTTCTGTGTAAGGCTATTAATGCATAAATATATGTTTCAGCAAAATCACTTCAACCTAGGGAGTTGAACTAATGAACCCATATATATTTAGAATCAATATAGTCTGAGGAATGTTTTAAGTACATTTATATACCACACCCACTTCTGCTTTCGTGTCAGGCCCAAAAGAGGACAAAAATGGTATTTTGGCCAAATGAATCCTTGGGCAACAGATTTAATATATGGTTTGAATACTCAACTTTGACTATAATGTTTGATGCTGAAATTGGCTAGGTAACAACGGGTATATGCTGCTAGTATATATATATATTTGTATTTGCATGCTTCTAGGTCTATGAATTTCACCATCATTAGTACCAATGCATCATTTTTGACCTGACATGGCCAGAGAAAGAAATATTGTCTGGTGACCCAATTTGGGGTGGGGGGAGGAGAGGGGGGTTGCTGAAAATCATCCTCTGCATTGGATGTACCTACCCTAAAGAGCAGGTCATAATTTTCTGGTGGTTAGTGGCCAACTGTGACCAAGCCAATGTCCAAGAGCTGTCCAACAAGTACCACTTTTGGCACTTTTAACCTCATAAACCTACAGGAAGAGGTTTGAAGCACACTAAGTAAAGAGTATCCACTCAAATGTAATTCAAGTCTCTCATTTACAGAAGTATTATTGAAATACTCTGTGACTGAAAACTACTGTTACAAGATGAATTCAGCTCAAATTCACTACTTTTTGTCACTACTTATTTATTAGCTTTGAAAAATCCCAACGAAAACACAATACAGATTATATTTAGCATTCAAACCACACATTACAAATTTACATTGGATTATTCTTTTCCTTCAGATCACAGATTCAACATTTGCCTTATGCCCTTATCTGCACTCAGAAATAGAAAGACAGGAAAAAAATTCAGCACACACAGGCTGAACAGTTGGAAAAGAAATCTCTCCATTGGATCCTAGTATGAATTCACATTCAAGCAGAATTTTTCTGTGCTTGTGTCCCAGGCCATCTTCTTTATCATGGGGCAACTGCTTTATCATGAGGCATTATACTATGGGTTCTCCCTGGGAGGAAATCTTATGGAAGCGATTGTGGGGACAGATATTCTCTCTGCAGTGTAGCTTGCATGAACAGTGGCCATTGGAATGGAGCCATCTTGGTAGGTAACCATCTTGATTCTTGATGCACCTTATGAATAATATATTCCTCAGAAAATTGAAGATTTTATTCCAGTCTCATCTTCAGCATGGGCATCTCCCTATGGTCTAACTTTGTCTGCAATCCTTAGCTGCTGCTGAAAATTCAATACATTTTGATAGTTTTGACAATTTCCCTATCAGACTTTTTTTCCTCCCAATTTGTTTCCAAAATTTACTACTTGTGGCAACACTGCTCAAGACTACTCCACATTCTTCAGAGGTCAGCCTCCTTTTAATAGGTGCTCTTTCTCTAATGGAGGTGACAATATAACAAAATAATAATAGATTCAATAATGAATACCATAATTACAATATATGTTGGAATGTGTGTACAAGTATGCTTCCTCCTACTCAGGCCACTAATCGACATGTAATAAATGAAGTCATTAAATAACAAATCAATTCAATGAATAACATCTGCTTCAGTCATCTTCTACTAATGGCACTCTTTTCAGGTGCATAATTTAATAATTAACGAAGTGTATTGTGTTTGCACTACAAATTTAAAATGATCTGTTTTAACATTTTAGCCATGTCAAAATTTTAGCCATGTCAAAATTTTAAGAAGGGGAAAGGGGGGGGGGGGGGGGGGGGCACACAGAAGGAACAAAGAGTTGGGTAGGAAGAGGGGGGGAGGAAATGGAAAGAAAATAAAAATCAAGTAACTCCAGGTTTGAACAACAGACTTTCAGCTTGAGAAACTTGTGCTTTAACCACTGAGCCACAATATTTAAGTCCTTTTTTTTTTATTATCAGAAATTTAAATTCTTCTTTCCCCTTCCAGGGGTGACTTTTTTTTTTGGAATTTTTTCTGTGAAAAACGTTAGTATGCACTGAAACCTAATGTGTGCCAATTTTGGTCAATATTCATTCAACGTTTTGCTCTCTATTGAGCCCACACAAGCACACACATACACACATACTTTTTCACATTTATAAATACTAGTGTTAAACCCGCCCTTTAGTGGACGGCAGTCATGAAAGCGTCTGCGTTGAAAATATGTAGACTTTTAAAACTAAAGTGAACATATGATTAGGTCAATGTATTATTTAAAAGCACAAGTTTTGACATTTTCAGCCTTACACACAAAAAAAAAGAAGAGGTGTGGTCAGAATGGACCCACCCCATATTATTCGCAGACACATGTGTCTTGATCAAACTTTTAGTCCTGTAGCTCCTTTATTTCTTGTTTAAAAGTATCATTTTCCCTTTGATTTTTTTTTTTTTTTTTTTTTTTTTTTTTTTTTTTTTTTTTTTTTTTTTTTTTGGTTTAATAACAAAGGGGTGTGGTAATATTGATATGCTTATGGCATTCCTCTGGTGACATTGGTTTTGAATATGTATGAGTTCGTAAGTCTATCTCAATTCTTTTTTCTGGCAAAAGTACTTTTTTGACTTTTTGAATACAGAAAGGGGTGTGGCCCTGTAGACATGCTTATGACATCCCATTGGTGATATTGATTCTAAATATATATAGGTTTGTGGGTCCAACTTCAACCTTTCAAGTGTTAAACACGGATGCACAGGCGAACAGACAGACAGATGGACTTATAGCACTGTGAGAGAAAAAATGTGCCAATTGGCACAAAATATGGCATGAACAATTGGGGTGGGTGTAGGATGGTCTTACATGATTGAATTTTGAATTACTGTCATTTTTGTTTATATATCTCTCTTTTTTAATTTGTGCATGGCCACTGGCATTCAGAGAACTACTGGGCCAGTTGGGAAGAAATTTGGCATGATCCCTTGGGTTGAGTGTGAGACAATTATTACATAATTAAATTTTGAATTAATGTATTTTAGTCTATCTAATGTGAAGGATCGAGGATGACCCTTCTCTGATGACCTGGGCAATGCAAGAGGACCAGAGACTTGATGGTGAACTGGTGAAGAAGAGGAAACATTATTAGTTATGTGTTGGTTATTATATTAGTTTTGTGTTACTTCTTAATTGGATTCTCTAACTGTAAAGGAAACATTAATAGTGTGTGGTTTTGTGGTCATTGATTTATATTAGTTTCGTGTTGCTTATTAATTGGACTCCTCTGACTGGACAGAACATTAATGGTGTCTGATTTTGTGCTCATTGATTTTGTCTGTAATATAATAATGTGGTGTGCAGTTTTTCTGGGATTCTGAGAGCTATCAGTTCACTCTAGAAGAGAGATTCTTTTTTTTTGCCTGTGTTGTTACTTGGGAATTACTGGGCAATATCCGTTCTGAGGAACTAGGGTGCAGACACAGCATGCAGTCTGCTGGGGTGCAGAGTTTGTGTTGGCTGGAGAGGCTGAAGTTGTATGGGTGCTGTGGCAGGTTCTGTCACACTAATTATCTTTTTGTATTTGTACAAAACTATTGGGATTGAGAGAACCAATGGACTGATTTGGCATGAGCATTTGTGGTGGGTGTGGGATTAATATTACAAAATTGCATTTTGAATTCATATATATATTTTTTCTATTTGTGCATAACCACTAGGATTTAAAGAACATCTTTGCTGATTGGGATGAGATTGGTCATTAGCATATTGTGGGGGGGGGGGGGGTGGGAGGTTGATTTTTACATAATTAAAATTGGCCTATCAATCTGGCTTTTTCTATAAGTGCATAACCACAGGGATTTGGAAAACCACAGGTCCAAATGCTTGGCATAAGCTCTTAGAGTGGGTGGGTTGATTCAAGGCGCCCCAGGTAGTACCAGATAAGCGAATTATTAGGGCGACGTGAGCCGATGTCTTGGCTGACAAGTTTTCCAGGTGTTGATGGAAGGTCAGTGTGCAGTGAAGTTTGACCCCGAGGTAAATCGGGGCGGCCTGAAACTGGAGTCTGTTTTGTCGACTGTGATGTTGAGCTTGTGGCTTGCCTCTCGGTTGTTTAGGTGGAATGTGGAGGATATGGTCTTGGCCAAGGAGAGCTTCAGATGCCAGTTTGTCAGGTGGATTGACAGGATGTTCATATTGCCTGTTTGCCCCGATTCGATGGTTTCCCAGCTTGTTGGACAGAAGGATGGCAAGGTCATCAGCATATCCATATTTCTTGGACAGCATGTCTGGGAGGTCGTGTAAATAGATGTTAAACAACATCGGGTCGAGCTTCGGGAGAGCGATGACTTTGGCTTGTCGCCATATCTTCGGGAGCTTTGAAGTGAGAAAGCAGAGGGAGCAGAATGATCGAAGCCACTCTGTGGCCTTACTACCCTGGTGCAGAATGAACTCCAGGCAGATGTTGTCAATCCTGGCTGCTTTGTTTGGCTTCAGGTGTTTGATGGCCAATTTCATTTCGTCCTTGGTGAACTCTCCTGAGAGGTTGGAGTCGATGCTGGGCTCCCTGCATAAGTCAGTCACTTCACCGATGGTCTTCCTGGGGAACTCCTTGTCGGCGTTGAGATACCTCCCGTTGCTGATCAGCTGCGTTGCGATGGAGTCAGCAGTGATGGGGCACGGTTTGGTTTTGTTGTTTGGCTGGTCAGCTTATTGATGATCTGCCATGCTCGTCGGCTGGAGTGGGTGATGTCGATAGATTCGATTGTCTCAGTCCACCTCCCTCTCCGTTTGGTGTTAAGCCATGTCATGAGTTCTGTGGCAGCTCTGACCCTCTCGGCATTGGTTTTGGCCTTGTTGTGGGCATGCATAAGTTCCTTGCACTCTTTGTCCCAGCAGGGAATGTATTTCTTTTGGACTCCCCGCGGGACGTGTTTCTTGGTGGTGTTGGTCAACATTATGCAGTAGGCCACGTAGGAATCATTGATGTTTGATGCAGAAGGCACTGGCAGGGATTTGGTTGCGGTGTTGGTGCTGTTCACGAATTCCGACCAGTTAGCCTTGCGAAAGTTCCATATCTGGACAGGTTTCCCCTCTGTCGACTGGACAAGCGATGGTGTTGTGATCAGTGACGGGCGATGTTGGGAGTAAGGGAACTTGTCCAGGACGTGCCATACTGGGAGTAGCTCTAGCCCGATGACTTTGGTGAAGGCCAGGTCTGGGTTGGTTTTGGTGTTCCAGCACCTGGAGATGAATGACTAGGGCTCCTTTGGATTGAACAGAAGTGAAGCGTCTACCGTGAATGCCCAGTCTGCCTGGTACGTGCCATCTGGGTAGATGGTGTCGTAGCCCCAGTCAGTGTTCCAGCAGTTGAAGTCGCCTGTGTGCACAGCTGGAGCTGGGGCATGAGGCAGCGAGCCTGGTTGTTGTTTGTTCGGTGGTGGCTTGCGGACATTCACGACAGTCGTCTCCAGTACTTTTGTGGCGGTCCACTCCACCACAGAGTCAGGGGCACACTGACCAGCTGGTGACCAGGGTATGTCATTTCTTATGAAGGTTGCTAGGCTGTTGTATTGATTCACAGTGCTAGTTGGGCCTAATTGGTTGCAAACTATCTTTATGAGCAAATAGTTGCTCAAGCTTTATCTCATTTGGGTGGGTGGATGTGGGGGGGGGGTGGTCTAATGCAATAATATTTTCTACATGAACTGCAGAATGAAATATATCCATTCACATGCTCGAGTTGCCTCAATTTTTATTACACTTATTGTTTACAGTGTTTTTGTTTGTTTGTGTTATTAATTTTGTACAACCAGTTAACTCTACTCCCCTTTCTGCCCTCCTCCTCTTCTCTTTTCAACCATAGAGGATTTGCAATCCTGCTATGATAATGATACTGAGTTCTGTGATGAGGAAACCAAGCAGGGAAGGTAAGTATATAATTCAGTTCCAATGTCACCCATGGCAATCACACTGCCCCAATTACATTTCCATGTCACTCATGGCAAGTTTAAAGGAATCTATTTTTCACAATGAGCCCTTATTGGCCATTTATTCCCCTCCAATCCCCCCACCCGACCCAACCCACTCCAGCTGTTATGCCTGCACCCACTGCTCCTCTCAGCAGTCTCAGGGATGGCACCATGGTGGTGCCAAGAAAGGTATCCTCTGTCATGACTGCCTGCAGTATTTCCTGCACTATGGCGTGATGTGTGCACTGGACAAAGAGAGACAACCTCTGGAGTTCATGCATGAGTGAGTCATTGGGTGGGTCAAGAGACTATGCCTGTTCACTAGCTATGCTTCGTATAGGGCCACCGTTTGGTGTTCCTGACTTTAACCATAAAATTAATTGACAGTGCCATGCAGACACTGATTCCTACATTATTTTTGCAAACATTAATTAGCCATGACTATCTATAACCTCTTCATTCATACTGTTAACATCTACAGTATTAGCGAGAAATAATTCCTCCTTTCCCATTACTATAGAAAGTGGTGGGAGAAAGAAAGGAAAATACTGGAAAAATAATGGCAATAGGTGTGGGGGGGAGTGGTGGTTGTGAGGAATAAAGGAGTTGAATAAAGAATGAATTAGAAAGCACACTCCTGGATTTGAACCCAGGAGTTGGTACACAGCATTGACTGTATTTACTCCTGGGGTTATTGTATAGAAATGATCAGAGCAGTTCTTGGTAAAAACAACTGACAGTGTGAGGAAACTTAACTTTGTAGATTCAGGTTAGCCACTTAAAGTTTTTGTTCTTGAGCATATTAAATGTGCTAAAATGCCTTCAAATGCTATAGTGATAGCACAAGTAGGTCTTCGTTTAATTCTAAAAGCACCCCTGATTATACAAAAAATTTTCAGATTGGCCCAGTAGTTTTCGAGGTTTTAAACAACATGAAACTGGACATGCCAACTTTATGTAAGTATAGGTACTCTAAGAAATTAGCAATTAAACAACCTCTTCATTGGTTCTTGTTTGAAACACCTGCTCATATTATTTTGTCCTTTATCTGTACCTCATTCCATCTGTCTCTTCTTCTGCACGATATTCATGGTAAATGGTCAATCCTAGAACACCCACTTTATTAAGCAGCTGCTAGATCTGCAACAAGAAAGACAAAATTTTTATGACCAAGAAAAGCAAACAAGGGACTAAGGAAAAAAAAAATTTCTCCATTGAAAAGTGATTACATGGTAATGAGAAATTTGCAGACGGAGGGGGAAATGCTCAAATTTCAGGAGGTAGGGGTAACTCCTAATACAGGATATATGAACTCGTTTTTCTTGGGGCATAGCTTGCACCTAGATGTATAATAACTATAGTTTGCTAAATTGTGCTGAACAATAATTTTTTTAAAAGATTGTCAAAATATTTGATTTCTTTCCTCTTTTTTTTAAAGTCTCTCTACCACAAAGTTATAGTTGAGGTCTCCATTCCTTGATAATATTTACATAATCAGATATGCCTGAATATTTGAATACAAAAATGAAGTTTTCTGTCTAATTAGTAGTGGTAGTAGGAATTGTTACAGCTGTAGAATTAGTCGTCTGCTTATTGGCTTTCTTTAAAGTTTACTAATTTACTTTTTATTTGGGGTGGGAAGGACAGAACAGTAGGGGAACATTTTCTCCAGATCAAGAGTCCCCATGTAGCTTCTGCTGATAAACAAGTAGATGTTTTTTTCTTTCTTTTTTTCATTGAAGCAAACATGTTATATATTGATCCAGGATATATATATATATATATATATATATCTATTATAGCATTTGGACTAACTCAGGGCTCCAGGAAAAGCATCTTGACAGTTTCCTTTAAGATGATTTGATTTTCCTTATTTTTTGAGATATTTGTTCATCACAATAATTCCAGTTCAATTTAATCTAATTGACCCAAACTTAACATATTATTGTACATACTAGTGATATTGTACTTGTAATTAAACCTAGGTCATCATTGACAGCATTGCATTATTCGTATTATTAAACCCTACAGTATTGACAATGATCTAATCCCATCCTTATTAATTTCATTGTTATTAATCCGAAAAATATCCCAAAAAGTGTCAATCCTACAAGCTGTGGTTATCAGATTAATCATTTCCATATTTACAATAGCCAAACAACTTTCCATAAAGATGAAATGGATCCACAAATACATAAATCCTATTATTTTGACCAGCAGCACACAGGTCTAGGAATGATTCTTTGGAAACATCAAAATTAGTTGTTACAACTAATTGGTTAGAACAAGAGCTTTTACTCTACAGGGAAACACAGCTGTTTTCAGTAATTAATTTTTACAGTATAGAAATCCAATGTCCTCAATCTTGTCACAATTTTAACTTCATCTAAAGCTTTCTAAACAATTATTTTGTCTGATATGTAACACTACATTTCCCTAAGTATTATAATGATTATTTGCCTCAGGATTTAGTGTTGATTGCTCTTGTTGATTAAGAATTTAATATTTTCATTCCCTAAGCATTCACTGTAGTCAGGTACTAGAAATAAGTACAGTGATCAATCCCCCACCAACCACAAAAGGGAATCAAGCTCTCATTACAAGAGTGTATAATATTCCTTCATACTTGTGTGCATTTACTATTATAGGTCACAATGCCTTCATTAAGCCTCTCCTTTCCCATGAAGTCACCATTCCTTCCACAATTAACCCTAAGAGGTAAAATTGGCCATTAACCTCCCACTATCATTGACCTATTGATTCAAATTTTCATACTACTTGAACCACAAGAATAATGAAAATAAATATTATTTCTTTGAAATAAAAAGTAGGGATGATGTGTCAGCAAAAGTGCAGAAACAAGAATTCTGTGACAGTGTGTGTCCAAAAAATTCCCTACTTCACTGATTCCTGTGAACTTAGAATTCTAAACATAGTGAAAGAGTCAGTGTTTTAAAATACCTGTGAACTTAGAATAGTTATTCTACATGAGCTGGCTACAAGCTACAAGCTATTTGAAGAGGTGGCAGTCTTTCAGCATCACATCTAACACATTATGTGAGAATGTGGAATCGGTGAAGTAGGTGTCACAAAATTCTTGTTTCTTCACTGTTTGCTGGCACATCATCCCTACTTACTGTTTTTATTTCAAAGAAAAAAAATTTTTTTCTTGTTTCCTTCAGTTTTTGCATACTGTCAGATAGCTGGCTACAGTACTGGATTGGCATCTTGTATACATCTGATTGGCCTCCACAAGTGCACACTCTACCTGCACCTCTCCAGAAGGAGTGTATTCTCACAGTACAGAACTCAATCAATTAATAGGAAGTAGCAGTTAGCTAGCTATACCAATTCTATGACTAGCTGTAACAAATTTTTCTACCGAATTTGACTTACATTCGATATTTGGAAATGTAGTTTTGGTAATGATATTCATAGCCTCACACACAGTTGAATTGATAAAGTCAAAATGGCAGTTTGAACTTAACACTGCCGCTATTATTCTGGGATAAACTTTGTTAGTTTCTTAACATGGCAAATCAAATCAATACTTTGTAGACATGGCCTAAAAAAATAGTAAGTTGTTGGCAAAACTATTGCATGAATCACTGTAGCCAGCTAGGCTGTAGACCCTGAAATTAAGAAAAGGAATTATAAGAAGTAAGATTATGAACATTTGATGATTTTGACCAGTCTGTGCTCGCTACATTAACTATTGAATTGGAGAACAGAAACTTTCCTGGTAGTTTGTATTGCGGCTTATATGGACTGCAGGTAGGTTTTGCAGCCTAGGTTTGAGCCATGGAACAGAAAGTGAAGCTTTCTTGTTGTATTAATCAATGAGGCCACCATTCATATTGGTGATCATCCCTGCTCAGAGAGTATTACCTTAATCTCTGATAATTACTTCAACTCTGTACGGAGTCCTTCTGGAAAAATGTTTGTGATGCATTACTGACTGGAGATCCATATTTGTGGTGTGTAATTGGAGGGTTAGCCTGACTAAGTACTACAAACGGCAGCTGGCTAAATGTGCCATATCAACAATTGGGAAAGGAACTCCAGGCAACATAAAATTCAATTATTCCCTCTCTCTTTCCTGGAGGCCAAAGTGCAATTGTCTAATTTTGTGGGTCAAGAATTCACTGAGGCTTACATATCAAATGATGTTAATCATCTCTACCATGAGTTAGACAGGGAAATCAACAATATATTTGGCATTAGTGAATGCAATCAGCTACTATCTCGTATATAATAATTGCATTCAGTGATAAATTGACAGACTACATAATCATTTGTATATTCACTCATTTTATTCTGTTTTTCTCATTCTTTCTTTCTTCATTAGGGAGTTTTATGATTCAGCCATGCCTGATGATGGCTACTCTGGCAGTTCTGGTATTGCACTGAAGAAGAATTGTAGCAGTTCTCCTGGAAACATGTCCAGGCCAGGAATACACAGTGCCAAGCCTAACAAGACAGACACAGAAGATGAAGGTAAATATCAATTGACTTTACCAATAGAAAAGTATTGATGACTCTTTTCCAAAAATATTATTTGCAACTAGAATTATTTATTATCATAAATCATTCAAATAAATTTATTTATCTATTTATTAATTCAATTATGATCAAGTTCTTGTATTTTACTTAATGACCATAATTCGGTAAATACGTGAGGGAATAATCTTTGCTAAGTATTTGCCATCATGATCAAGACAAAAAGACATCATGAAATCATAGATCTGAAGTGAGCCCCCATAGAACTATTGTCAACCTATTCTGCCTGCTTTGACCCAGTGTAATGTTGATCTTTTGTGTTTCCTAATAGAGCTATTGTCAACCTATCCAACTAGACTCAACTGAGTGTGATGTTAGCCCAGTTTACACTTCCATAAAGCTTTTGTCAACATACTTCAACCTGCCTCAACCCAGTGTGTTGTCAGTCTAGTTTGGTTCCCTGTAAAGCAATTTATTACTTATTCAATGTGGACTAATTAGAACTATGTGAAGCCAACAAAAGTTGTATTAGATTGGGAGGCTAGTGCCTTTTTAATATTTTTTATCTGTAAATGTTGGATTTCAATAAGGAGATGCAGTTGGATCCATTCAACAGAGAAGTATCTCTCTAATGCCTTTTTTTTTTGTTGCTTGCAGCAGAGATCACAGATGAGGGAACGGAGGAGAGGAGGGAAGAAGAGCCTCAAGAGGAAGTGCAGCAAAGAGAGGAGAGGAGATTCTGTGAAGAAGAAAGGAGAACAAAGGAAGAAAATCACAGAGAAGAGGAAACACGTAAAATTGAGGAGAAACGCAAATCGGAGGAACGGCAAAGGGAGGAAAAAATGCGCAGGGAAGAGGAGAGACAACAAAATGAGGCCAAGATTGCTTTATTGATAGAAGAAGAAAAGAAAGAAGCATCAAAAATAGCTGAACTTCTAAACAAACTGGAGGAATTGAAATCTTCCCGACTTGCTCTTCAAAAAAAGCGAAAAGAGTGCATAGAAGATACAAGAAAAGAACAGCAGGAGATGAAGGCTAGAATTGGAAAGCAGGAAGAAAAATCTGAAGTGAGAATGCAAGAATTTGAGGCTGCACAGGAGAAACTGGATATGGAGTTCTTTGCGAAGCAAGAAAAAATGGTGGAACAATGGAACAAACTGCTGCATGAGGAAATGTCCAATAAACTGTTACCAAGAAAAAGTGTACAGAATAATACTGTAACCCGTTTGACATCCTCAGCTGCTCCTGCTGTTCATGATGACTACGGTCCTGATAGATTGGCATCCTATTTCATGGATGATGCATACTACTCGGGGTCGGAATGTCACCAGGCTGAAAAGAAGCACCAGTTAGCTGTAAACATGGATGATACCAATTCCGTCAGACTAAATCTTGAAAATCAGTCCATGAAAAGGAGTGGCAGTTCCCAGAACTTTCTGCTACCAAGTTCTTCTAAGAGGAATCAATTGTGGTTAGGAGAATGGTTGGTGGCTGCCGAGAGTGAAGACATAGGTAAACGTGTTGGGGATAGGAGCACTGAGCTATATCAAATGGAGAGTAGTCACAAGGCTGGCATTATCAATAAACAAGCCCTTTTGAATTTGAAGAAAGTCGAAGAAGAGGAGAGCCATGATGAGGGAAGATGGCATGGACGAGAAGGCAAGGGAACACAGCAAAATATCTCGCATGACAAGAGGAAGGAGAGAATAAAGTTAAATCCAAATGTTGCTCCTCCTCATACGTCATATCAAGAGAGCATTAGGGCTCCACCACAATGGACTCAGAGGGAAAATGCAGGGGAAAGGACTCTTACTGGTTTCGTGAGCCAAGAGGCACCCATTAGGCATGGCTTTGCATTCAGGTCTCCAAATTCAGAGAGGTTGCTAGGTCGATATAAATATGCTGCAGCAGGAACAAATCATGTTTCAGCACAGCCGGAAGGAGGAGTTCGGGTGAACCATTTGGAGCTCCAAGTGGTAACCACCCATTCCTACATGGTCAATGCCATACACAGGATTCGAGAACATACTGTTAGATTAGTATGTTTTAATACCTAGCCAAGCTTGTATATCATATGCTACAGAAATAATGCATGTCTTTTAAAATGACTTGTACCTTACTTCTTGTCAGTATCAGTGCGAATGCATACATATGTATGCATTAGTACTTTCCAAAATGCCCCCCTCACCCTATCAGTTTCCTCCATCCACATTATGGTTACTCCTCAAAAAGTGAATCATGTACTAGGGTTTTTTAAAAAAAATAATAAGCATATGTGGCACCTTCTCTGAGGCAAGTAGCTTGGAACACAGAGTGTGAAGGAGTAAGAGGTGAGGTTGAGGCAGTATCATCAGAGGCAGAGGCATTTTGTGTAGAATAGGGTAGCTCACCAATGGTTCATATTAAAGAAGCCCAAGGGCAACCTCATAGCACAGAGATTTTTTACCTAATGGAATATGAAAATCAAGTCACTAGTGTGGAAATATGTTTGGGCAGAAGTGATCTTTTCCAGTAGTCATGAATCATTTGCTCAAAGAAAGCATCGACATGTGTTGTGTCATGGGGCAAGTGAAGTTGATAGATTAGTCCAGAGGTATAAATTGGCTGGACAAGTCTTTTTGGAGAATGTTTAATGAAAAATCTCAATCCAAATGCATTGCTGTAGATACTAATTTGGCATAACATGGACAATTTTTTGCTACACATAAAAGTTTGAACAAGAATAACACTGATTAGAGAGTCTCTAATCAAATGTATTTCAAGTGATTAGGTCAAGGTTGTTTTTTTTTTGAGTACAATTTATTTTGTAATTTTTTGCTTTACACATAATGAGGATGAAGTATGACAAGGTGATCCTCACCCATGTTCTTCGCAATGTTGAGGTGTGTCTTCATGCTAAGTTTTAAGTCTGCACCCTATAGAAGGATGCATAAAAATGCAAGCATTAAGTTGCACACAGGCATATGTATAAAAGTACCAACAAGCAACAATGTGTACCAAAACAGATTCACAAACACGTAAAAATACTACTACTGCTGCTACTACTACTACTACTACTACTAGTAATAGTAATAGGAATAGTAGTAATAGTAGTAATAGTAATAATAATAATAATATGATAATAATAATAATAATAATAATAATAGTAATAATAATAATAATAGTAATAATAATAATAATAGTAATAATAATAGTACTAATAATAACAATGATAATGATAATAATAATAAATATAATGTTCATAATAATAATAATGATGATAATAATAATAATAATAATAATAATAATAATAATAATAATAATAATAATAATAATAATAATAATAATAATAATAATAATAATAATAATAATAATAATAATAGCAATAATAAAAATAATAATAATTATAGTAATGATAATAACGATAATAATAGATTTTATGATATCCGTTAGTGTCAACTGTGGAAAGCCTATTTGTCTTAACTTTTTATGATGGATTTGACGTTAGGGTAGTCTTTTGATGTGTACTAAGTGGGTAGTTATTTTCTGTGTTGATGCTTGTGAAGGGTGAGAAGTGCTGGGGATGTCTGCAGTTGTGTTTGTTGTGGAATGGCTGTTTCTTTTTATCAGTTTGGGAGGTTTGACATGTGTTGGTGGTTGGTGAAGACCTGAACATTCTGGCATAGTGCTGAATCCACTCCACAACACCTGTGTTGGCTGTTTAAATGGTTTTCATCTATCTTGTATAGAAAGTCGATATTTTTTTGTGCCACTTTGTTCTGTCCTTTTTCTGGGCAATGTCATCACACAAACTGGGGATCAAGATGTAGGAGAGAGCTGTCAGTAGCTAAAATCCATGCAACAACCATCACCAAAAGAGCCAAAAGTATGTTTAATGAATTTGAAATGCTTGAAGCCTAGCCTTTTGATGGTTTCATTTGTAACCAGTTGGAACTGATATGAAAATTGGTGTAACATTTTGGGATGAAACCGAGTGTAGTGTGGAAGCATGGAACCATTCCAGATGCGTGTCACTCAAAACCATGAGTACATATATATATATATATATTAGAAGATCTATGTAACTATGTAACTGAATCTTTAACCAGGTTCGTCCGTTTCTCAAAATCCCTCTGTTAGATTTTGACCAAACTTTAGAGATGGAGGAGACCCACCCTGAGATAGTTTTATGCCAGGTGACATGTCTGGGAAAAAAACTGAACTTATCTGTCTGTCTGTATGTCTGTCAGTCAGTCAGTCTGTCTGTCTGTCTGTCTGTCTGTCTGTCTGTCTGTCTGTCAGTCAGTCTGTCTGTCTGTCTGTCTGTCTGTCTGTCTGTCTGTCTGTCTGTCTGTCTGTCTGTCTGTCTGTCTGTCTGTCTGTCTGTCTGTCTGTCTGTCAGTGTCTGTATGTTTGTACCATCATTCCAGCCAAACCGTTAGGTGGAGTTCCCTGTAACTTGGCATGATGATAAATTTTGACCCAACTTAAAATTTGAGCTAAATATTTCGCAAAATGTTTACCATGTTAGTGAGAAATGCAAAAAATGGTATTTTGGTATTGAATAATTTTTACCACATGCTCTATAAAATTAGATGTGGGTTAAGGGAATACGGCCAGCCAGACGAAGAATGAGAGGACGTGGTGCACCTCCAATTTGACAGCAAAGCCAACAAGAGCCACCATCACTGCCACTATGACCAAAACCATTGAGACACCCACAAACACGACCACCACCACAGAGATACAACCTCTGCTACTTCCAGAGCCTGGCCAACATCGCCCAGTCCAACCACAGCAGGGGAGAGTAGCAGCTCTTGCTTCATCAGTGCCAACTCCAACAAGGTATGGTCAGAAGCATGGCTATACTTCACCTCTCTCCAACACTCCAAATAGGTCTGTGGATTAATCGCCACCATCTCCGGAACAGTTGCCAACATCTACAGCTGCACCTGCTACTACAAGCCGTACTTCCTCTCTTGGTCGTCATACACCAGCAGCAATGGTGAGACAAGGGGCAAGGGTAAGAGAGAATACAGGCCAACGAGAGGAAAGATTGATGTCCATGAAGAAGAGGGATGCAGCAGCAAGAGCAACAAAAAAACCAACCCAGCGTGAGGTGAGGTTGGCGCCCATGAGACAGATGGTGGTAGTGGCAAGAGCAACCGAGAGACCTGTCCAGCATGACACAAGCTTGGCAGCCATGAGGCAGAGGGATGCAGCGGCAAGTACAATCAAGTCACCAGTCCAGAATGACACAAGGTTGGCAGCCAAGAGGCAGAGGGATGCAGCGACAGGAGCAACCAAAAACCCAACCCAGCGTGAAGCGAGGTTGGCACCCATGAGACAGATGGTGGTGGGGCAAGAGCAACTGAGACACCAGTCCAGCATAATACAAGATTGGCAGCCATGAGAATGAGAGAGCATTAGACGAGAATTCTTCCATGGCTGGAAAAAGTCAACTCCATTTTCAACTACAATGCCGCCCTCAAGTATGAGAATGAAGGGAATGTGAGAAAGATGGATGTCATCTGCCGTCATCTGCCATCATTGCATGGCGTTCAAGTTCAAGGGCAAGACACCAAGCATGTGTTGCTCCAATGGAAAGGTTGATCTTCCACTCCTCCCAGTCCTTCTGGAGCAACTTCTGTCACTGTTATCTGGTGCCAGTGCTGACTCCAAGCACTTTCTAAAGTTCATCCGCACTTACAATTTGTGCTTCCAGATGACAAGCATGGGCTGCCAGGAGAAAAACTTAGCTGGATGGATGCCGATGTTCAGGGTACAGTGACAGGTCTACCATAGAATTGGCTCCTTGTTGCCGCCTGCCAGTGACGACACAAAGTTTCTCCAAATCTATTTCCTTGGCAGTCAAGAACAAGTCCATCGACGTCCATATTACCAGCTGCTCTTGGGGAGCAGCTGGTAATATGGTATTCACTTAACCCACTCTCACCTCCCCAACACCCCAATCCCAATTTTAGATGGGTCATCATGGAGGGAAAGGAAAGAAGAAGAAAAAAGAAGGGATAATTCCCAAACTAATTTCTCCATAATTAGTTTGAACATGTGTATTTGTGCACTTGGTGAGTGGCATATGTGAACATATGTTTGGGGGTGTGTGTGCATGTTTGCTCTCGTGTGTGCGTGTGTGTTTATGGGTATTCTTAAGTTACTTTAAAGTTACCTAATCACATATTATTTTCTTATTATAATTCAAATATTTTAGAATGTAAAGTACAGCTATGCATGAACACACCTCTATCCTACTCTTGGCATACACATACACCAAACTTTAACATACTCAAAAAAATACCAATGGAACCTGTGTAATAATAACTCCCAAAATATATGTCAACCCAAGACACATGCCCTTCGTCCTTACAATATATCCTCCATTTCATAATTCTTTGCATAACAAATATCTTTCTGCAAGGCATGCTTCTATTAACACATATCCTCCAGTAGGACATGTATTTCAGTAAGGTAATCTTTCAAGGAGATATATCATAGAGAAAGATATGTTTCTTCCCCTTTAGAAATGTCGTCTAATGGGATATGTATTCCTGTGAGTCATGTCAACCCATTAGACATGGTCTCCGATAAAATATATCCTCCAGTAAGACAAGCCCTCCAATGATCAAAACCATTATAAGAAAAGTTTTCCTTTAAGACATGTTCTCTCATAAGATATGCCCTACTCTAAGATACATTTGTGACAACAGCCCACCAAGTGTGGGCCTAACTAGTAATGCATCGATTGCATGCCAGTATAAATATTGATATTTTTAGAGATGAACGTGAATATCTATTTAATATGCTTTAAAAAGTTGATGTGACATAAAATTGATCAACATGCAGATTCGAATCATTAAGATTATCTAGTTGCTAATTAAAAATGATCTTCAATCACTTACTATACCCTGAATTTTTATGTGCGAGTGAGCTAGTCTGCACATTTATAATTGTGCATGTGTGATGTGTGTGTGTGTGTGTGTGTGAGTGTGTGTGTGTGTGTGTGTGTGTGTGTGTGGGAGTGTGTACGTGTGTAGTAACTATGAAACTTCAAGCATGATCATGGAAATAACACTAATGGCATGCCCTATACAGACAGAGAGGACTACACAAACATCACACACATACCTTTTGTATATGGTCAATGTCATCATGCTTTCTTTTCATGTTCTGGGTGACTCTCCTCCCGAGACAACTGACTGAGTCAAAACCATATTCTTTCCCTTTCTAACTTTCCTTAACCACTCGTGTCATATCAATATGGTTTAAACGAACCTACTCATTCATGCGGTGATCAACAAAAACAAACAAAGATCACACATCAGTAAGTAAGGTCCCTAAGTTAGTGCATTATTTGCCCAACTGAATTATTTCCAAGGAAAATCCATACTAAAGGGTTATATTTTATTTCCATACCACATTCTAATGCCGTGCACACATAAACATGCTTGCACCAACACACACTCACATATCAACACACACAGAAATTGTAAGCACACAAGCAGCAACACATTCACATCAACATGCAAGCAATAAAATGCAAGCACCAACATAGGCAATAGCAAAAAGAGCATGCATCAATGATCATGCACAACACAACATGTACGCACCAACAAGCACTCACCAACAATCCCAAACTAACACGCAGGCACCCTCTGAAAAATGAACATGCAACCTCACTAGTGCTCTAAAATAAACACACTAACATGCATGCATACACCAAAAAGCATGTACTTACAAGAAACGTGCATACCAACACTAACCTACCAATACCCGTGTTTGCTCCAACATCTTCATACTAACACACACGCTACAACATACATGTAAAAATATACGCTCACACATGAATCAACACCCACTCACGCATGTCCCATTATGCACGACATGAACGTATACACACGAACGAGAATGCAAGGAACAACGCACACAAACTACATGCACACAGGTCACACCCACACTATAGCAAGAATAAACAAGATTCAACATGAAGGAATGCACTAGAACACATGCATTAACACGCAAGCACCAAAATTCATGCATATTCTAACTGATATGCACAAAAATGTACATAAGTGTCAATACACATGTAATATCACGCACACATGCACCAACAGGAATACTGTAACAACATACATGCAATCAAATGTCTATGCATATAAAACACACATGCACTCAAAAACATACAAAAACTCACTCACATACATGCACATGGTACCACCTATGCATCAACACGTATGCACTAACAGAGAGAAAAAAATACCTCATTGCAATACTCATTCATCAACACGCCTGAAACAACATGCACACACAGTGATACATGCACCAACACACATGCACCAACATGCACAAACCAATATGCAAATCACAATAAGCATGCACCAACAATCACTCACTAACAATCATGTGTCAACACTCATCAACATGCACCAACACGAACTAACCCACATGCAAGAACAACTGCACACACCACCATGTACTCACGAAACAACATGCAGGCACATATACACATTCACAAACAATGAAAGCTCCAATGCACATGCTACAACATGTACAAATAAACAAGCACACACTGACATGCACACAGCTATATGCAATAAAACACAAAAACCAACATGCACCAAAGCACATACCAATATGCATGCACCAACATGCATGCACAAACATGCATACACCAATTAGTTAAACTTTGTGGTAAATTTCTAAATGTAATTGACAAACCACTTCAAATTTAAAACAATTTTGGGTAGATATGAACCCAGATTCTTTTCCAGCATAGTATTTGGTAAAGGGTCTCTAAAAAAGTGTCTAATAGGTGATATCCAGGTTATCTGCTCAGATTGGCATGATATAGCAATAACATGCCAGATTAACATGAGAAAAAGTTACTGTTTTTCTTATCTTTTTGATTTACTTATTTCCCA
>OZ017790.1:423431-735938 GCA_963969325.1 Lycopodina hypogea
TGTATACACTTTGGCATGTTTTACAGAACTTAATGTCATTTAATACCGCATATATAAACAATTGGTGAGACCTATTGGGGCATGTAAATAAACCTTTATTTTCAAGTGAACTAACTTGCAGACAAATTGAATAAACTCACGTGAACAGAGAAATATGCGTGCTGTTCTCATCAGTGCGTGTGGCCCTGCCACATACAGAATTATTAAGGATGTCTTGACTCCAGAAGCACTCAGTACTATGGACTTTGATACTATTGTGGAGAAGTTAACTCAACATTTTCAGCCAGAACCAAATCAGATTGCTCAACATTGCAAATTCTTCAGCCGTACATGACGCCCTCACGAATCGATTACAGAGTATGTAGCCCAGCTAAAGAAGCTAGTTGAGCACTGCCAGTTCGGTGATAAGTTAAACGAGATGTTGAGAGATTGTCTTGTTTGCGGAATAGTTAATGTGAAATGGCAACAGAGACTACTGTCTGAAGATGCTTTGACCTATAACAGAACACTGAAATTATTGTTAGCCATGTAAGCTACTGAGAAAGAAGCTAGGGACATTAGAGGTATCAAGGATGTCCACAATGTTCATCACAAATGCCTATCTCCAATTTACAACTCTCACCCAAAACCACATCCAGAACACCAGGGAAGCAAGTCTTGCTCTTGCTGTGGTGGTAACCACAACCAAGCTAACTGTTCCTTTATCAATGAGGAATGTTTCTACTGTCATAAGAAAGGGCATATCTCAGCTGTGTGTTTTCAGAAGAGGAGAGACTCGAAGCAACCAAGGAGATCACCTCAAGATCAACAATACCAACACTCTGAGTGAAAACAGAATAAAGTACCAAGGAGGTTTGAGAAGAAACCTACTCATAAGATGGAGGAGACTACAGAACCGGAGCAATCTTCGGAATACCAGATATATATTTGTCACACAGTAGAGAGTCAACAACTATTGATTCAAGGTGCACTAGTATCAATGGAGGTGGACACAGGAGCCACACTCTCCATCATCAGTCATCAGATTTACGACACTGCTTGGACAGGAACACAAGTCCCACCTATCAAACCGTCCAATGTCAAGTTATGCACTTACATGGGGGAGGGGATTCCTGTGGATGGAGCTATTGAAGTTGATGTGTCATACCAGGACCAAAAGGCACATTTAAGTCTTTTAATTGTCTCTGGAAATGGAACCAGTCTCATGGGACGGGACTGGTTATGCCATGTTAAGTTAGATTGGACAATATTACACTAGTTGCAAATTGACCCAACAAATGACCTGGAGAAGATGATAGACAGACACAAAGATCTTTTGAAGCAAGAGCTTGGAAAAATTAAGGGAGTCACGGCCAATTTGTATTTGAACGCCAAGACACAGCCAAGGTTGAGCTCGCCCAGTGCCATTTTCTGTTTGAGCCAAGGTTGAAGTCCAGATTGACTGACAGGTAAAGACGGGCATACTTGAGCCAGTGAAATTCTCTGAGTGGGCTACACCAGTAGTGCCTAAACTTAAAGGAGATGATTCAATAAGACTATTTGGTGACTAAAAGGTTACAGTTGACCGAGAATCCAAAGTTGACACTTACCCTTTGCCAAGGATTGAGGACATTCATGCATCGCTTGCTGGGGGTACAATGTTAACCAAGCTGGACCTCTCCCATGCCTATCAGCAAGTCATTCTAGACAATGAGACAAAGCCATGTGTTACCATCAACACCCATAAAGGTCCTTATCAAGTAAACCGACTGCCGTTTGGTGTGTCATCAGCTACTTCAATGTTTCAACGAATCATGGAAAGCATTCTGCAAGGCATATCAAATGTGTGCGCATACATTGATGATATCCTTGTATCAGGTTGAACCGCAGAGGAACATTTGCAAAGTTTAGAAGCGGTCCTGATGCGATTGGAAGAAGCTGGTGTGAGGCTCAAGCGAGACAAATATTTTTTCATACTGCCATCTATGAAATATTTGGGGTTCAGGATCTCAGAAGCTGGTTTGCAACCCACAGCTGAGAAAGACGATGCCATATGGAGAGCTCCTACACTGACAGATGTGCCACAGCTTAAGTCTTTTTTAAGGCTTATAAACTATTATGGTAAATTTCTGACTAATTTATTTACTGTTCTTTTTCCCTTGTACAGTTTACTTCAAAAGGAAACCAAGTGGACCTGGAATGACATACAGCAGAAGTCATTCGACAAGGTGAAATCACTACTTGCTTCAGATTGTGTACTTGTACACTATGACCCGTCTAAGGAAGTTATCGTGGCATGCGATGCCTCGCCTTACGGAGTTGGAGCAGTTCTTTCTTATCGAGAAGCCGATGGTCAAGAGAAACCCATTGCCTTCACTTCAAGGTCACTTGCAGTAGCTGAGAAGAAGTACTCTCAGTTGGAGAAGGAAGGACTCGCCATTGTTTTCGCAGTGAAGAGGTTTCATCAGTACCTTTTTGGTCCACACTTCATTATCTTGTCTGACCACAAGCCACTACAATATCTTTTTAGTGAGACCAGAGCCACACCTATTATGGCATCTGTGAGGATACAGAGATGGGCAATGATGCTAGGTGGATATGATTATACCATCGCCTACAAACCAGGAGTACAGCATGCGAACGCTGATCTATTCAGTCGACTGCCTTTGTCAAATATACCTACTAAGGTACCTGTTCCGCCTGAGAAAATTCTACAAATGGAGACACTTAGTTCAATTCCTGTCACTGCTACCCAAATTAGCCAGTGGACATCCCAGGATACAATTTTGTCCAAAGTGAAGAATTTTTGTTCTGAATGGTTGGAATCATGTGAAGGAAGACATAACAAATTCTTATTTGAAATGCCGGAATGAACTCTCATTATTTGATGGTTGCATTCTTCGAGGCAACAGGGTCATTATTCCACCAGAGGGAAGGATCAGAGTAATGGATCTTCTACATGAAGGACACCCTGGCACTACTAGGATGAAGGCATTGGCTCGTTCATATATTTGGTGGCCAGGAATTGACCATGATCTGCAGGAGAAAATCAAGGGATGTGATGTTTGTCAACGTATGTGACATAACCCAGCACCAGCACCTTTACATCCTTGGGAATTTCCACATCATGCTTGGGAGAGGTTACATGCAGACTTTGCTGGTCCATTTCAGGTTAAAATGTTTCTAATTGTGATACATGCTTTCTCTAAGTGGCTGGAGGTGAAGCTTCTCACAGCAGCCACTTCTACTGTTACCATAGAGCACCTCAGGGGGATTTCGCCATGCATGGTTAACCTGAAGTTCTCGTGACTGACAATGGTACACCTTTCACTAGTTCAGAGTTTGAAACATTTATGGTTAACAATGGAATCAGACATGTGACGTCATCGCCTTATCATCCAGCTAGTAATGGATTGGCCAGAGATCAGTACAGATGTTCAAAGAGCACATGAAGAAGATTTCTGATGGTACGCTATAGACTAAGATATCCAGATTCCTTTTCTGGAACCGACTCACACCACATACCATGACAGGAGTGACTCCAGCTGAACTCTTGTTAGGACACATTCCACGTTCTCAACTAGATCTGCTGAAGCCCCCACTGCCTACAACTGTTCAACAGAAACCTGAGATTGCTGTTAAAGCCTGGATTATAATGGGATGAGCGATACACAATGCAATGCTGAAGTTATATCAATTACAACGTTTTCTTATTTGTAAGGGATATCAATTAATGTTAATATAATTATTGGTTTTGTAGTGTGTCCACATGAATCAAGGTTAAGTTACCATTAAGAATCTGCTCTGTAATACCTCCTTGAACTTGCCGTGGCTCTGGGTTAACTGTGTACTTCAATTATGAATGTGTGTGTGCACACAGCTTAAATGGACGGCAACTGATGAAGAATGTTTGGTCAACTTCTTGGTGGAGACAAAAGGATTTAAGTATGTAAATCACATTCTGTGTCATCTGTAACCTCACAAAAATGTTTATTCACTCTTTTTTTTGCTCTCACACCTTACCACTTCCATCTTCTCTCTCACTCCACCAACCATTTCTTACCACATTGTTTATCTCCTAATGAATGCTCTAATGGTTCATCCTTTCTCTCTATCCTCTTCACTCCATTCCTCTCCTCTCCACTCCTCCCCACTCCTCTCCACTCCTCCCCTCTTCTCCGCACTCTCCCCACTCCATTCCTCTCTTCTCCACTCCTCCCCACTCCTCCCCTCTCCTCTCCACTCCTCCCCACTCATCTCCACTCCTCTCCACTGCTGCACTCTCTTCCACTATGGGTTGTCATGACAGAGAGGATTGAGGGAGAAATGGATCTAAGAAGCTGGAGAGATGCAGGCAGGGATCCACCCTGGGCAGACTGGATGCCTTCTTCAAGCCTGTAGCATCTCCTAGTGCAGTGGCCAAGAGAAATGTCTGAGGATTACAGATTCATGTCCTCACACTTGTCAGGGTGGGGGTGGGGAGGGGGCATGATTCAATAATTGGTCAGGATTAGTATCAGACACAACTAAGATTTAATTCCAAGTGTCCAATGCTTCTGTGTGGTTCCAGCTCTGCATTTTGGGGCTCTCAGGACAGTTCCTGGGTAACCCTAATCCTTGAGAGTGAGCACTGCAGAATATGAGTCAAGCGTGGAAGTCCACATTGAGTCTGAACATATAATTTCAATTTGGACAGTTATAATATATTGTATTTAACTTTATCCTATTTCATGCAAGGGAACTGCTATACACTGCAGGAGAACTAACCAACCACACCCTTCAACGCAGTAAGGTGAACAGCTCAGAGCTGCATTTTCACTGTTCTCCAACCAAAGGTTACCTTTCCTTTTTTTTTGCTACAACAATTGGTAAAATTTGAAGAAGATATCATAAAGCTCAAGCTTTCATCTATCTATGTTAATCTCATCTTTTCCACTTTCAGATTTATTGAGAGTTGGCCTTCAAGGATGATTTGCTAATGAAACTTGTGTTATTACTGGTTTTACCATATCAATATTTCTCAAATACTTGCCAACTCAATAAGGCACCAAAAATGCAAAGCCACCAACTGCGGCCTGTACTTGTTAAAGTGTTTAAAATACTTACCATCTTTGTTAAGAAAGATCATCTTTAATTCCTTGGCATGACATGACCCACACCCTGGCAGTTCATTGGCTTCCCTCTTTGGGAACATGTGCCTTCACACAGGGCATGTGGTATCATTAGTAATATATATATATATATATATATATATATATATATATATATTTTTTTTTTAATGGTATCTTCGGTATCTTGTGTTTTACCACAATGTCATCTAAAGTTAGCTCCTTTTCTTCAGGCCACACCCCATTTGATGAAGTGTGTAGGTACCCTTATCTATTCTGTGTGGACCATTACTGACTGTCAGTGTCCCTGAACCGCAACCGCAATGTGTTTATAGTGTTAGAGTAATCACAACAACAACACATGTGATGTACTAAACTTCATGTAGTGCATGTAGTAGGTCTCCATACTAACTGTGCACACCAGTTCTGACATCTATCCAATTCCATTATGTAGATATCTCATAGAAAATATTTCTTTCTTTTTCTTCTTTAATTTTCTTAAAAATAATGCATGGAAAATCCTTCAATCTCATAGAAAATCCTTCAATCTCATAGATAAGATTTCTTTTCTTTTTTAAATTTTTTAAACAAATTTTCATAAAGAAGGCATGGAAAATCCTTCAATTAATAACCTAAAATTATTTTGTTTTTGTACAGAGAGTCAGTATTAGTAAAGGGGCTCTGAAGAAGAAACTAAAACTGTTTACAGGATCTTCCAAGTTCAAGAGAAAGTAGTCACAACTGTAATATTTAATATTGGCTGATGTTCACATATGTGTTCTTAGCCTTTGTTAACTATCTGGTTGTGTTTGAACCTGTTGTCACGCACACAAACACATGCATACATGATACAAACATGTGTATGTACCATGAAGTATGGCAAGTTGTGGTCAACATTGACCTTTAGTAAACTTGGTTTGCTGCTATTTTTCTCCCTAATATGAAAAAAGTTCAGATTTTATAATGATAATTTGGTATTGTCTCAGTCACAACTGTGGATATTTGATGTGTCTGCACTTAATCTGACCTAGTCAGCACCTGGACTATCTGATCTGCACCTATTCACCAGTGCATAGTGCGAAGTCAATCAAGTTAGTCACTATCAACAAATGAATACATTTTAAGACATGATTAATTAAAACTCAGTAGTTTTTACTGTGGAAATACATTTTACGTAAATCCTCAATTATAAAAGAAGACAAGTGAATTTCAAATTAAACTTATTTGTATATGTGGCACACAGGTTTAGAAACACTTGGAATCATGGGTGTGAGGGGAGGGGCAGCATACATAAATATGTTTTTCTCAAGAATAGATTTTCAACTAATTTTTTTTTTACTCTGTTACATTAAGTGGTAACGAACAAATGCTTTTACTATATGAAAATCCTGTGGTTGCAAGAAAAGGTTTTGAGGAATGGATAAAAATATAAATGTAATCATTGTTTCATTTTGCTCCTTTGAATGTAGGCTTTCATTTGTCACCTGTACACAACTTGATCAAATTTGGTCAATACCGTATTTTGCAATGAAAAATCTAGTACATTTCAAATGCTAATTTGTACCAAGAGGGCACTGAAGGTCAATTCAGAAATGCCCCTATATCAAAAGAAATCTTTCTCAAGGCATGCCCTTACTGTGCACCAAATTTCATGCTCGTATTATCTAAAACACAATTTCTTAAATTTTTGGTACATATATATCTGCAGGATTACCAATGTATTCTACTTTTCAAATCGGTTCTTAAAGATAATGCTCTACTGTATTTTTACTAAACACCTACTAAATAGCAACCAATCAAGAACTCCTACCTTAGCTATGGGTTCATAGTATGGATATGGTGTAGGAGTTTCTGAACTGACTGGCTAAATGTGTTTCTAGTATTAACTTTGCCACACGTTGAAGCAGCAAAAGAAAGAATTTTGTATGATATTAATTAAAATAAGGATCATTTTGAAGCCAGAAGTCTCAGGCTTGATGCTAAGAAATCCAGTAATTTTTGGATGTGTATGTGAGTAAAAGCCACTCCATTGTCAAACTGGTATGTTCAGATGTTGGATTAAATTTCCAAAATGTTACCAAGGTGATCATAGTTGACATCCTGATATCTACTCCTTTCAAAAGTGATAGAAGCACATATTTATATGAAATTAAAAAAATTACTAAGAAAAAAAAAATCAAGGAAAAGTTCACAAAGAGAGACCAACACAGTTGTATTATTATTAGGATTAAAAATTAAAAAAAAAAAAAAAAAAAGATAAATTCATCATTTTTTCTTCTGGCTGGGAGACTTATCTCTCAGCTAGCCTAAATGAATTATTCCCAGATCCCACTATTAATAGATTTGGGAATAATTAAATATGGCTCGCACTGTAAAATGGTGATCTGCCCACATCATGCATGTGCAAGAAAGCGGACCATTACTACAACTAGCAGAATTTGCTGTATCCCTAGCACTCCGCAGGTTGAATAAGTTGTGATTTGGTGTCCTTTTAAGAGATATATTTTAAGAGATATTCCACCCTGTTCTAACTGGAAGATGCCTTTTTTTTATAGTGTTTATCCTGGTAGGTGTTATGCCTTTTTGTTTTACTGATGCCCAAGTTCCCCCAGATATGCCGGAAACTTTTCTTGGCTATGGAATGATGGGGGTGACATTCCACGGTAGAACGTTTAGAGGGCACTGTGAGTTTACAGCTGTAGTCATTGCAATAGATAAAACTCTTGCATGCATTAATTCAGGTATATCTTATCTTATTAATGATTGTGTGTTATTTCAATATCTAATGTCTAAATTCTTTTTGTTAACCTTTGTATATATCCTCTTTGCTTCAATTTCCTAACTTGAATTCCACCCCTTCCTTTGCTTTAGTTTCCTATTCAAAAGATGAGGAGAAGAAATTAGCATTTTATGGAGAGCGATACGAAGAAGATACTATTCCACCTCCTTCTGAATATTTCACAGAAGCCAGAGTGAGGGCCACTCACTACCAATATGGTCTGAGCAAGACCTTCCACATACAAGGGTAAGTAGATATATTTGTAGCCACACACTCAATATTATAATCTATGCAGAGTTCTGTACAGAATACATGTTGTATATAGTTATGAAAGATCTTATTGACTGTTTTGAGGGTGCCATAATCCTGTGTGATAATTCTATAAGTCATTTGAAATAACTTAAGAATTATACACAATTATAGAGCATAGGTATTCATTTTCTATAATACATGAATTCATTGATATTCACATTCTTGTACTGAAAAAAGAATGATATATATCCTCACCAGCTTTTCAAAGCTGCTTAAAGGTCAATGAGTTCTGAAATAGTTGGACTGTCTGTGATTATCAGTTGGTCTGCATTGTAAAAAGGTTGAAGAAACTCATCTCAAAGAGAAAATGGAAGGAGCGGTGGTGTTGGATTTTAATATTAAATGAAATTTTCTGTCTACATATTCTGTGCAGAGAAATAAAATATTATGATGAAAATAAAATTGAGTGCAGAAATACTTCAAATTAAATAACTAGAATTTCTTTACATTGCAGAATTGTTATTGCAGATGACCTTTTCAACCCTGATTCAGCCAGAACTATGGCATCTGGATGAAAGGAAAATCCAAAGAAAATGTTTAAACAAATTATTGACTGCATTCCATAGGAAGTGTCAAGGCATCCTAAAATACCGTTTTTATTCAAAATCCAGACCAACTATCACAATAATGAATTTGCTTGCTTGATATATAAAATAGTAATTGTAAATATCTGCACCCACCATCTTCACAGACAAACTTGTGTGGACTGAAGCTTTACCACAGACCACACAGTTCTTTTCGACTATTTTCACCTCAAACCACTTTGGTGACAAACCATTGTAACTTTTCACTATATTAGTCACAAATATTTATAATTATCTTGGAATTAAAGAAATAGTGTCTGTGCATCAACTTTTCAGTAACTGTGTGATGTTCCATGTTTTCCTTTCCTTGCTACCACTCTAATATATTGGTAGTGTAGTTAGTGTGCCGTCAAATTTCCGCCAGGATTGTTTAAACACTAGGAAACTGTAGAGTGACTTGGTTGCTCAAACTTTGGAACATATCACTTCTGGGAAATACCAGGTATCATATCTGGGCACAGTTGAATACCTTATACTGAATCCAGATATAACCTTTATGCATGATCTAGCTGTATGGGTGATAGGTGAATCATAAGTTAAAGTAAGGTCACTTCACTCTTGTTCTATTGAAAAAATCAGAAGATCCTTCAGTTTCTCCTATTTTTTCTTTTCTGACCATTATGAATGTTTGTTCAAAAAAGTCTTCATTCAGATGTTTCTGCAGCACTCATTGTTCATTTACTAGTCATTTGTGTTTGCCATGTGAAGCAATATTAACTGAAGTAAATTGTATGAAAAATGAAGACAATTATGTGATATCTATCCTGGGATCAACTGAACTAGGTACTTCTAGTAAAACGTAATTTATTATGATGAGCTATGAAATGAATATCATAAGCGTCTTTTACTCTCCCTTATTTACCTTCACACCTTTCTTTTCCAGAATGTAATACTCATTGAAGTGAGTGGATATGTCAAAAAAAAAACAATCTAAATTGGTTATTCAAACCACCCAATCTGTAGTAAGGTCATGACATGCACACAAGCACACATGTACTAGCACATGCACCAGTTTGGCAACATACATTAAATATGTACTTACATGGAGGCACATACATGTACATGCATGCACATGTAAGTGATACTAAGCTGTGTTGGGTATTTAGTTGTTAATCTTTTTATCTAATACAATACTGTTGAAGAATCTAAAGCATTTCTTAAGTTAGGAATGAAAAAAGATATGCCACAACAGCGTCAATGGCGTGCTTGACATGATTATTAAATAAACCTGCACTTGATTTTTAATATAATATTCAATTATTTAAAATTTTTAAAAAATATGTTCTCATCACAGCTACAGAGTTTTGTCTGACTTTCAATGCCAAGTAGAGGACCAGAGCTACGTGGAAGTGCCCAAATTCTGGGACTGGCTAGAAGATGCCACTTACACAGGAAAGACAACTCACCAGATAAAGATTATGATATATGGGGAACCATGTTAAGTTCAATTTTAAAATTTATCTTTACAATTACAAATTGTTTGATGGTCTTGATGCCAGTTTAGAGTGTTCTGGTGGGATATGGTCAGGAGGGTTTAAATCCTGCAGGCACCTCAGAATGCAGCAGGTTAGGGAAGATAGGGAAATGAAGTTATATAAGATCTGTTCTGGTGAAAGCTGGAAGTTTTTTAAAAATAAGATAAAATGGAAGCTGGAGGTGGATGTAGGGTAGAGGGAGATGGATGTAGGGAAGATAGAGATGGATGTAGGGCAGAGGGAGATGAAAAGGAACAAGTTTGTTGTATTTTGTAAAAAAAAATAATATCAAGAATAGCTTATTAAAAGGATGCATTGGTATGGCACATGGTTTGAATGCAGAGGCACAAATTGCACACAACACCCTCAATCCCTTATCTGTAGCTACATAAGTTTTTATTCTGGCAATCTTGAGCTTTTGACATACTGAATAATTAGCAATGCAGTTGTACTGTTCTACAAGTAAACACAGCTGAATTTGAAGGCATGAATAATATGATTATCTTTTCTTTACTGATAATCTTTAGTCAGCTGCACTTCTGCTCCCTTCGAATCTTAATAGATAAGTTCAGATCTTATCATGATAATATGGTATTCTCAGTCATAACTGTGGATATTTGATGTGTCTGCACTTTATCTGACCTATTCAGCACCTGGACTATCAGATCTGCACCTATTCACAGTGGGAAAGCTACCAAGGTAGTCACTATCAACATTGATAAAAAAGAAAATAAGAAAAAAAAATTTTAGATATGATAATTAAGCCTCTCAGTATTTTTAACAGTCTAGATATTTATTCAGAAAGCCTCAACTTAATTTCTGTAAAAGAAGTCAATTGAATTTCCAAAGCAACTCAGTTTTATCAGATGAAGAGGAAGTCAAGTCAGTAAGATGATGCCTTGGGTTATTTTGCGTAACTTGCAAGATGTGCTGCTTTTCTTTCTAGCTAATGAAAACCCACCAGCTTGTTTAGTACCACTAGAGACCTTCAGGATGAGGGGTATAGTGGATGAACATGTGATACTCAATACTCTTTTGCATGTTGGAGTTAGGACTAGCTGTGTCTGGACATGTACCAAAATATATTATAGGAAGACATAATTTAAAAACATGTATATGCGATGGTTTTATATTCATGTGAGTGGCGGACATTTTTTAATATGAATCAGCAAATTATAAGTTAAATTAAAAACAGACAAACTAGTACTTCGGAAACTATATGTAGTTTAATGAATACCATTTTTATTAATATACATTCTATGTCTCTATTATCGTAATAGAATGTGAACTTCTTTATTTCTGGCTTATAGGCTAAAGGTTGAATCATGAGAGGGTACAGTTTTGTGTGTTGGATTATATCTTGGTTGATGTGGACAGTTCCAGTATTGAATCATAACTGTTGCTGGAGCATGGGAGCACATATTTTTAATAGTGATCCTGTGTGGAGGTTTGGAATGTAAGCTTAGACTGGCAGCTCAAACTGCAGCAGCCTTGAACAGCTGGTCAGGACATCACACTTGTGTGACAGGAGCCTTGGACTACAGTTTGGACTTCAGGCTTGGACTGAAAGCTTGTACTCAAGAATTCAGGCTTGGACTGCAGGCTTGGACTACATACCTGGAGTTCACATTGTGTCAGCAGTCTGGGATGCAGGCTTGGATTCCAGGCTCATACTGCAGGTGCCGTAGACTGCATGTTTGGATTTCAGTCTTGAAATGCAGGATAAAAGTGCAAAATTTGACTGCATGCTTGGACTTCACGATCCTTGGACTGCAGGATTCTCGTACTGTAAGCCTGGACTGAAATTTTTTTCTGCAGGTTTGGATTGCCAGCTTTTACAGTAGGCATGGACTGCAGGTGTCTAAGAAGTCACGACTGGACTGCAGACATGAACTGGATGAGCCATGGAATCCAGGCTTGGAATTAGGGTTTAGGCTTGAAATAAGAATCTTGGAGTGCCACCTAGGAGAGTAGGCCCGGAATGACGGTTTTGACTGCAGGATTTTACTGCAGGATTGCTGTGCAACTCAGACAGCAGACTTGCACTGCCAGCTAGGATCGCAGGTTTAGGCTGCAGGCTTGGACTGCTGGTTTGGTCAGCAGGCATGGACTGCATGTTCAAACTGGAGGTTCACTGGATTGCAGGCATGGTTTGCAATATCTAAATGGGAACTAGTTAATTCTGGGCCATATATAGATGGATGGGAGATACCAGGGCCCATGTGTTGGGTTGTGATAGAAAAGTCCAGTTCATAGTTGTAGTGTTAGAGGAAGATAACAGGGTCCATGTTTAAGGGAGTGTGGTAGTTGCAGGACCCTTTTGTTTTGAGTGAAATAGATATTCAAGGGCCAATTAATTTGAGACTGTGGGAGATTCCTCTGCCCATGTGCAGGAAGGGAGAGTTTCCAGGGCTAATGTGTAGGGGAAGTGAGGGAAGATGCCAGGGCCCATGAGTTTGTAATTATCTGGAGTTGGACTTTCCATGGCCCATTTGTAAGGTGGGTGTTAGATTCCAGGACCTATGTGTTGGGGGGGGTGGGGGGTGGGAATAGTACATTCCAAGACCTATGTGGGGGTTGTGACATTTCCAGGATCCATGTGTAAAGGGGGTGGGAGATTTCATGGTCCAAATAGTGTGGGGTGGATCCCAGGGCTTATATATAGGTGAAAGAAGGTGGAAATATTCTGAAGCCAAGTGTAAGGCTGACTAGATTCCATGTCTCCTGTGTAGATGGGATTGAGTCTCCTGGACCCATGTGTTGCGGTAGGTATAGGGGCGGTGGACGATTGTAGGACCCGTATCTAAAGGGGGAATAGAGAATCCAAGGCCCATGGGCAGGGAGTTGGGAGATTCAAAATACCATGTTTACAGTGGGGTAGATAGATAAAAGAGTCAATCTGTTAGTGGGGTGTGTGTGTGTGTGTGTGTGTGTGTGTGCACCAACCTTCCTACCCATAATCGTCATTGAGTCAAACAAACTTCGCCAAACAAGTCCTTTTTGTCTAGTATTGCTGCAGAGAGCTGCATATGCACTTTGAACTTAGAATCCTGTACTTTCTCTGCAACAATGGTGATCTTTCCTCAGGGAGTTCCTGGATGACACAAGAGTTGAGAGAGTGAGTGTGTGGGTGGGCAAGTGTGTGTGAGTTCATGTGTGTGTGAGAGAGATAAGTGAAGCAACAAAACGCAAAACCCAAACTATGAACAACAGAGTTTATTATGTTTGACCTTGCATATTTGAGCTGAAGAATCTAAAGGCAAATTATGGTTGAATGTTCATAAAGACACCATCACCTTGTGCAGATTACACTCTAACTAAAACCCATTCACATTCACATTGCTGGTCAAAATATTGCTATAAAAGTCTCAATATCCACTCTTTCTTCCAATAGTTGAGATACCATCCAAGGCCTACTGAAGTGGTGTCCCTTCCTATACTATTCCAAAAACTCTGTGATAAAGGACTCTGCATGTAGCTGTTTAATTTATAAGGGAGGTACAAGGATTCTCTAAAGCAATACCCATATGAAGGGAGGGAGTACGATTTTACTTTTATGAATGAGTGCAGAGTCCTTGAAGCTGCTGGACTCCTTGGAGCTGCAGTTATTTCCTGGCTCATTGAGAAATTAATAGCACATTTATTGTTCTATCATAGAAGAGGCTATGCATTTGATCAGCTGCAACACTAAGCCACCAGGTTACAGTATCTGCCTATTGTGAGACCACCTGGTAGCCAGGGCCAACAACAGTGCCACAGCAAGAGTACCCCAGTTGCTTGTGTGACTTGTTGCATCTGTGCAGGTGTAACACTACTACACATACACCACTTACACTAGTGTTGACCTGTGCTCCTAAAAAAATTATAAAAATCAGAGAGGGAACTCCGGAAACTTAGTGCTATCAGCTAAGGTGTGTGTTTGGGTTGTTGGCTGTTAGGTGGGGAATAGCTTCAAATACCTAATCCGCCAGAAATTTAATTGCGGTCACTATTAGTTGGTAGTGGTTGATCCATTTACAAAACTCTCACTTCCAGTGGCAAAGTGAATGCTAATAGACTTAAGATGTCTCCTTAGGGATTTATTCAAACAATAGAGCTGTGCTCTAGTTCCTGTTCAATAGAAGTGAGAATACCAGCTACAGGCATGCATGTCATGTGATCCATCATTGTTTACTAACATTGCATTACTACAGGATAACCACATCCATGACAACAGAACTCAAAATCATTATGCAATACCAAAATAAAGGTGTAAGTTAGCTGCCAATCACCACAATGTGCAGAAACTACCAGGTTTAGAGATCTGACGGAGAAAAACAGAACTCCATGATAAAGGAGAAGGAGCCAAGGTTAGTATTGCTGCAGCTCCAACCCAGTGATACTCACACCAACCAGTCTAACTGGCTCAGAGAGTGCCACCTCCTTGCACTAACTGCCTGACAGGCCTTACTACTGGAGGTACACCTCATCCTGGAATTTCTGAATCCTTTTTTCCTAAACCTTTCCAACTAATTTAATGGCTCCATCTGCAACCACAAATATTTATCTGGAAGAAAAAACAAACAAACAAAAACAACAGACACCTAACCACAACATGCAAGGTTATTACGTGATCTAATCTCTTCAATCCTTGGAAACACCAAAGAACTATGTTCACAGCTGTTACTACTTGTTCAAGAATATTAGACTTGCTATTTGTCCACCATATGTAAGTGGGTATGTACCCGGGGGTTGGCCGCTCCCTTAATTAAACACAAGACCCTACCTAGCCACATGTTGCCAGACCACCTCTCGTGGTGCTTGTGTGACAAGTGACTCTTTACCAGATCATAGTGGTTCCCGCCGGTGGGTATCCGAGTGTGGAGGTTGATCACTGAGCCGAATCTACAGATCCAATATGGAGACATAGGGACAGATGCCTGCACAGAGACACACACACACAGACTGCAGGAATGAGAAGAGAGCCAGCATCATGAGGACTTGAGCAACAAGGAAGAGCAGAAATGAAGAACATCCATAAGAGAAGGACAACACATGATGTAGCTGTGCACACAGACAGGCACTCAACCATGGCAACTAAGCTGCCACCAAACTCTAACAGAAACTAGTCAAGTGTGTCAACATCCAATAGTGTTAATTGGGGGCAATGCCTGGCAGCACAGAGTTGATGTAGAAGCAGTGTGGGAGGAGTGAGTGTGGGAGGAGTGAGTGTGGGAGAAGTGAGTGTGGGAGGAGTGAGTGTGGGAGTAGAAAGTGTGGGAAAAGATGGAAGAGTGAGTGTGGGAAGAGTGAGTGTGGGAAGAGTGAGTGTGGGAAGAGTGAGTGTGGGAAGAGTTAGTGTGGGAGGAGTGAGTATGGGAGGACGAGCAATTTGCGTTGCTAATTCATGTGTCTGGTCAACAAATGTTAGCTATTTGATGAATATATGTGGAGTGAGTTAGTCAGGGGGTGTGGAATGAGTTAGTCAGGAGGTGTGGAGTGAGTTAGTCAGGGTGTGTGAAGTGAGTTAGTAAGGGGGTGCACTCACTGGTTGTTGGTCCAGTGCGCAGCAACAATGGTGATCATCAGCTGATGTCAGTACACACACCTTGGCAGCATCTGTTGTGTCATGTATTTACTAATATATTGTGTTGCCGTGTCATCCTTACATCAACCTGTCTAAACACTTTCCTGGTGATAAGACATGTGGAACAGTGAATAAGACATCTTGTCTTCCTCACCCTGACAGCATGGCTGGCTTGACCGTGAGTGAAGACCCTGTCATGCTAAGCCAGATACTGTGTCCCAGGTATGCACTTACACTCAGTTCTCTCTCTGTCAGTTGCACCCACAGGTAAGGTCCAAATCTCTGCCGGTTGGTTACCACCCTGGTAGAAGCATTCCCAAGCAACCACACCCACTCACTAATCTTTGAAGCAGTTTTATGACATCCACACACACTTGTGACAAGGCACCAGTTCAGGCATTTCTCAACTAAATAGTCAGTCCATATAGAGTACGACGCTCTTTTAATGATGTGTGTGTGTGTGCATGTGTGCACACGTATGTATGTGTGCACATATGTGTAGTGGTGCTTAATTGCGTAGCGTGCACATGCCATACTGTATTCTGGATGTTGGCACACATTTGACCACTAAGGAGAATAGAATAGAGTGCAAAGGTCAGGAACTGACATGTGCATAGCATATGGTATTGAAACTTCTTATCTCGCAAACTACCATATATTGAAAATATAATATACCACTCACTTTCATACGACCCTTTACAGCTCATTGACTGCATGAAACTATCTTTAGAGAACGCAACTCCTCCCCCCCCTAACTTGTCCTGTACTGGCTGGTATTGGGACCAGCCTTCGGATGGCCACATACCATTGAGGGAATATATTGTGTGAGTGTTTCTCAGTATTTCACGTGGCACATTCACACACACTCCTATCTGGTGAATGACACACACCTGACAAGATAATACACGGGCACAGGACACAGGAATAGGATATGTGCATATCATTCCACAGTCTCTGGGAGATAACGATACACCCCTAATGCAACGTATGCTGGTGCAGTATTGAGAGGCAGCCTGAACACACCCACCTTGACACACCCACCTTGACACACCCACTTTAAGTCTGAGATTTCTGGTGTACTGCTGCCCCACAGTGACAATGTCTGCCAGACAGCACTCAATCTCACCAATCACATTGTGTTTGCTCACATCATCAACACGTTTGTGGTCGTCAGAATTGTACACAGAGAACTTCAACTGCTGCACCTCCTCAAAGTGGTAGTATATCAAGAATGTCTTGGAGAACTATAATATGTACATACACTCAACCATTGATCACACCCTGCTTGCCTGGAGAGCTCACTGCTGAGCTGATGGGAGATAGAGAAGTTAGGGGAAACCTACCTTGGGATTCAGGTTGTTCTCTATCACTTCACTTCTACCTAGTTTATCCCAATTCTGTCCCTTCTTCTCGTACAAAAACACAGCTGGGTTGCTCTTGGAGAAATAGTACAAATCCTTGAGATTAATGCAAGAGACAGACAGTTCCACTCCACTAAAGACAGCCCTGGGAGTGAACATGGGGCCCTGTGATGGCACAGCAGCCATTATACTTGGAGAAGATGACATCTAGGGGTGTGTTCCATGCAAACAAGAAGTTGACTGGTCAAATGATTAAATACTTTACACTTGAACTCAGATGTGTTTTGAAATAATTAAATAACAGAAACCATATATATATTTCTGTAAAGGGTCGTCACAATGCATAGACTAATGAAAATCAAATGTAACAGGTGAGAGATGGAATACATGCAAGAGCAAACTTGAGACAGTTGCAACAATGGAATCTGGAATGGCCAATAATATGGAGAAAAGAGAAGCTCTTTGACAATCACTTTGTACCTATAATATAGACTTTGATAAACATATTCAAAACTATACATGCATTCAACTCGCTTTTTTTTTTATTGGGAGTATAAGGGGAAATAAGTGCTATGCAGTTGATGGATTAATTGTGATGTGCTATAATTTTCAGTTTGTCCATATGTATGTATATTTGCTATCTTCTACCTGATGCCTGGACCAATCATCCTGAAATTTTCAGGGGTTTCTTACACGACAACTGGCCCCCTTTAGGGAGATCATGATTAGGGCTACCTTGGGTGTAGGTCCAATAAATAAACTCTTCTATTCATGAGTAACCACCCACTTAGTGTAACAGCAAACTTGTTTTTATACAATAAATAATTTGTTAAACATCCATTTTTGCCAAAAATATGGATGTACCCCTCTACTATTCCAAGCTTTCCTAGACCTGTGTCCCACAGGTAATTTTTGTGATAGTTCATGTGTAATATGATCCCATTCAAAAATATTTCTAGATAAATTTGTTTACCAATCACACAAAAAGTTTTAAAAAAAGACACTAATCACTAGAGATGCAGAAATGGAGCAATTCCTCCCATATCCACACACCCCCACCCCCTTATGTGTATATCTATGTATATTTTCTATATTCTCCCATGGAGCTTTTTAAATTTTCAGTGGATTACGAGGTCAACGGAGTAAACCCCCACCCCCCCCCCCCCCTTTAACCGCCAGTAATGAGCGTTTGCTAAGCTAGACAGCGGATCATCCTTTCAAGAAGGATGTTTATAAAGCCAGCCAATTAGAACATCAACAAGAAATATTAGTTTTTCAGTTCCCACCCACAAATAATAAACTCTTTAGGAATGACACCGAAGATTTGTATACAAGGTTAAGATAAGCAAGGAATCAATTTTCGGAAAAAGCAGAAAAGTTAAACAGCATTGAATTAAATTAGTTATGAGTTGATGATGAAAACTCAAACGCGCTCCCCACGGATCCATCTGGCCAGTTGGATATCTTTTGGCATAATCGTTACACGTTTAGCATGAATGGCACACAGGTTGGTGTCTTCAAAGAGTGCGACAAGATAAGTTTCTGAAGCTTCCTGCGAATCACAAACAAAAGCAATTAAAACACGAAAAATAAAACCAATTAAGCATATCCTCACCTGTAGGGCACCAATGGCAGCAATCTGGAAGCGAAGGTCCGTCATGAAATCTTGAGCGATTTCTTTCACAAGCCTTTGGAAAGGCAGCTTCCGGATCAAAAGTTCGGTTGACTTTTGGTACCGCCTAATCTCACGCAGGGCAACGGTACCAGGCTTGTAGTGGTGATGCTTTTTCACACCTCCATTGGAAGGGACACTCATCATTGCAGCTTTAGCGGCAAACTGCTTCCTAGGAACCTTTCCTCCAGTAGATTTTCTAGCCGTTTGCTTGGTACGTGCCATCTCCCCAGTAGACGAAATTAAGGAAATACAGCGCAGAAAAAAAAAATTATTTACAAACAATCACTAAGTTACCCACGGTAAAAAATGTCTGGCAAAGGGGTATTCACATTCTCTTACAGTCTAGGGTGTTCGATTTGATTGGTCAGTTTTAAAGCGATTTGATTGGTTCATAACTTTTTCAATTAAGAATCTGATCCAGTTTTAGAACATGCTTTGAAATATTGTAAATTTTTATTATATGAAAGTAATATTTGAGATTTCTACTAGTATGCAAAAAAAACCTTATCTTCTACACTGCTCTTCTCCAAGGCTGGTAGTGCAAGAGGTTTACATTGGAAACAGGTCTTGTTACTGTTTACTAAAGGGGTGGCCAAGTTAAAATTCTATCTCAATCAGAGGGTGGTTACACAAGGCTAATAGATTCAGTGAAGGATAGGACTGGGTTGGACAAACGTGAGCAATATTCTGTGGCTTTAAATGAGTTCCTTGACAAGGAAAAGACTAGAAGGAGCCATGTTGCTTTTATTGGAACAGCAATGAGGAAAATGGATGACTTTGGACTTGAGGAAGATCTTGAAACCTACAATAAAATACTTGATGTCTTTCCAAGAGGGAGATTTCCTCCAATTAGGATGTTGGATTCATTTTAGCCAAAAGCTACTCCCCAGATGGAGCTGTGCTTGGAAGTAATTACAAAGATGGAAGAAAAGGGAGTCAGACCAAGTTTAGCTACCTACGATTTCATTAAGGCTGTTTTTGGACAAACTTGGCCCTTGGAAAAGTGCACTAATATCATGTATTTTTTGGATAAATACAGAGATATTGATCCATATGAGATTAGGACTAAACTGCCAACTAACCCTGTGGAACTGTCCAGACTATGTCTCTTCAGGATTGGAGGAGAAGACTCTCAACTGTTACAAGTGCAGGTAATGATTGTGTGTGTGTGTGTTTGGTGGAGGGGATTGATAATGCATGCATTTAAAATTAGTATCATATCAGCTTGTTAAATTTTGAGTAGGTTCTCAAGAGGTCATGAGTATGAGCTGATTGTGCTATAGTTGAACCAAGTTATTTCACTATTATGGGATAGATATTCTTATGATGCAACTGTTGGGTTGGTCTCATGGTGCAGCTGTGTTGGGTTGGTCTCATGGTGCAGCTGCATTGGGTTGGTCTCATGGTACAGCTGTGTTGGGTTGGTCTCATGGTGCAGCTGTGTTGGGTTGGTCTCATGGTTCAGCTGTGTTGGGTTGGTCTCATGGTGCAGCTGTGTTGGTTTGGTCTCACGGTTCAGCTGTGTTGGGTTGGTCTCATGGTGCAGCTGTGTTGGTTTGGTCTCATGGTGCAGCTGTGTTCGGTTGGTCTCATGGTGCAGCTGTGTTGGGTTGGTCTCATGGTGCAGCTGTGTTTAATTGGTCTCATGGTGCAGCTGTGTTGGGTTAGTCTCATAGTGCAGCTGTGTTGGGTTGGTCTTATGGTGAAGAATGAAACAGGCTTATCATCTCACCTTACCATCGGTTTGCTACTTCACTTTAGTGCACTGATGGTCTGTGTTCGTGTGTTCCATGATGCTATCCTACCACCCTCACACTCACTTCATTGTTCCCATGCCATTCCTTACATCAGTTCTCTATGAATTCCCAAATCCTCTGCCTGCTCAAATATTTACAGACCCTTTTATGTATTTTCTTTCACGGCGTAGAACTCTTCAACTATTCCTTTGGAGACAACTTTTAGTGCTCATCAGGTTGGACTGCTGGTTTCCTCCTCCAGACCAATCAGGAGTCTCCATAGCTGCTCAGGTCCTTCAGAAGACTTGGTCAATATGCAGACTTGCTGTGTTCAGTTTGTGGTCCAGTGGCTGATTAACCACCCTTATATCTGTGTACTTGTTATTGGTTTGTCAGGATTGTCATCTGTCCTTGGAGTAATCAGGAAAGGTGTTACTGACAAATGTCCAAGGCATCAGTGGGTCATGCCCATGAGGCGGCCACACCCCTGGGTGTGTCAGACACATGGGTGAACAATTTCTGAGTCTACCAACTAATGATGGTCTCTGGTCTCTATAGCTAGGAGTCCATTGTGAGATGTGAAAGTTCCTTCACCGCACTATCATAACAGAAGTTAGACTGCATGGAATAGAGGCCAAAGCATTTCCATTCTTGCCTTTCTTATATATTTTTCAATTCTTATTTCATATCTATTTCCCTGTGGCACACTCACAGGTATAGGAGAACTTATTTGTACTAAGAGGGCACTGAAGGTCAATTCAGAAATGCCCCTATATCAAAAGAAATCTTTCTCAAGGCATGCCCTTACTGTGCACCAAATTTTATGCTCGTATTATCTAAAACACAATTCCTTAAATTTTTGGTACATATATATCTGCAGAATTACCAATGTATTCTAGGTTTCAAAGCAGTTTTTAAAGATAAGGCTCTATTGTATTTTTACTAAACACCTACTAAATAGCAACCAATCAAGAACTCCTGCTTTAGCTATGGGTTCATAGTATGGATATGGCGTAAGAATTTCTGAACTGACTGGCTAAATGAGTTTGTAGTATTAACCTTGCCACACTTTGAAGCAGCAAAAGAAAGAATTTTGTATGATATTAATTAAGATAAGGATCATTTTGAAGCCAGAAGTCTCAGGCTTGATGCTAAGAAATCCAGTAATTTTTGGATATGTATGTGAGTAAAAGCCACTCCAATGTCAAACTGGTATGTTCAGATGTTGGATTAAATTTCCAAAATGTTACCAAGGTAATCATAGAGACATCCAGATATCTACTCCGTTCAAAAGTGATAGAAGCATGTATTTATATAAAATAAAAAAATTAAAAAGAAAAAAAAAAATGAAGGAAAAGTTCACAAAGAGAGACCAACACAGTTGTATTATTATTAGGATTAAAAATTAAAAAAAAAAGAAAAAAAAAAGATAAATTCATCATTTTTTCTTCTGGCTGGGGGACTTACCTCTCAGCTAGCCTAAATTAATTATTACCAGATCCCACTATTAAGAGATTTGGGAATAATTAAATAAGGCTTGCAATGTAAAATGGTGGTCTGCCCACATCGCGCATGTGCAAGAAAGCGGACCATTACTACAACTAGCAGAATTTGCTGTAACCCTAGCACTCCGCAGGTTGAATAAGTTGTGATTTTGTGACCTTTTAAGAGATATATTTTAAGAGACACTCCATCCTGATCTATCTGGGAGATGCCTTTTTTTTGTAGTGTTTATCCTGGTAGGTGTTATGCCTTTTTGTTTTACTGATGCCCAAGTTCCCCCAGATATGCCGGAAACTTTTCTTGGCTATGGAACGATGGGGGTGACATTCCACGGTAGAACGTTCAGTACCCACTGTGAGTTTTCAGCTGTAGTCATTGCAATAGATGAAACTCTTGCATGCATTAATTCAAGTATATCTTTTCTTATTAATGAGTTTGTGTTATATCAATATCTAATGTCTAAATTCCCTTTGTTAACCTTTGTATATATCCTCTTTGCTTCCATTTCCTAACTTAAATTCCACCCCTTCCTTTTGCTTCAGTTTCCTATTCAAAAGATGAGGAGAAGAAATTAACATTTTATGGAGAGCGATACGAAGAAGATAATATTCACCTCTTTCTGAATATTTTGCAGAAGCCAGAGTGAGGGCCACTCACTACCAATATGGTCTGAGCAAGACCTTCCACATACAAGGGTAAGTAGATATATTTGTAGCCACACACTCAATATTATAATCTATGCAGAGTTCTGTACAGAATACATGTTGTATATAGTTATGAAGATCTTATTGACTGTTTTGAGGGTGCCATAATCCTGTGTGATAATTCTATAAGTCATTTGAAATAACTTAAGAATTATACACAATTATAGAGCATAGGTATTCATTTTCTATAATACATGAATTCATTGATATTCACATTCTTTTACTGAAAAAAGAATGATATATATCCTCACCAGCTTTTCAAAGCTGCTTAAAGGTCAATGAGTTCTGAAATAGTTGGACTGTCTGTGATTATCAGTTGGTCTGCATTGTAAAAAGGTTGAAGAAACTCATCTCAAAGAGAAAATGGAAGGAGCGGTGGTGTTGGATTTTAATATTAAATGAAATTTTCTGTCTACATATTCTGTGCAGAGAAATAAAATATTATGATGAAAATAAAATTGAGTGCAGAAATACTTCAAATTAAATAACTAGAATTTCTTTACATTGCAGAATTGTTATTGCAGATGACCTTTTCAACCCTGATTCAGCCAGAACTATGGCATCTGGATGAAAGGAAAATCCAAAGAAAATGTTTAAACAAATTATTGACTGCATTCCATAGGAAGTGTCAAGGCATCCTAAAATACCGTTTTTATTCAAAATCCAGACCAACTATCACAATAATGAATTTGCTTGCTTGATATATAAAATAGTAATTGTAAATATCTGCACCCACCATCTTCACAGACAAACTTGTGTGGACTGAAGCTTTACCACAGACCACACAGTTCTTTTCGACTATTTTCACCTCAAACCACTTTGGTGACAAACCATTGTAACTTTTCACTATATTAGTCACAAATATTTATAATTATCTTGGAATTAAAGAAATAGTGTCTGTGCATCAACTTTTCAGTAACTGTGTGATGTTCCATGTTTTCCTTTCCTTGCTACCACTCTAATATATTGGTAGTGTAGTTAGTGTGCCGTCAAATTTCCGCCAGGATTGTTTAAACACTAGGAAACTGTAGAGTGACTTGGTTGCTCAAACTTTGGAACATATCACTTCTGGGAAATACCAGGTATCATATCTGGGCACAGTTGAATACCTTATACTGAATCCAGATATAACCTTTATGCATGATCTAGCTGTATGGGTGATAGGTGAATCATAAGTTAAAGTAAGGTCACTTCACTCTTGTTCTATTGAAAAAATCAGAAGATCCTTCAGTTTCTCCTATTTTTTCTTTTCTGACCATTATGAATGTTTGTTCAAAAAAGTCTTCATTCAGATGTTTCTGCAGCACTCATTGTTCATTTACTAGTCATTTGTGTTTGCCATGTGAAGCAATATTAACTGAAGTAAATTGTATGAAAAATGAAGACAATTATGTGATATCTATCCTGGGATCAACTGAACTAGGTACTTCTAGTAAAACGTAATTTATTATGATGAGCTATGAAATGAATATCATAAGCGTCTTTTACTCTCCCTTATTTACCTTCACACCTTTCTTTTCCAGAATGTAATACTCATTGAAGTGAGTGGATATGTCAAAAAAAAAACAATCTAAATTGGTTATTCAAACCACCCAATCTGTAGTAAGGTCATGACATGCACACAAGCACACATGTACTAGCACATGCACCAGTTTGGCAACATACATTAAATATGTACTTACATGGAGGCACATACATGTACATGCATGCACATGTAAGTGATACTAAGCTGTGTTGGGTATTTAGTTGTTAATCTTTTTATCTAATACAATACTGTTGAAGAATCTAAAGCATTTCTTAAGTTAGGAATGAAAAAAGATATGCCACAACAGCGTCAATGGCGTGCTTGACATGATTATTAAATAAACCTGCACTTGATTTTTAATATAATATTCAATTATTTAAAATTTTTAAAAAATATGTTCTCATCACAGCTACAGAGTTTTGTCTGACTTTCAATGCCAAGTAGAGGACCAGAGCTACGTGGAAGTGCCCAAATTCTGGGACTGGCTAGAAGATGCCACTTACACAGGAAAGACAACTCACCAGATAAAGATTATGATATATGGGGAACCATGTTAAGTTCAATTTTAAAATTTATCTTTACAATTACAAATTGTTTGATGGTCTTGATGCCAGTTTAGAGTGTTCTGGTGGGATATGGTCAGGAGGGTTTAAATCCTGCAGGCACCTCAGAATGCAGCAGGTTAGGGAAGATAGGGAAATGAAGTTATATAAGATCTGTTCTGGTGAAAGCTGGAAGTTTTTTAAAAATAAGATAAAATGGAAGCTGGAGGTGGATGTAGGGTAGAGGGAGATGGATGTAGGGAAGATAGAGATGGATGTAGGGCAGAGGGAGATGAAAAGGAACAAGTTTGTTGTATTTTGTAAAAAAAAATAATATCAAGAATAGCTTATTAAAAGGATGCATTGGTATGGCACATGGTTTGAATGCAGAGGCACAAATTGCACACAACACCCTCAATCCCTTATCTGTAGCTACATAAGTTTTTATTCTGGCAATCTTGAGCTTTTGACATACTGAATAATTAGCAATGCAGTTGTACTGTTCTACAAGTAAACACAGCTGAATTTGAAGGCATGAATAATATGATTATCTTTTCTTTACTGATAATCTTTAGTCAGCTGCACTTCTGCTCCCTTCGAATCTTAATAGATAAGTTCAGATCTTATCATGATAATATGGTATTCTCAGTCATAACTGTGGATATTTGATGTGTCTGCACTTTATCTGACCTATTCAGCACCTGGACTATCAGATCTGCACCTATTCACAGTGGGAAAGCTACCAAGGTAGTCACTATCAACATTGATAAAAAAGAAAATAAGAAAAAAAAATTTTAGATATGATAATTAAGCCTCTCAGTATTTTTAACAGTCTAGATATTTATTCAGAAAGCCTCAACTTAATTTCTGTAAAAGAAGTCAATTGAATTTCCAAAGCAACTCAGTTTTATCAGATGAAGAGGAAGTCAAGTCAGTAAGATGATGCCTTGGGTTATTTTGCGTAACTTGCAAGATGTGCTGCTTTTCTTTCTAGCTAATGAAAACCCACCAGCTTGTTTAGTACCACTAGAGACCTTCAGGATGAGGGGTATAGTGGATGAACATGTGATACTCAATACTCTTTTGCATGTTGGAGTTAGGACTAGCTGTGTCTGGACATGTACCAAAATATATTATAGGAAGACATAATTTAAAAACATGTATATGCGATGGTTTTATATTCATGTGAGTGGCGGACATTTTTTAATATGAATCAGCAAATTATAAGTTAAATTAAAAACAGACAAACTAGTACTTCGGAAACTATATGTAGTTTAATGAATACCATTTTTATTAATATACATTCTATGTCTCTATTATCGTAATAGAATGTGAACTTCTTTATTTCTGGCTTATAGGCTAAAGGTTGAATCATGAGAGGGTACAGTTTTGTGTGTTGGATTATATCTTGGTTGATGTGGACAGTTCCAGTATTGAATCATAACTGTTGCTGGAGCATGGGAGCACATATTTTTAATAGTGATCCTGTGTGGAGGTTTGGAATGTAAGCTTAGACTGGCAGCTCAAACTGCAGCAGCCTTGAACAGCTGGTCAGGACATCACACTTGTGTGACAGGAGCCTTGGACTACAGTTTGGACTTCAGGCTTGGACTGAAAGCTTGTACTCAAGAATTCAGGCTTGGACTGCAGGCTTGGACTACATACCTGGAGTTCACATTGTGTCAGCAGTCTGGGATGCAGGCTTGGATTCCAGGCTCATACTGCAGGTGCCGTAGACTGCATGTTTGGATTTCAGTCTTGAAATGCAGGATAAAAGTGCAAAATTTGACTGCATGCTTGGACTTCACGATCCTTGGACTGCAGGATTCTCGTACTGTAAGCCTGGACTGAAATTTTTTTCTGCAGGTTTGGATTGCCAGCTTTTACAGTAGGCATGGACTGCAGGTGTCTAAGAAGTCACGACTGGACTGCAGACATGAACTGGATGAGCCATGGAATCCAGGCTTGGAATTAGGGTTTAGGCTTGAAATAAGAATCTTGGAGTGCCACCTAGGAGAGTAGGCCCGGAATGACGGTTTTGACTGCAGGATTTTACTGCAGGATTGCTGTGCAACTCAGACAGCAGACTTGCACTGCCAGCTAGGATCGCAGGTTTAGGCTGCAGGCTTGGACTGCTGGTTTGGTCAGCAGGCATGGACTGCATGTTCAAACTGGAGGTTCACTGGATTGCAGGCATGGTTTGCAATATCTAAATGGGAACTAGTTAATTCTGGGCCATATATAGATGGATGGGAGATACCAGGGCCCATGTGTTGGGTTGTGATAGAAAAGTCCAGTTCATAGTTGTAGTGTTAGAGGAAGATAACAGGGTCCATGTTTAAGGGAGTGTGGTAGTTGCAGGACCCTTTTGTTTTGAGTGAAATAGATATTCAAGGGCCAATTAATTTGAGACTGTGGGAGATTCCTCTGCCCATGTGCAGGAAGGGAGAGTTTCCAGGGCTAATGTGTAGGGGAAGTGAGGGAAGATGCCAGGGCCCATGAGTTTGTAATTATCTGGAGTTGGACTTTCCATGGCCCATTTGTAAGGTGGGTGTTAGATTCCAGGACCTATGTGTTGGGGGGGGTGGGGGGTGGGAATAGTACATTCCAAGACCTATGTGGGGGTTGTGACATTTCCAGGATCCATGTGTAAAGGGGGTGGGAGATTTCATGGTCCAAATAGTGTGGGGTGGATCCCAGGGCTTATATATAGGTGAAAGAAGGTGGAAATATTCTGAAGCCAAGTGTAAGGCTGACTAGATTCCATGTCTCCTGTGTAGATGGGATTGAGTCTCCTGGACCCATGTGTTGCGGTAGGTATAGGGGCGGTGGACGATTGTAGGACCCGTATCTAAAGGGGGAATAGAGAATCCAAGGCCCATGGGCAGGGAGTTGGGAGATTCAAAATACCATGTTTACAGTGGGGTAGATAGATAAAAGAGTCAATCTGTTAGTGGGGTGTGTGTGTGTGTGTGTGTGTGTGTGTGCACCAACCTTCCTACCCATAATCGTCATTGAGTCAAACAAACTTCGCCAAACAAGTCCTTTTTGTCTAGTATTGCTGCAGAGAGCTGCATATGCACTTTGAACTTAGAATCCTGTACTTTCTCTGCAACAATGGTGATCTTTCCTCAGGGAGTTCCTGGATGACACAAGAGTTGAGAGAGTGAGTGTGTGGGTGGGCAAGTGTGTGTGAGTTCATGTGTGTGTGAGAGAGATAAGTGAAGCAACAAAACGCAAAACCCAAACTATGAACAACAGAGTTTATTATGTTTGACCTTGCATATTTGAGCTGAAGAATCTAAAGGCAAATTATGGTTGAATGTTCATAAAGACACCATCACCTTGTGCAGATTACACTCTAACTAAAACCCATTCACATTCACATTGCTGGTCAAAATATTGCTATAAAAGTCTCAATATCCACTCTTTCTTCCAATAGTTGAGATACCATCCAAGGCCTACTGAAGTGGTGTCCCTTCCTATACTATTCCAAAAACTCTGTGATAAAGGACTCTGCATGTAGCTGTTTAATTTATAAGGGAGGTACAAGGATTCTCTAAAGCAATACCCATATGAAGGGAGGGAGTACGATTTTACTTTTATGAATGAGTGCAGAGTCCTTGAAGCTGCTGGACTCCTTGGAGCTGCAGTTATTTCCTGGCTCATTGAGAAATTAATAGCACATTTATTGTTCTATCATAGAAGAGGCTATGCATTTGATCAGCTGCAACACTAAGCCACCAGGTTACAGTATCTGCCTATTGTGAGACCACCTGGTAGCCAGGGCCAACAACAGTGCCACAGCAAGAGTACCCCAGTTGCTTGTGTGACTTGTTGCATCTGTGCAGGTGTAACACTACTACACATACACCACTTACACTAGTGTTGACCTGTGCTCCTAAAAAAATTATAAAAATCAGAGAGGGAACTCCGGAAACTTAGTGCTATCAGCTAAGGTGTGTGTTTGGGTTGTTGGCTGTTAGGTGGGGAATAGCTTCAAATACCTAATCCGCCAGAAATTTAATTGCGGTCACTATTAGTTGGTAGTGGTTGATCCATTTACAAAACTCTCACTTCCAGTGGCAAAGTGAATGCTAATAGACTTAAGATGTCTCCTTAGGGATTTATTCAAACAATAGAGCTGTGCTCTAGTTCCTGTTCAATAGAAGTGAGAATACCAGCTACAGGCATGCATGTCATGTGATCCATCATTGTTTACTAACATTGCATTACTACAGGATAACCACATCCATGACAACAGAACTCAAAATCATTATGCAATACCAAAATAAAGGTGTAAGTTAGCTGCCAATCACCACAATGTGCAGAAACTACCAGGTTTAGAGATCTGACGGAGAAAAACAGAACTCCATGATAAAGGAGAAGGAGCCAAGGTTAGTATTGCTGCAGCTCCAACCCAGTGATACTCACACCAACCAGTCTAACTGGCTCAGAGAGTGCCACCTCCTTGCACTAACTGCCTGACAGGCCTTACTACTGGAGGTACACCTCATCCTGGAATTTCTGAATCCTTTTTTCCTAAACCTTTCCAACTAATTTAATGGCTCCATCTGCAACCACAAATATTTATCTGGAAGAAAAAACAAACAAACAAAAACAACAGACACCTAACCACAACATGCAAGGTTATTACGTGATCTAATCTCTTCAATCCTTGGAAACACCAAAGAACTATGTTCACAGCTGTTACTACTTGTTCAAGAATATTAGACTTGCTATTTGTCCACCATATGTAAGTGGGTATGTACCCGGGGGTTGGCCGCTCCCTTAATTAAACACAAGACCCTACCTAGCCACATGTTGCCAGACCACCTCTCGTGGTGCTTGTGTGACAAGTGACTCTTTACCAGATCATAGTGGTTCCCGCCGGTGGGTATCCGAGTGTGGAGGTTGATCACTGAGCCGAATCTACAGATCCAATATGGAGACATAGGGACAGATGCCTGCACAGAGACACACACACACAGACTGCAGGAATGAGAAGAGAGCCAGCATCATGAGGACTTGAGCAACAAGGAAGAGCAGAAATGAAGAACATCCATAAGAGAAGGACAACACATGATGTAGCTGTGCACACAGACAGGCACTCAACCATGGCAACTAAGCTGCCACCAAACTCTAACAGAAACTAGTCAAGTGTGTCAACATCCAATAGTGTTAATTGGGGGCAATGCCTGGCAGCACAGAGTTGATGTAGAAGCAGTGTGGGAGGAGTGAGTGTGGGAGGAGTGAGTGTGGGAGAAGTGAGTGTGGGAGGAGTGAGTGTGGGAGTAGAAAGTGTGGGAAAAGATGGAAGAGTGAGTGTGGGAAGAGTGAGTGTGGGAAGAGTGAGTGTGGGAAGAGTGAGTGTGGGAAGAGTTAGTGTGGGAGGAGTGAGTATGGGAGGACGAGCAATTTGCGTTGCTAATTCATGTGTCTGGTCAACAAATGTTAGCTATTTGATGAATATATGTGGAGTGAGTTAGTCAGGGGGTGTGGAATGAGTTAGTCAGGAGGTGTGGAGTGAGTTAGTCAGGGTGTGTGAAGTGAGTTAGTAAGGGGGTGCACTCACTGGTTGTTGGTCCAGTGCGCAGCAACAATGGTGATCATCAGCTGATGTCAGTACACACACCTTGGCAGCATCTGTTGTGTCATGTATTTACTAATATATTGTGTTGCCGTGTCATCCTTACATCAACCTGTCTAAACACTTTCCTGGTGATAAGACATGTGGAACAGTGAATAAGACATCTTGTCTTCCTCACCCTGACAGCATGGCTGGCTTGACCGTGAGTGAAGACCCTGTCATGCTAAGCCAGATACTGTGTCCCAGGTATGCACTTACACTCAGTTCTCTCTCTGTCAGTTGCACCCACAGGTAAGGTCCAAATCTCTGCCGGTTGGTTACCACCCTGGTAGAAGCATTCCCAAGCAACCACACCCACTCACTAATCTTTGAAGCAGTTTTATGACATCCACACACACTTGTGACAAGGCACCAGTTCAGGCATTTCTCAACTAAATAGTCAGTCCATATAGAGTACGACGCTCTTTTAATGATGTGTGTGTGTGTGCATGTGTGCACACGTATGTATGTGTGCACATATGTGTAGTGGTGCTTAATTGCGTAGCGTGCACATGCCATACTGTATTCTGGATGTTGGCACACATTTGACCACTAAGGAGAATAGAATAGAGTGCAAAGGTCAGGAACTGACATGTGCATAGCATATGGTATTGAAACTTCTTATCTCGCAAACTACCATATATTGAAAATATAATATACCACTCACTTTCATACGACCCTTTACAGCTCATTGACTGCATGAAACTATCTTTAGAGAACGCAACTCCTCCCCCCCCTAACTTGTCCTGTACTGGCTGGTATTGGGACCAGCCTTCGGATGGCCACATACCATTGAGGGAATATATTGTGTGAGTGTTTCTCAGTATTTCACGTGGCACATTCACACACACTCCTATCTGGTGAATGACACACACCTGACAAGATAATACACGGGCACAGGACACAGGAATAGGATATGTGCATATCATTCCACAGTCTCTGGGAGATAACGATACACCCCTAATGCAACGTATGCTGGTGCAGTATTGAGAGGCAGCCTGAACACACCCACCTTGACACACCCACCTTGACACACCCACTTTAAGTCTGAGATTTCTGGTGTACTGCTGCCCCACAGTGACAATGTCTGCCAGACAGCACTCAATCTCACCAATCACATTGTGTTTGCTCACATCATCAACACGTTTGTGGTCGTCAGAATTGTACACAGAGAACTTCAACTGCTGCACCTCCTCAAAGTGGTAGTATATCAAGAATGTCTTGGAGAACTATAATATGTACATACACTCAACCATTGATCACACCCTGCTTGCCTGGAGAGCTCACTGCTGAGCTGATGGGAGATAGAGAAGTTAGGGGAAACCTACCTTGGGATTCAGGTTGTTCTCTATCACTTCACTTCTACCTAGTTTATCCCAATTCTGTCCCTTCTTCTCGTACAAAAACACAGCTGGGTTGCTCTTGGAGAAATAGTACAAATCCTTGAGATTAATGCAAGAGACAGACAGTTCCACTCCACTAAAGACAGCCCTGGGAGTGAACATGGGGCCCTGTGATGGCACAGCAGCCATTATACTTGGAGAAGATGACATCTAGGGGTGTGTTCCATGCAAACAAGAAGTTGACTGGTCAAATGATTAAATACTTTACACTTGAACTCAGATGTGTTTTGAAATAATTAAATAACAGAAACCATATATATATTTCTGTAAAGGGTCGTCACAATGCATAGACTAATGAAAATCAAATGTAACAGGTGAGAGATGGAATACATGCAAGAGCAAACTTGAGACAGTTGCAACAATGGAATCTGGAATGGCCAATAATATGGAGAAAAGAGAAGCTCTTTGACAATCACTTTGTACCTATAATATAGACTTTGATAAACATATTCAAAACTATACATGCATTCAACTCGCTTTTTTTTTTATTGGGAGTATAAGGGGAAATAAGTGCTATGCAGTTGATGGATTAATTGTGATGTGCTATAATTTTCAGTTTGTCCATATGTATGTATATTTGCTATCTTCTACCTGATGCCTGGACCAATCATCCTGAAATTTTCAGGGGTTTCTTACACGACAACTGGCCCCCTTTAGGGAGATCATGATTAGGGCTACCTTGGGTGTAGGTCCAATAAATAAACTCTTCTATTCATGAGTAACCACCCACTTAGTGTAACAGCAAACTTGTTTTTATACAATAAATAATTTGTTAAACATCCATTTTTGCCAAAAATATGGATGTACCCCTCTACTATTCCAAGCTTTCCTAGACCTGTGTCCCACAGGTAATTTTTGTGATAGTTCATGTGTAATATGATCCCATTCAAAAATATTTCTAGATAAATTTGTTTACCAATCACACAAAAAGTTTTAAAAAAAGACACTAATCACTAGAGATGCAGAAATGGAGCAATTCCTCCCATATCCACACACCCCCACCCCCTTATGTGTATATCTATGTATATTTTCTATATTCTCCCATGGAGCTTTTTAAATTTTCAGTGGATTACGAGGTCAACGGAGTAAACCCCCACCCCCCCCCCCCCCTTTAACCGCCAGTAATGAGCGTTTGCTAAGCTAGACAGCGGATCATCCTTTCAAGAAGGATGTTTATAAAGCCAGCCAATTAGAACATCAACAAGAAATATTAGTTTTTCAGTTCCCACCCACAAATAATAAACTCTTTAGGAATGACACCGAAGATTTGTATACAAGGTTAAGATAAGCAAGGAATCAATTTTCGGAAAAAGCAGAAAAGTTAAACAGCATTGAATTAAATTAGTTATGAGTTGATGATGAAAACTCAAACGCGCTCCCCACGGATCCATCTGGCCAGTTGGATATCTTTTGGCATAATCGTTACACGTTTAGCATGAATGGCACACAGGTTGGTGTCTTCAAAGAGTGCGACAAGATAAGTTTCTGAAGCTTCCTGCGAATCACAAACAAAAGCAATTAAAACACGAAAAATAAAACCAATTAAGCATATCCTCACCTGTAGGGCACCAATGGCAGCAATCTGGAAGCGAAGGTCCGTCATGAAATCTTGAGCGATTTCTTTCACAAGCCTTTGGAAAGGCAGCTTCCGGATCAAAAGTTCGGTTGACTTTTGGTACCGCCTAATCTCACGCAGGGCAACGGTACCAGGCTTGTAGTGGTGATGCTTTTTCACACCTCCATTGGAAGGGACACTCATCATTGCAGCTTTAGCGGCAAACTGCTTCCTAGGAACCTTTCCTCCAGTAGATTTTCTAGCCGTTTGCTTGGTACGTGCCATCTCCCCAGTAGACGAAATTAAGGAAATACAGCGCAGAAAAAAAAAATTATTTACAAACAATCACTAAGTTACCCACGGTAAAAAATGTCTGGCAAAGGGGTATTCACATTCTCTTACAGTCTAGGGTGTTCGATTTGATTGGTCAGTTTTAAAGCGATTTGATTGGTTCATAACTTTTTCAATTAAGAATCTGATCCAGTTTTAGAACATGCTTTGAAATATTGTAAATTTTTATTATATGAAAGTAATATTTGAGATTTCTACTAGTATGCAAAAAAAACCTTATCTTCTACACTGCTCTTCTCCAAGGCTGGTAGTGCAAGAGGTTTACATTGGAAACAGGTCTTGTTACTGTTTACTAAAGGGGTGGCCAAGTTAAAATTCTATCTCAATCAGAGGGTGGTTACACAAGGCTAATAGATTCAGTGAAGGATAGGACTGGGTTGGACAAACGTGAGCAATATTCTGTGGCTTTAAATGAGTTCCTTGACAAGGAAAAGACTAGAAGGAGCCATGTTGCTTTTATTGGAACAGCAATGAGGAAAATGGATGACTTTGGACTTGAGGAAGATCTTGAAACCTACAATAAAATACTTGATGTCTTTCCAAGAGGGAGATTTCCTCCAATTAGGATGTTGGATTCATTTTAGCCAAAAGCTACTCCCCAGATGGAGCTGTGCTTGGAAGTAATTACAAAGATGGAAGAAAAGGGAGTCAGACCAAGTTTAGCTACCTACGATTTCATTAAGGCTGTTTTTGGACAAACTTGGCCCTTGGAAAAGTGCACTAATATCATGTATTTTTTGGATAAATACAGAGATATTGATCCATATGAGATTAGGACTAAACTGCCAACTAACCCTGTGGAACTGTCCAGACTATGTCTCTTCAGGATTGGAGGAGAAGACTCTCAACTGTTACAAGTGCAGGTAATGATTGTGTGTGTGTGTGTTTGGTGGAGGGGATTGATAATGCATGCATTTAAAATTAGTATCATATCAGCTTGTTAAATTTTGAGTAGGTTCTCAAGAGGTCATGAGTATGAGCTGATTGTGCTATAGTTGAACCAAGTTATTTCACTATTATGGGATAGATATTCTTATGATGCAACTGTTGGGTTGGTCTCATGGTGCAGCTGTGTTGGGTTGGTCTCATGGTGCAGCTGCATTGGGTTGGTCTCATGGTACAGCTGTGTTGGGTTGGTCTCATGGTGCAGCTGTGTTGGGTTGGTCTCATGGTTCAGCTGTGTTGGGTTGGTCTCATGGTGCAGCTGTGTTGGTTTGGTCTCACGGTTCAGCTGTGTTGGGTTGGTCTCATGGTGCAGCTGTGTTGGTTTGGTCTCATGGTGCAGCTGTGTTCGGTTGGTCTCATGGTGCAGCTGTGTTGGGTTGGTCTCATGGTGCAGCTGTGTTTAATTGGTCTCATGGTGCAGCTGTGTTGGGTTAGTCTCATAGTGCAGCTGTGTTGGGTTGGTCTTATGGTGAAGAATGAAACAGGCTTATCATCTCACCTTACCATCGGTTTGCTACTTCACTTTAGTGCACTGATGGTCTGTGTTCGTGTGTTCCATGATGCTATCCTACCACCCTCACACTCACTTCATTGTTCCCATGCCATTCCTTACATCAGTTCTCTATGAATTCCCAAATCCTCTGCCTGCTCAAATATTTACAGACCCTTTTATGTATTTTCTTTCACGGCGTAGAACTCTTCAACTATTCCTTTGGAGACAACTTTTAGTGCTCATCAGGTTGGACTGCTGGTTTCCTCCTCCAGACCAATCAGGAGTCTCCATAGCTGCTCAGGTCCTTCAGAAGACTTGGTCAATATGCAGACTTGCTGTGTTCAGTTTGTGGTCCAGTGGCTGATTAACCACCCTTATATCTGTGTACTTGTTATTGGTTTGTCAGGATTGTCATCTGTCCTTGGAGTAATCAGGAAAGGTGTTACTGACAAATGTCCAAGGCATCAGTGGGTCATGCCCATGAGGCGGCCACACCCCTGGGTGTGTCAGACACATGGGTGAACAATTTCTGAGTCTACCAACTAATGATGGTCTCTGGTCTCTATAGCTAGGAGTCCATTGTGAGATGTGAAAGTTCCTTCACCGCACTATCATAACAGAAGTTAGACTGCATGGAATAGAGGCCAAAGCATTTCCATTCTTGCCTTTCTTATATATTTTTCAATTCTTATTTCATATCTATTTCCCTGTGGCACACTCACAGGTATAGGAGAACTTATTTGTACTAAGAGGGCACTGAAGGTCAATTCAGAAATGCCCCTATATCAAAAGAAATCTTTCTCAAGGCATGCCCTTACTGTGCACCAAATTTTATGCTCGTATTATCTAAAACACAATTCCTTAAATTTTTGGTACATATATATCTGCAGAATTACCAATGTATTCTAGGTTTCAAAGCAGTTTTTAAAGATAAGGCTCTATTGTATTTTTACTAAACACCTACTAAATAGCAACCAATCAAGAACTCCTGCTTTAGCTATGGGTTCATAGTATGGATATGGCGTAAGAATTTCTGAACTGACTGGCTAAATGAGTTTGTAGTATTAACCTTGCCACACTTTGAAGCAGCAAAAGAAAGAATTTTGTATGATATTAATTAAGATAAGGATCATTTTGAAGCCAGAAGTCTCAGGCTTGATGCTAAGAAATCCAGTAATTTTTGGATATGTATGTGAGTAAAAGCCACTCCAATGTCAAACTGGTATGTTCAGATGTTGGATTAAATTTCCAAAATGTTACCAAGGTAATCATAGAGACATCCAGATATCTACTCCGTTCAAAAGTGATAGAAGCATGTATTTATATAAAATAAAAAAATTAAAAAGAAAAAAAAAAAATGAAGGAAAAGTTCACAAAGAGAGACCAACACAGTTGTATTATTATTAGGATTAAAAATTTAAAAAAAAAGAAAAAAAAAAGATAAATTCATCATTTTTTCTTCTGGCTGGGGGACTTACCTCTCAGCTAGCCTAAATTAATTATTACCAGATCCCACTATTAAGAGATTTGGGAATAATTAAATAAGGCTTGCAATGTAAAATGGTGGTCTGCCCACATCGCGCATGTGCAAGAAAGCGGACCATTACTACAACTAGCAGAATTTGCTGTAACCCTAGCACTCCGCAGGTTGAATAAGTTGTGATTTTGTGACCTTTTAAGAGATATATTTTAAGAGACACTCCATCCTGATCTATCTGGGAGATGCCTTTTTTTTTGTAGTGTTTATCCTGGTAGGTGTTATGCCTTTTTGTTTTACTGATGCCCAAGTTCCCCCAGATATGCCGGAAACTTTTCTTGGCTATGGAACGATGGGGGTGACATTCCACGGTAGAACGTTCAGTACCCACTGTGAGTTTTCAGCTGTAGTCATTGCAATAGATGAAACTCTTGCATGCATTAATTCAAGTATATCTTTTCTTATTAATGAGTTTGTGTTATATCAATATCTAATGTCTAAATTCCCTTTGTTAACCTTTGTATATATCCTCTTTGCTTCCATTTCCTAACTTAAATTCCACCCCTTCCTTTTGCTTCAGTTTCCTATTCAAAAGATGAGGAGAAGAAATTAACATTTTATGGAGAGCGATACGAAGAAGATAATATTCACCTCTTTCTGAATATTTTGCAGAAGCCAGAGTGAGGGCCACTCACTACCAATATGGTCTGAGCAAGACCTTCCACATACAAGGGTAAGTAGATATATTTGTAGCCACACACTCAATATTATAATCTATGCAGAGTTCTGTACAGAATACATGTTGTATATAGTTATGAAGATCTTATTGACTGTTTTGAGGGTGCCATAATCCTGTGTGATAATTCTATAAGTCATTTGAAATAACTTAAGAATTATACACAATTATAGAGCATAGGTATTCATTTTCTATAATACATGAATTCATTGATATTCACATTCTTTTACTGAAAAAAGAATGATATATATCCTCACCAGCTTTTCAAAGCTGCTTAAAGGTCAATGAGTTCTGAAATAGTTGGACTGTCTGTGATTATCAGTTGGTCTGCATTGTAAAAAGGTTGAAGAAACTCATCTCAAAGAGAAAATGGAAGGAGCGGTGGTGTTGGATTTTAATATTAAATGAATTTTTCTGTCTACATATTCTGTGCAGAGAAATAAAATATTATGATGAAAATAAAATTGAGTGCAGAAATACTTCAAATTAAATAACTAGAATTTCTTTACATTGCAGAATTGTTATTGCAGATGACCTTTTCAACCCTGATTCAGCCAGAACTATGGCATCTGGATGAAAGGAAAATCCAAAGAAAATGTTTAAACAAATTATTGACTGCATTCCATAGGAAGTGTCAAGGCATCCTAAAATACCGTTTTTATTCAAAATCCAGACCAACTATCACAATAATGAATTTGCTTGCTTGATATATAAAATAGTAATTGTAAATATCTGCACCCACCATCTTCACAGACAAACTTGTGTGGACTGAAGCTTTACCACAGACCACACAGTTCTTTTCGACTATTTTCACCTCAAACCACTTTGGTGACAAACCATTGTAACTTTTCACTATATTAGTCACAAATATTTATAATTATCTTGGAATTAAAGAAATAGTGTCTGTGCATCAACTTTTCAGTAACTGTGTGATGTTCCATGTTTTCCTTTCCTTGCTACCACTCTAATATATTGGTAGTGTAGTTAGTGTGCCGTCAAATTTCCGCCAGGATTGTTTAAACACTAGGAAACTGTAGAGTGACTTGGTTGCTCAAACTTTGGAACATATCACTTCTGGGAAATACCAGGTATCATATCTGGGCACAGTTGAATACCTTATACTGAATCCAGATATAACCTTTATGCATGATCTAGCTGTATGGGTGATAGGTGAATCATAAGTTAAAGTAAGGTCACTTCACTCTTGTTCTATTGAAAAAATAAGAAGATCCTTCAGTTTCTCCTATTTTTTCTTTTCTGACCATTATGAATGTTTGTTCAAAAAAGTCTTCATCCAGATGTTTCTGCAGCACTCATTGTTCATTTACTAGTCATTTGTGTTTGCCATGTGAAGCAATATTAACTGAAGTAAATTGTATGAAAAATGAAGACAATTATGTGATATCTATCCTGGGATCAACTGAACTAGGTACTTCTAGTAAAACGTAATTTATTATGATGAGCAATGAAATGAATATCATAAGCATCTTTTACTCTCCCTTATTTACCTTCACACCTTTCTTTTCCAGAATGTAATACTCATTGAGATGAGTGGATATGTAAAAAAAAAAAAAACAATCTAAATTGGTTATTCAAACCACCCAATCTGTAGTAAGGTCATGACATGCACACAAGCACACATGTACTAGCACATGCACCAGTTTGGCAACATACATTAAATATGTACTTACATGGAGGCACATACATGTACATGAATGCACATGTAAGTGATACTAAGCTGTGTTGGATATTTAGTTGTTAATCTTTTTATCTAATACAATACTGTGGAAGAATCTAAAGCATTTCTTAAGTTAGGAATGAAAAAAGATATGCCACAACAGCGTCAATGGCGTGCTTGACATGATTATTAAATAAATCTGCACTTGAATTTTTAATATAATATTCAATTATTTAAAATTTAAAAAAAAATATGTTCTTATCACAGCTACAGAGTTTTATCTGACATTCAATGCCAAGTAGAGAACCAGAGCTACGTGGAAGTGCCCAAATTCTGGGACTGGCTAGAAGATGCCATTTACACAGAAAAGACAACTCACTGTGATATAGATTATGATATATGGGGAACCACGGTAAGTTCAATTTTAAAATTAATCTTTACAATTACAAATTGTTTGATGATCTTGGTGCCAGTTTAGAGTGTTCTGGTGGGATATGGTCAGGAGGTTTGGAATCCTGCAGACACCTCATAATGCAGCAGGTTAGGGAAGATAGGGAAATGAAGTTATATAAGATCTGTTTTGGTAAAAGCTGGAGGTTTTTTTAAAAATAAGATAAAATGGAATCTGGAGATGGATGTAGGATATAGGGAGATGGATGTAGGATATAGGGAGATGGATGTAGGGAAGATAGAGATGGATGTTGGGCAGAGGGAGATGCAAAGGAACAAGTTTTTTGTATTTTGTAAAAAAAAAATAATATCAAGAATAGCTTATTAAAAGGATGCATTGGTATGGCACATGGTTTGAAACAGTATCAAAAGTACAACCATTATTCTTAACTGAAATCATATTTTTGCCTAGAATTTCAAAATTTTAAATCCTGTTAGGTTTCATTCCAGTGAAGTCTTAGTTTGCCCAGAATATTTGATCATGATTGTTTGAGAACTGTGGTAGGAATTGACGGACAAATATACAAACATAATAAGCTCTATCATATATAAGCATATTAAATTCAGCTAAAAATAAGTGTGTGATGTCTATAACATGTTCTTATCCATTTAAGATTGGAGACATTCATTTTGTGTTGGGAAAACCTCAGTCTGGACAAACTCTCAACAGTTCTACTTTTCCCTACATGTACAACAGGAACACACCAGAACAGTCCAACTTTTATTACTTTGAATCGTTCTCTGACACTTTGCCATTAGTCCATGGCAATTTTCAAGTGCCCGAAGCCTGCAATTGAAGAAAGATATTTCGAGTATTTTATAGATTAATTTTTGATTAACATTATTGATTATTAATTTGACACGATTTTAAAATATATTTGTAAGATTGAAATTTTGTATAATTTTTGGATATTTCTTGCTAAGAGACCATAAGTTTGAATCATGAGGTGGTACAGTTGTATGTGTTGGATCATATCTGGGTTGATATGGAGAGTTATAGTATACTCAGACTTCCCTTCCCTTGCACACATGTACCCTGAGACTATAACAGATCCAGACTTTGAAAATCAATCAACATCTACACAAGACTTTGGTATTCACCTGCTTTTTGAGAGCAACTAGAATTGTAATCTGCTTGACTATAGAATTGTGCATGAATAAAGGGGGGAAAAGGAGGAGAGAAATAAATGAAAAGAAAAAAATAAAGAGAATGATTGAGCAAACCAGAAAAAGAAACAAACCAAGCTATGTTTATAGGATATATCGTTCAGGTAGGCAATAATCTGCATATTTTATCTCTAATTACCTCATGCCAAACGTGCGTACAGAATTTCATTGACAAACTTGTCTGACCTAACACTTTGAGGTGTTGAATAGTCGCCTATTGAAGCTGTGCTTCTGTGGTGTCTGCTGAAGCCTGCCTCTTTGGTGGGAATGAATTCATGTGAAGCCACACAATCATAACCATATTTAGCCATTCCTGCAGACTTTTATCAGGCTGTTGAGGTTGCACTGAAATTATTCTTGTTTGAAATGGTATAAAAAAAATTCCTACAAAAGAGCAAATAAGTTTAATGGATATTCACATGTGTAGCATAAAGCTGTGTATACATTTGCTTTTGTGTTTTTTATATCAAATAAATCAGCATGCATGAGACAATTTGCTAGGCCTGTAAAAAAAAATTCATGAATCTCTTTGTGTTATTTATAGTGTGTCTTAAGGTCCTCTCATGCATCTGTCTTTTTTTTAAATAGAGATAGAACACATTTACCATTAACAATACTCCCTCCATGGTCCATCTCTGAATCATAAGTTTTTATGCAGGCAATAAATACTAATCAAACAATAAATAGTGTAACCAAGAATGAATTAAAAATGTGACTCTGTTCAGCTTTTTCCATTGCCAACAGTTAATACTACCAAAGGGGAGAAAAGCTGCTTACCCAAGGGCTCAGACAAGGGAGGGGACAAGGAAAAATATGGAAGGGAAGAATAGGGGTGCGAGAGGGGAGAAGAGAAGAAGGAAGGAAAAAGAAGGTGGGGTATGAAAGAAAATAGGATTGTGGGAAGGCAAAAAAAAGCCCAGACCTGGATTCTAACACAAGATTTCCCACTTAGTTGATCAGAGCTACCAGGGGTGCCACTTTCAGGGAAGTAATTTGGGAGAGAAATATAAAAGAAGAAGGAAAATAGCTTTTGAAAAGAAAGAAGAAAAACTAACAAGAAAGAAAAATAAGAAGGAAGAAAAATGGGGGTGGGGACGTGCGCATGCATGCAGAGGCACAAATTGCACACAACACCCTCACTCCCCATATCTGTTGCTACATAAGTTTTTATTCTGGCAATCTTGAGCTTTTGACATACTGAATAATTAGCAATGCAGTTGTACTGTTCTACAAGTCAACACAGCTGAATTTGAAGGCATGAATAATATGATAATCTTTTTCAATGATAATCTTTAGTCAGCTGCACTTCTGCTCCCTTCGAATCTTAATAGATAAAGTTCAGATCTTATCATGATAATATGGTATTCTCAGTCACAACTGTGAATATTTGATGTGTCTGCACTTTATCTGATCTATTCAGCACCTGGACTATCAGATCTGCACCTATTCACAGTGGGGAAGCTACCAAGGTAGTCACTATCAACATTGATAAAAAAAAGAAAAAAAAAAAATTTTAGGTATGATAATTAAGCCTCTCAGTTTTTATTACAGTCTAGATATTTATTCAGAAAGCCTCAACTTAATTTCTGTAAAAGAAGTCAATTGAATTTCCAATGTAACTCAGTTTTATCAGATGAAGAGGAAGTCAAGTCAGTAAGATAATGCCTTGGGTTATTTTGCGCACCTTGCAAGATGTGCTGCTTTACTTTCTAGCTAATGAAAACCCACCAGCTTGTTTAGTACCACTAGAGACCTATAGTGGATGAAAATGTGGTACTAAATACTCTTTAGCATGTTGGAGTTAGGACTAGCTGTGTCTGGACATGTACCAAAATATATTATAGGAAGACATAATTTAAAAACATATGCGATAGTTTTATATTCATGTGAGTGGCGGCCATTTTTTTAATATGAATCGGCAAATTATAAGTTAAATTAAAAACAAACAAACCAACTAGTACTTCGGAAACTATATGTAGTTTAATGAATACCATTATTATCAATATACATTCTATGTCTGTATTATCGTAATACAATTTGAACTTCTATATTTCTGGCTTATAGGCTAAAGGTTGAATCATGAGAGGGTACAGTTGTGTGTGTTGGATTATATCTTGGTTGATGTGGACAGTTCCAGTATTGAATCATAAATGTGGCTGGAGCATGGGAGCACATATTTTTAATAGTGGGAGTGCCACATTTTAAGGAACAGCCATAACTGAGAACATATGCTGGATACAATTGGAATTGCAGGGCAAGTCTCACTTAAAGTTTTGGCTGAAGTTGGTTAAATAGAATCAATTCACATTGTCAAATAAAAGGCAAGAGAGAGAGAGAAATCCTATTCCATAATTCGTAGTCTAATAAGTACGAGAAGTTCTAAACCTTCACTGGTGAGATGGCAAGGAGTAATTCAGTTAATACAAACATGTGAGTAATCAGGATTACATGGACACATCTGGTTCAATTGATGTTGAGTGATCTTTGAAATAGCTAGGGCAAGTTTGAGAGTGACTGGAAAAGTTTCAAACCATTCCTAGATGGTTTAGCAACCATTAAAATCTAATCTTTTTGTCGTGATGGTGGGTAGAGTGTCTGGAACTGCCAAATTTAGTTATGTTGCCATATGAATAACTATATTAAGATCAAAATTTTTTTTTCTTTTTGTGAATGTTAAAGATCCACACTTTGAAATAGTCAAATTATACCCACAAACCCACATAAATTTGGAAACAATGTTGCCAGGGGAACAGTTTAAGTGCATTCATATGGATATGCCCCTTCTGGTGTTCCAAAAAGCCAAAACTCATATTTTGGCTAGTCAAAATTCATACTTTGGTATGACAAAACCTATGGAACAACAAACCTAAAACTTGGTTTGCATACATAACTTGACTCTGGGAATAACATGGGGTGGGTCCCACATGGCCACACCTCTTCTTGGTGTCTAAGGCTTAAAATGCCAAAAATGGTACTTTGGTAAAACACATGGATGTATAGGCCTAAATTTGGTGCACATACACAGCATGATTCTGGGAGCAACATGGGCTGGATTGTACCTGGCCAAGCTTCTTCATTTTTGTGTCTCAGGCTCAAAATAGTTGATACATATGTATGCACATTTGTGTGAATCCACCTTATCATCAAAGCACCATACCAAATAAAAGCCATTATTTTGATCTGATCAAAATGAATCAGTACAGTAAGTACTTCAATAATAAGAAAGAGCTTCTTTCCTACCTTTTTTTTTTTTTAAATAATTTTCGATTTTTTTCACACTCCATCAGGGTTTTTTTTGTGGATTTTGTGCCCACTCCCTTAAGCATTACCAAAATAGTAATGCTTAAGGGGGTGGGCACAAAATCCTCAGCTGAGCTCTCCACAAATGTAGCAAGCCAACACAGTGATCTCTCTCCGTCTGGCCTGGCCTTGAGTGTGTTCTCCACTGCCTATGCCACGTATACCATGCCTGCCAGTCCTCAAACACATGTGGCCACATTTGCACTCATTGTCATGAAAACATTTGTTACAGTCCCTCAGACATCATCCACATTGATATTTTTGACACCTTCTGACATATGAAAACAAGACTTACCTCTGCGATCTTTTTAACTGGTTGATCTGACTTGAGGCCATACCAATGAGAGATTCTATGATTGTGTTATATTCCAGAACCCTCACCTCTGACCTCTGACTGTGGTCTGCAGGTCACATCTTTTGGCTGCTCCTAACACCCTGCGTAGCATGTCCACCTCCACCACAGCAGCTCACTATCCTAAGGCCACAAGGATCTTGAAACACTTTCACTGATGGCTCATGGCCTTTTTTCCTACCAAACGGGATAGGGGAACTTCCATTCATTGTTTTCAGCACCGGAACGGCCTAGATGGAAGATGCTGGTGCTTTGCTTGAGAATGGAGCTGCTTTGTATTTAGCTGGAGGGTCCTTCCTCCCTCCAATGGCTGGGCTGCCATGCTAGCTTCCTCCAACTAATTTTTTTTTTAAACAATTTTCAGGACATGATATGTTCTGTCTTACCTCCATATGTGGCATTCCATGGAGAACACCATCCCACAGTCCACACTATCTACCTGTGGCACCTTGGGTTGGGTTTGGCATGTGTAACAGTTGCCTTGCCCACTAGGACTCTAACTATTCATAGATGGATTGGTTTTCGTTTTTTCTCGTTCCAAAAAATATTAAGTCCTTAAACTAAGAAACTTTAGTATGCTGCATCAGGGAACCCATAGAGCTGTTATTAACCTACTTCAACTTGCCTCAACCCAGTGTGTTGTTGGTCCAGTGTATCCCCATAGAGGTATTGTCAACCTACTTTAACTTGCCTCAACTCAATGTGGTGTTGGTCCAGTGTGTGCCCCATAGAGCTGTTATTAACCTACTTCAACCTGCCTCAAAGTAGTGTGGTGTTGGTCCAGCATATCCCCATATAGCTATTGTCAACCTACTTCAACTTGCCTCAACTTAATGTGGTGTTGGTCCAGTGTGTGCCCCATAGAGCTGATATGAACCTACTTCATCCTGCCTCAACCCAGTGTGGTGTTGGTCCAGCGTAACCCCTTAGAGCTATTGTCAACCCACTTCAACTTGCCTCAACTCAATGTGGTTTTGGTCCAGTGTGTGCCCCATAGAACTGTTATTAACCTATTTCAACCTGCCTCAACCCAGTGTGGTGTTGGTCCAGTGTATCCCTATAGTGTTATTGTCAAACCACACATGATTGAAGCAGGTTGAAGTGGTTTGACAATAGCACTATGGGGATGGTCTAACACCTTAGATTCAGGTGATTTTTGTGATATAATTTTTTTTTTTTTTTTTTTTAGCTTTACACAGAGCAAATAAGAGGTGAAGCAGAGTGGGACACAGACAATGTTTCTCTCAAAGTGAAATTGGATATACATATCAAGTTTTAGATTAGTGGCTTCATGAGCTTTTGACAAAAATACAATTTTTGGCCTTTGCTCATAACCATGAAACCCTTTTCTGGAATTTTTCGCACATGCTTAAGTTGGGTCAAATCTGATTATCATGCCATGTTTCAGCAAAATCCACTCCACCTTTGACCAGAATAATGGTATGGACAGACAGACAGACAGACAGACAGACAGACAGACAGACAGACAGACAGACAGACAGACAGACAGACAGACAGACAGACAGACAGACAGACAGACAGACAGACAGACAGACGTATATATGTTTATATGTATGCATATATATGTACACATATACACACATATATATACTTATATATGTATATATATACACACACACACATATATATACATTTTTTTTCTTCATTTATTTATTTATTTATTTACATTTGTTGTATTTTTTTTTTTTTTTTTTTTTTTTTTTTTTTTTTTTTTTAGCCCAAAGGGGGTCGACGGAACCCCTGGAACCCCCACACCCCAACCCTTTATAGGGATCTGTATCTACCCAATATTTACTACGTGAATTATTATTATTATAATTTTTTTTTAATTTTTTTTTATTTTTTTTAGCCCAAAGGAGGGCTCGACTGAACCCCCGGAACCCCCAACTCCACCCCTTTTTAGGGATCTGTATCTACCCAATATTTTATACGTGATGTCAGTGTCCTCGATAATTTAAAAAAAGGATCCAAATTAGCTACCACCGAAGGCAAAAGGACACCCTTTACCAGGTTTAAAGGGGTGGGGCCGAAGCTATTTCATTTTACTCAATTTAGTAGATCTGGTCTAGGTGAAACTTCAAATCGGTCCCTGTGCCTGGCTATGACACAGGGCTTCAGCACAGGGCTTCAGCACAGGGCTTCAGCACAGGGCTTCAGCACAGTGTGTCAACACACAGGCAAAGAAATGTAAGCTCAGATTGTATTTAATAGATTTAAATCACAGGTCACCCTTATTATTTCTTATTAAGTATCACCCCATTACGAATGGGTGGTGATATGATATCTTGGCCCCCCTGGACCACCATATCCAGATTCAGCCACATCTAAAACCTAAGCTGAATGATATCTTTTAAGCTTAGACATAAATTTCTTGTGTATAGCCCATTGCTTATCATAAATAATCTTTCCTATGTTTACCAGCACTCTATCATAAATAACCGTATCTATGTTTACCAGTTTTCTTACTAGATTAAGATTATTGGATCTCTTATACCTATATTTTATATATTTTAAACTTGTTTATTGATCAGGTTATTGAATTATTTTTATACTGATGTATTCATTTATTTATTTATTTTTTGATATTCAAGATTAACTACAATTTTTGGTATACACAAACTAAATTGAATCTTTTCATGGATCTACTTTATTCAGTGATAGTGTCGATAGTGGCAGTAATCACCAATATTTTAGCCTTTTTTCTAGATATGGAGGAAGGTAACACTGGAAACCCCAACTGTAAGAGTTTCCAATATGACTTGGATGAAACATTTAACCTCAACCATTATGTTGGTGATAAGCCACAATCCTTGAGTGAGGACACCAAGCTGTTAAGGAACATAGTTGGTGAAGCTGAGATCCAATCCAGTGACAAGTCTTCCGAAATTCCTTTGAAAATGGGACAAGTATTGGACACAAAAAATGAGGAAGTGGACATTGAATATGTTAATGCATCAGTCATCAACCAGCAGAAGACAGTCGTTAACGATGATGACCAGGTCTTGCAGGTAACGAGTAAATATTTGTTACTATTATTTTAATAAGTGGTTGTTCCATTTTTTACAATACTTGGATTATTTATTATATCTCACTATAGTACTTGTAATGTATAGTAAAGATGTGCTTAAAAAAATTATTGCATGGATGAAGGATTCCTTATATACCATCAATGGGAGTGATGGCAATAGTGGTCTTCTTCTTTACTCATTCATGTCCAAATGGATTACCAGTTGTAATATTGTGGATATCATATACATTAATACTTCAAGATATATATAAAAAAAATTTTACTGATTACTCAGTCTGTATTACATATCAACAGCATAATTTCTTTAATTGCTCAAAAATATGCCATCCTTACTTAGCTCTTCCTCATGGAATAGCTTTATAGCTAGTTTAACTACTTAAAATCCAGGTAATGGCACTTAATCATATCTGAACTCAGTACACTGAATAACATTGTGTTGAACCAATTAACTTATTAGTCCAAGAAGCATAGAGTCATGTGGAAATTTTGTATGAAAAGATGTCTTTCTTAACATGATATAAATTGTATACATCGTTTATGGAATTTCTTTTTTTCCTTTTAGAATATGTGCACATACTTTGTTTTAAACTTGGGAATTATTGATTATTAATATGTATGGGCACCATTTACATGTTCTGTTTGTCTATCCTTTTCATATTCAACATGTCTGACTCCACCTTCTTTAATTATTTCCTTTCCTTTACAATTTTTAATACTTTCCTTAGCATGTGATGGTAAATTCATTTTTAAGTAACAAATACTCATACAGATCCGGAGTGCGAAATTGAAGCAATCTTCCCTACTTCCAGTCAAGAAAGTCACATTCCTGCTCCCAACAAAAATAGGTAGTGATGAGCATGATTGCGTCTACTATCATGGAACTGAGGTAAATAAGTTTCATTTTATGCACAGTGTACATATTTACATCTTTTCATTCTCAACATATAATGCACAAACGTACATATATAGATATATACACACATATTTAGATAGATAGATAGATAGATAGACAGATATATAGATAGATAGATAGAGAGAGAGAGAGATAGATAGATAGATAGATAGATAGATAGATAGATAGATAGATAGATAGATAGATAGATAGATAGATAGATAGATAGATAGAGAGAGAGAGAGATAGATAGATAGATAGATAGATAGATAGATAGATAGATAGATAGATAGATAGATAGATAGATAGATAGATAGATAGATAGATAGATGGATAGATTTATTCCATACTCTATGTTAACATATTGTGTACATGTACTCCTCATATCCTAAGCATGTACTATATGCTGTTTTTACATCACTTTCTGGAAAAAATGGTAAGTTTGGACAAAGGGAAACCAGTAGGAGTCAAATTTGATGGATAGAGGTCCCCTGCCAATGTTTAATGGCAAGTTGGGTTAAAATATAGTAAACTCTCACCCGTAGGGCTGCTTCTTTCAAAATATTATTGGTAGAGGAGGCTCATTTCCTTCAAAAGTTACCACCATAGTAGTACAGACAACAGTATTTGTAAACATCTCTAAAGCCCTGTCCACACTACAAATGGGTTTGTGTCTCTCTATCCAACAACACCTGGTCCAAACCTTTTCATAGTCCAACTAACATAGTACAGAACCCACTCCACATCACTTGCATGGGCAGAATAATTGGTTGAGCTGGTTAATTGCTATTCCTCTACATTGTATAGCAAAGGGGTATTTCATTTTCTCCTGTATTACTTAGTTCTATCTTTTCTCCTCCGCAATGTCATTGCACAAATGGAAGATAGAGATGGGGAGAGAGCTGTTGGTAGCTAAACTCATAATATTGAAGATCAGCAATAAAGCCACCGGTACGTTAAATAAATTTGAGCCGCTTGAAGCCTACCCTTTTGAAGGTTTCAGGTGAAACTGTGTGGAATCCATTGGGATGAAATTAGCTGCAGTGTAGATATTTGGAACACATTTTATGCATGGGTGAAACCTCTTTTATTGTGCAATATCGTCAGGGCTTAGGTGAGGTAAATATTTTAATCTTTTCTCTCCAATATGGTAAGGATGAAAATTGAGACATCCAGAGTTCAGTTCACCAATTTATTTTTGTGGTTTGCTGTATTCTTTGTTCAAGAAAACCATTGCAACCAGTGAGCTATCCTCTCAGATAATATAAGTGAGGATAGAAAAACTATGCCCAAACCTCATTAATTTCCTTGTCGTTTTCCTCTTCTTTTTTTTCTGATCTCTTTTAACCTCTATTATGCCAAAGCAATGTGCCAATGGGCAAGTCTTAAAGATGAATATTTTAATTAATTACAACCAGTGAGCCATCCACTAAAAGAATATTCAAAGACATCTAAGAAAGGTCAGTAAAAACTGTGCGTAAGTCCAATTCCTTCTCTATTTCTTTCTACTTGCTCTTCCGACCTTTCTCAAGCTTTATTATATAAGAGTATTTTACTAAAATTAGGGGAACCCACACATAAACCTTCGTATGAATATCTGCATAATACATTTCATTAAGTGGACAACTTTGTGTCAACAGAAATGTATTTCCTGCCCAGGCAATGCTATAATATATATATATACTACTTTCAAAAACATCTTATTTGGACCTTTGTATAAAAACTGAAAAATCATCCAATAGCTTGGTTTTCACTTGTATAACAAAACCTTGATAGTATCATTTACTTCACATAGGTGAAGGAAAATTTTCATTGATTGAAGAAATTCTGGTGTGTCCAGCAGTTGGAAGGAGTCTATTTGTTTTCATAGGCCAAGATGTTGCTTGGGAGAAGAGTTTAGTTCTTGACAGGGAAGAAATGCATTGGAAAGAATTTCAAACCATTAAAAAATATATATATACATATGAATATATATAGGTTATCTGATAAAGAGGATATATAAGATGGATACTTGGTAAAAGGTACAATAGGTGTATTTAAAGTGGTGTGAAAAACATTTTTAAAAAAGAATATGGTGTATGAGATTTTTTCCAAGGTATCTTTGCGCAATTTTTTATTTTTTCACTTTGTCTGCTTTTTTTAAGCTTATTTGTTTTGCTTTTTTTTTTCAGTAAATGCTACCAGACAATTGGGCCTAAATTGCTAAGGGTCCCCCATAGGTTATTTTGAGGGAAAAAAAATTTTTTAAGATTTGATTAAAACCAAGCCAATGGAGATATTTCTTTAAAAATTTTCTGGTTGTGGTCATGACTTCATTGCTGAGTAACTGGTGCCCATACAACTTATTGCAAATTTTTCTTTTCTCCTTTTTCGGACTGTAGATCCAAGCATCTGTGATGATATAGCAAATAGCAGATCTAGAATTATATTGAGAGATAATTTTGCTATCTGTCCATAGGATGGGAGCTACCCTAAAATATCCTTCAGGAAGTTTGGGGGAGCTAAATTAGCTGTAGGGGAACCAGCCACCAAGCTACATTATGAATATTACACACTGCATTTATGTAAACACACTCTAAAGAAGGTCAGCAAAGGAATTCCCAAACCCCTTTCCTTCTCTTTTCTAACTTTTAACAAATGAATGTACAGACTAATCGAATTATAGTAAGATGTCTTTGTTGTCTCTGTCTATTGGACTGATACTATTAAAATATCCTTCAGGACAAGGGAATTAATTTAATTTAAGATTCAGCCTCCAAGTGCATTAGGAATACTAAAAACAGCAAAATTATAGCCAAATCCATTTCTTTATCTTGTTTTTCCATCTTTTTGAGCACTATAGGCCCAATCATTGGGGAAGGCTATTGGGAAAAAAACAAACAAATCACTTACTATCACAATAATTCTCCACTTCAATCTACGGTGATGGGAACACGATGCAACAACAGCAGTTCTACATCAAACTTCTAAGTAAATTATACCTGTCAACTCTCTGGAGTGTTCCATTTTGGTTCAACAACACCAAACAGATTTCATTACATATATATACCAAATGCAAACTAAATCCCATAATATTATTGAATTTATTATTGAAGAAGTCTGGTTATAAAGCTACTAACAATGGCTACTTTCAGATATACGATTCAATCTGAGTCTTCTCCTTGCACCATTGACATGTGACAATTTTTCAATTGTTTCATGTGGTTGTAATAATATCAAACTTTCCAAACATTGGAAGGACTAACCGATCATCAGGAATGTTCTGGTGTTAGGAATACTTAAAAGGTAAATAGAAAGAATTATAGAGTGATTTCACTGGCAAATTCTGCATAAATTGACTTTATGATTACTCATAATAATACTGTTATTGTTACCTGAAATATTGGCTAGTATTCATCTATCAAAGAAGTAGTAAGTTAACAGCACTCTGCTTAGAAGAAAAAGTTAAGTAGGTTTTTATTATAGTTATTTTGAGTCGCTGTTTTTTTCTCTTGCAATGAGTGTAGTTAAGATTTAGTAGGTGTGCAGGAGGATTAAAAGCATGGTTGATTGTCAATATTTATTACAGTTGGCTCAATCTGATACTTTAAAAACTGAGCTGACTACATCTAGATATGATCTAGAATAGTTTTTATTTATAATAATTTTATAGCAGTAATAATCTACTATATATGTTTGATATTGCATTTGCATTCACAATACTTGCAAATATTATTGTTTATGACAAGTTTTTTTTCATGCAGCACTCTGATCAGTTATATCCTGCTCCTGTTCCTGTCATTAACAATCACTCTTGTGCTATCCTGCCTTCTCAACCAACTCCTGTTCTTGATGCGACACATCAACGCAATACAGGGTTTGCCAGTAACTTTGCTTCTCCGGTTCATTTAAAATCATGCCTGAAAGGTTAAGTAATGCTTTTGTACAGTAATGAACATAATTAAGATTCCCATAATTAGTATAGGGGGATTTCTTATTGCCCACTATTTTTCCGTACTTCAAACTTAATATTTGTGAGTATCCATTCTCTTTACATGTAAATTTGAGACAATAAAATTTAACATTATATCTTGGAGAAATAAGTTGGAAAAGGTCAGTATTGTTACTTAATTTCTTAGGTTAAGTCAGAAAGAATTCCATTTTCAAATGTATTGTCTATACAGCCAAATCATTTATGTTGCTTGTTTAAATCTTAACTGAAGTATAGTCATACAAGTGGTACAATTGATTGCAATGTAGTGCAACTTTTTCACTTTTTATCCAACAAGCTTCTGAGGAGTTCTAATTGGGCAATTTAATGACACATGCCTAGTTATTGTCCAACTTGTTTTGGTGTAGATCAGCTTACAGCCTAATACATGCGCCAGGAAGACTTCACTGACTTTTTTTTTTATAAGTAGAGACCAATATTTTCCAAAGTTATTTCATTGCAACATTAATATTAGCCCAATTTTATAAGTAGAAATGCATAATTTTGGTCAACTCCATTGCAAACACTACTGCAGCTGAATTGTAAAGTTTCCTCATATTGTATGCCATAACACATTTCAACTTTTTCATGCCTAAACTGGAAAAATCACATATTTAAGTGTCTAAAAATAATATGTAATTAAAATTTATGCATTAACAGAGCTTCACACAACAAAATAAATTATTTCAACTATTCCATCTAGTTCTCCATTCTATGAACTCTTTCAGCCTTGGCAAGGAAAGATTGTCAATTCAATATATGTATATATACATATATATAAATATATACATACATATATATATACATATATATACATATATATACATATATGTACATATATATACATACATATATATATATATATATACATATATATACCTATGCATATACATATATATACACACTAGTATATATGTGTATATATATGTTACAAATCTAGCCGGTCATTTCCTAAATAAGTTTTATCGAAATTAACAAATTACACCACAACCTTTAAAGATTAATAAACTTAATTTTATTCCATTCTCAGACTCAATAGCTACTAAATCGAAGTAATCGAGTCACACACACACACTTAAGCACGCACATGCTCACAAACACACGTATCATTCTATTCTTCATTTGAAATTGTTGACATATTTTCCTTCACTAAATAATAGTAATTTAGGAAATCATGATTAATGAACAACACCCAAAGTTGGATATCCTTTATTTCAGTCCAATATCACAATCTGTAGTTTCTAAATTGAAGTGATGTAGACACACACATGAACGTACATATACACATGATCATGCATGCACACACACATGCATTCATCATTCCATTCTTCATTTCATTTGTTGACATTCCCCATTACTTAAAAAAATAGAAATTGGGAAAATTCTGATTAGCAGACTACTCTCCAAACTGAATGACCTTCAATTTGGTCCAGTGTCAGACTTTGCAGCTTCAAAATTTAAGTATATAGAGACACACACGAGCATACACACCACACATGAACACACACTCATGAGCGTGTGCACACTCACACATTTATTGTTCCATTCTTCACTTTCATTTGTTGACATATTCTCTATTACTAAAAAAAAAAATACAGGCAAAATAAAATTTTGTACAATATAAAGGTAAAAGGTATACTATATAGCTATCCTGCTTTATTCAATGGGTGATGTAGAATAAAATGGAAAAAAATGCACTTCGGTGTTTCAAATAAGTATTTTCTCCACCCTGTTGTGTCACTACATTCATTGTAATTCTTATTGTACAGTTGTACCATATGAATAATTTGAATAAAATAATCATATTCTTTATTTCCCCATCCTTTTTAACATGTGGTAATTAAATCAATGGCAATTGTTGAGGTTGATTGTTCAGGTATATGGTGGTTCAAGAATTATAAGAAATTTGTTAACTGTGTTATACCAAATACAAATCATAAAATTCAGGTAGCAGTGTATGCTTGCATTCATCCTCTACTTAATTAACATTGATAGTATCATACTACATGACAATAGATATATTTCGATGCCACATGTTAAGTAATTGCTGATCACAAATTTTCAGATGATATTTGAGGATCACACCTTTGGCACCAATGTGAATCAAATTTTCAACAACAATATAATTGTAAACAAAATTTGCAGCATTAGTGGTAGTATTTTTGTTTGTGTTAGCACAATGAAGACCAAATTTTTGCACCTAGACACATGAAACTTAGTGTGCCCACAAAACTTGCCACTTGGATTCACTTGGGCTGAAACTATTATCATTGTTTACAATCAATGTCTGCCTTTTTTTTTCTTCTTTGAGTGCCTCATATAATATTTCATGTTGGCCAGGCAATGCCAGGTTTATGCTGCTAGTAGATAATAAAATTTATTGAAACACCAAAAGTGAATTCTGGTGGGTGAATAAAAAAATTTAATCTTCCACACAAGAAAGCTTTAAAAAATATAGTGGGATAGTGATTAAGTCAAGGGATTTCCAATCCCAATGTCAACAGTTCAACCTGGACAAGCAATATAGTTCCCCCCCCCCCCCCCCACACTCATTTTCCTATCTTTCTTTTTACTTTTATTTTTTCCTTTTCTCCTTCTCATCTTTTCCCAATGTTTGTTTTCATACTGTGACTTTTTCTTCCCCTTTCCTTCACAATTTTTTTGGACCAATTTTCCATCTTTTTTTTCTCATTTGCAAAATATCTTATCCTTGACCCTTACCAAACTTTCAGGGTTGGTGGGGCATTTTATTCCAGTTGAGGGACCTTGATTAGATCTAATTCTACTCCACTCCCCAATAAGGCTAAAAATGGTATAGAATAATCTGATCAACTCATTTAAAGCTTGTGCCTATGGTAAAAGCTTCTTTTGTTGTGACTTGGAGGTGAGTGCTCTATAAGGAGTAATTTTCATTGTCATTATTCATTCAACAATAATTCCTAAATTTTAACCCTGGAATAAGTGTATCATTTGAGGTTATTAGCTTTGGGGCTGCCACTCAGGTAGGTGACTTAAAGTAGTGGAAAATAAATCTTTTCTTTTTTTTTATTATTTTTTTTTATTATTTATAAGATAGATCATTTTTCATTTCTACTATTCTTTAAACTTTAGCAGGGAAGTTTATAAGTGCTCCACAGCAGTTCTTTAATAGTGTTGGTCATGTACAAAAACTCAATATCATTTTACTTAGGTAAAGCTGTGTACCTCCTCTGGTGGATTTATAAAATGAAACAAAAATTAATCCTACTGTAAGGAACACATATCAAATGTATTAGTGTAAAATGGTCATTTTCATCCTAAGCTGGTTCAACAATCTTTAATCACTTTTACATTTACACCACTTGTTTCAAAATTTGTTGGGCTATGGCTAGGGCTAAGGCTAGAGCTATTGCACCCAAATTGGTTTCATGATTGTGTATATTATTGAATACAGATTTAATTTTTCTACCTCAGGTTTTCAGGCAATGGAGACAGAAGCTAGAGTTTTGATGCCAATATGGTACTGTCCCAGAATTTCCAGAGAGGGGGCTATTGATCTTGTGAAACCAATGGATTCTGGCTCCTTTATTATGAGGTCCTGCACTACAGTGAAAGGTGGCTATTCGCTCACCCTTAAACTCTCAGCAGCCATCGTTAAAAAGTGGAAGGAAATGTGTACAGGTTTGTATAATATCTTTAATAAAATGTAGAATTTCTTCCTTTTTTTAATCAAATGATTAAATTGAGTGAATATGGATTTTAAATGTACTTCATACAAAATTTATACTTATACATGTATCCTATAATGTAGGCTGTATAGGTAAGTGGATGGTATCTCTAAAGTTCACATGGTAATATAAAAATACAACTCACAGTGGTAATATTCCTTGCTGAAATAAAATTAACTTTTATTCAAGTATCATTTCGAAGTAGTCAAGGTTTTGCTTTAATTCTGCTGTAGCTATTGTTGTATGATGAATTGGGATTAAAATATAAAGTGATATTTGAAGAGATAACAAGTATTGAGTCCTACACAATCTTGTGCATACTATAATGTGCAGTTAAATTCTATCCAGACTACTATTACTCTCTCTATATCTACATAGATGATGAAGTGACAGAGGAGATGCTGGTCTTACACTTCCTTATCATGCCTGACCACAAGGGAGTCAAGCTTCATGGTTGGACAGAGAAATCATTTGGTATGTTTCTCTTGATGTCTGTCATTTCATTTTCTACCACAATTATGAAAATGGACCAATTTAAAAAAATAGTAAGAGATTTCACGAAAGCTGGTTCTGCAGTGTAAGTTTTTAGTGGTGTTAATGTATCAATTCTGTGTTTCATCTCTCATGTATGTAGAGAGTCTTCCTGCCTTTGTAGCTGGACATGCAATGGATAAATTGTGTCTTCCCTGTAAGCTGGTGCTGCCTGTAGATGCATGCCCTTCAACATCACTAACTTTACTGAGAGAGGAAGTTGAACTGACAAAGATTATTCAAAAGGAAGCCTGTAAGTCTATCTACATTTGACAACTACCTACAGAAAAATGTGTATCAACTATGAACAAATAATTCTGCAAATAATTTACTAATTTTTTTCTCTGAGGAAGAAAAAATGGTTTATATTAAGGCAGTCTTAATTAGGGAATTGCAGTATTTTAACTTCTCTCATCACTAAGTTATAAAATTTTATGCAGTAGAATAAATACCAAAAAAATATTATTTTCTTTTATAATTGTTTTTTTAGACAAATTTTCAGAAGTCTGGTATTCAACTGCCTTACTTTTATGCTTGGTAGGATCAAGCTAACTCTTTCAAACCTTTTGTTAGCATGCAGTTTTTAATGTCAAATAATTATTGGATCCAGTATTTCCCTTTAGTAACCTTGAAACAGCATAGCTTTGCAATTATCAAATTAAAGAAAGAAAAGAAAACATATCTTAAAGAATCTAGAAAAATGTTAGACTCTACAATGGATTTCACATTTACCTTTAGAGAATATAAGATAAAATATAATAAATTCATTTCTATCTCCTTACATGGAGCTAATAGCTTTCTGCACTTCCATAGTATTACACTTTCATTTCTATCATGCAAGGAAATTGACCTTGACTTGTATGCACCTCTGATTTCCTGGTCCATTCCAAATGAACCATTTCAATTTTGAAGAATATTAATGTGAAAATTGTTGTTACAGTTCCAATTATCCCACTGTAGTTACTTGCACTCCATATTGGGTTTTAGCTGACTCATCAATATAAATAGATAAAGGATGGAGTATGCTGTGTTGCTGCATAGATATACTCAAATGTCCTGCAATGAAAAATTATCTCTTTTTTATCTTTTTATATTTATTTGCAAATAATTGGCCATTTATTCCACTATGAGCTGTAGGGAAACATAATATTCCAAACACATAGTTTCAAAGGATTTGAATAAACAGTGCTGAAATGATTCATGGTTTATTAAGTGAGCAATACAAAGCAAGTTATATTACACCTGCCCAAATAGTAAAAAAAATTTACTGAAAGAATAAAATAATCTAAATCACAAACATGAGATTACAAACCATGGACAAAAGTCCAATTAAGAAAGTTTCTGGGCCATACTAACCTAGGCCATACTAACCTCCTCCACCTAGCATTCACTAACATTCCCAATAACCAATAGGCAACTCAATTTAAGCATTATTGGTTGGAGTACATTTACTAATCAGTTCCTCTAATTATTACAGAAAAGTATCATGTACCACTTATATCACATAGTTAATGATGCATGCAGCATACATTTATTAGTTCTTTAAATACTGATTAAATATGAACTGTACAGAAAGTTCAATTGTTTTGGTATACACTCATGTCAAGTTTGATTGGATTCAACCACACTTGAATATTTCTGTACCTTATTCAATGAGGAGGGGAAAATTTTGGTTATTTTTCAAATTTTATGGCTTATGACTGATAAAAATTGAATCAAGAACTGCTTAAAGTGATTTCTTCAACCTGCAGTGGTCTAATTTATAACTCTGTTCAAACTCTATGAGATAATGCAAGATAGGAATGAATTTTTAAAGATATAGAATATCTATATTTTCTTCTTTTTTGGTATAGTTGGATATATCTCAACTTATTGTGCCTGTTACATATTTAAAAAAATTGTTTCAAATCCATTTGCAGAATTTTATTGGGGAAAAATTATAGTGTTTGTTATACAACAGCTGTATCTTCTTCCCCTGGGTTGACCATAGCAGCTGCAGGTTGTTCCCTACTTTTTGGGTTGCAAGGCTATGTAGTATTCATAGGTGGAAAAGAGAATGAAATATAATGTGCAAGTCAAGTTATGGTTGGAGGAATTATATAAAAGTGCAGATATTATATGAGTAGGTTAATTCTTAGCATAACAAAGGGTATACAGTCATCACTAGAAGTTGCAGTTCATAACAAATTAACTCATTCACTCCCTCCCCCCCCCCCCCACCCCACCCCATACAACCCCTCTAGTAATTTCTAATTAAATATGTGTAGTATGCACCAGTATAAGCAATCAAGTATAATTGGTGGTTCTTTATAATTTATTGCATTATAGCTTGTGAACTGATCTACTTGGGTAGTGTGGACACGCCTTCTCTAGGTAGTGACATCATTCTAGCTCAAATTGTGCAGCAATTGAACAGTCTCGATCTGTACACCATCGACCTGGTCACCCTCACTGTTTCTCCTAATGAGATCACTTTACTCGAGAATATCAATGGGTAAGAAGAATATATGTAATACACTCTTCATTTGATTTAAGTCTCTCCTGTTTCTGCCTACATATTTCTTAAAGAGTGTGATATTGTTTTTGAAGGCTAAGAAGTACTTTTGAATATACAAATGTAGGTGGATATGTGTAAGTTTTCTGTAGCACTAGTTCCATTGCTCAGTCAGACTTGCAAGGGTTGGAAAGACAAGGTTTATGTAACATCATGTCATGTATAATCTCTTGTGTACACATACAAAAATATTTTAAAGGGATGGTATCCATGCAGCAGTATATAATTAAATCTATTAGAAAGAAGTTCTAACCACAATTTTGTATAAGAATCAAAATTGTTTGGAATATAAATGTCTAAGACAGTGTTTAGTAAAACTACATCTGCATAAAATGAGTATTTTCTCAAGAGTTTGATGTTTCAATAATTTCATTCTTTTCTTTACTTTAAAATTCAATCTTATCATCTTTTTTTTAGATCACAAGTGAGAAAGTGGTTTCACTTGGATCTCATCAGCTATTGTGGACTTGACCCTACCACAAGGTCAACTACATACAAATATATATTACAACATAAAATATATGTAAGGGTATACACTCCATGTGTACTGTTAAGGCATGCCATCATTTTGATTTTAAAATGTCATGAGGCAGAAAGAATAGTTCGGCTTAAAAGGGAAGAAGGTCATTAGAAAACTGGACTGGACTTGTAGGACTGCATTACTTAATGCAATTATTCAATTTCAGGTGGAATTTTCCTGATTTGGACCACTTTGGAGAAACTTTGTCACTTAGGGACAAACAGTGAGTATTGTACAGCTACAATAAACGTAAATTTAAAATGTTCTTGTGTAATAGTGTATATAGTCATGAGAAGAATAACTCATATTTGCAAAGATTATCTTAAGCCTGAGTATGAATATAAGTAAGTTTTAACTCTGTTTGCACTAAGTCTTACTCATATGGCCATGCCAATATTTGATGATCCTAAATATAAGCCAATCTGTGGCTATAAGTACTGTTTATCAACCTGTACCTGACTTATTGAAAATAGTGGCAGCCATCCTTTTTAATATAAGGTTGATTTTAATAGCCAAAACTACAACGATTTACTGTTGCTGACATGCTAATAATTTCATTACACTTATCATTTAGAATATGTTTATAAATTTTTAAATCACAATTTAAACATTTTTTACTTTTAATATCTAAATTTTTTATTTCACATGTTACATAATTATTAACATAACCTGATAGATGCATACTGAAGTATGCAATAAATATTTTGTATACGACCCACCGGATCTATACCACAGTGGGTTGAGGCAGTGTATATGTTCCAGATAGCTGTAGGTAGAATTTTGCTGTATTGACGCTACACTGGGTTAAAATAATGTAAATGTATCTCAAATATATATTTGTATGAACAAGAATTTCAATTTTGATACAGATGTTTTGGCATTGTGCATCGGCAACAAGTGAAAACTGGTTTCCTGTGTATGGTTTTTGCTGAGTATGACACTTACCAACCTGTCTCCATCTTGGTGAGCTTCATTCAGAAGATGCTACAAGAATACAAACAATCTTCGAACTAGACATGGAATAGCAACATGTGTTTCATGTCTGCACATTTATAACCATAGTTAATACTAGCTAGTGGTATGTTCAATGCATTTCTCTATATGTATGCTTGGTCAATTTCCAAATATGTTCATCTTAAAGAATGTGACCAACTGCTTTGTCTGCATGTATATTATGACAAAGGCAAGATAAGTATGGGTTCCTTATCTTCGAATTTAGTATAGCTTGTTTTATGTAAATCCAGATAATTCCTAAATAGTGAGTGCTGCTTACTTAGTTCATCATAGTCATCATTTCCTTAATTTTTTTTTGTATGTAGGGGATTGGAGCAATCTTCACTCTGGTAATTATAAATATTGATATTGATATGCCCCAAAAATAAGCAAGAAATTTCCTTTCAAACCTTCAATGCAGTTCTTCAGGATCCTCATTATTTTCCTTTAGCTGGTGCCCCCCCCCCCCCCTGTCTCTGTATTACACCATTCTATTTCCCCTTTTTTGGTATGAGTCTAAAAGTATCTTTTGTAGCAAATATTACTATTTCGATTGGAATAGATATTCCAGGAAAATATTTAGCCACTATATATACATCATGGCAAAAATATTGAACTTTGCTTGCTCAAATTAGGAAGAAAACAAATATTATTCTATGATAATCGTACTATGATTCACAATTTGATCATCTGTGTGTCTCTGTCTCTTTCTCTGTCTGTATATGGGTCTCTAACAACTCCAAAACACTGGAGAGATCTTCACTAAACTTTCAGGGATAAATTAGGAGATGTCAGTACATGAAGTGGTGGAGGTTTCAGATCAGATTGGTGGTTATTGGTGTGGTTTGTCATTGGGTGTAGTTTGGTGACATGGTATACCTAAAGTATACATGAAATTTAGCATGCTCATTAATTGTACCATATTTTTTATTTCATTAACTGAGTCCAGTATCAATAGTACCTACATCTATTTATTTAAAATTGTGGTCATGTTTTTTTTGTAGTTGGTATGTCTTCCCCTAGCTCCACCAGTTTGCAAGTTATACCAACAAACCCAAATAATTTTGGAATCAGTGTCTCCAGGGAACGTTTATTACCCATATTTCGAGAATGCCACTTACTGTGTAGTATCAAGCTAGAAAATCCTAAAGAGGCTACTTTTACCAGATAAATCCTTGGATCTACGGAGCAAAAACTTTGCAGACATAATCCTTGGGTGACTAGTAAGTTTTTTCAACAAAAAATTATACCAAAAGGGTTAACTTGGTGTGTGAAAAAGGAATTTACATATTCCATTTAAAAAGCCTAAAAAAACATTGTTTAGTAGTAAGGGCAGAGGTATCCCAAACTGAAACTCAGTCATTCAAACCTTGACTAGATTGATCTTTTCCCCTTTTTTCCCCATTTTTCTTTCCTTTCTACTTTTCTTCATTTCCCCCCCCCCCCCTCCTCTTTTCTTTCTTCCCATACTTCATTCTATAATATTTTCTTATTCTTGCCACATCTTTATTTGAATTTTTTCACTACTCCAATGTTTAAAAAGAAATTATCGATTCCAGACAAAGTTGGACAATAGCCAGCTGCCCATGCAGAATATGAGACTTTATATGAATGTCTTCAAGTTTCTCAGTGAGATATTCATAAGGCTTCAGAAAGAATCAAACCTTTAAACAAGACTGTTCCATTTCAATTACCACTGTTCTTGCAAGCTACACCTGGAGATAAAATAATTGTGTCCACAATCCCTTCCATAAGATATTTCATCCCAGGAATATCCAGAGCACAGAAAATTTCTGGTTGGATGTGCATTCATACAAGGATCCAATGAGGAAGTACTCATTACTTCTGCTCAGCCTGGGTGTGCAGTAAATGTTATATTTTCAATTTTAATTACAGATAAGTTGTGCATAAGGCACATATTGAAGCTGTGATCTATAGGAAAAGCTGTAAATTTATGATGTTTACTTTGAAACCATCTGTTAACACTGATCTTGAGTCTTGAGTGTTTTTTTTAATAATACTTCTGTGAATGAAGATGCTTGAATTACAATGGATTGGATAATCTCTACTCAGTTTATTTATTTCTATTCAAACCTCTTTCTGTAGCTTGTGAGGCTGAAATTGCCAGATTTCATGCTTGGACAACTCTAGGACATTAGCTTAGGTTTGGTTTCCTTTCTTTGAAAATGTTATGTTTTATAACCTCAACCTGTCTATTATTCCTGACCCTTCAACTGCACAAGAAAAGTTGGCTGTCTAGTCAATAGTGATAGTAGGAAATGCTGCAGCTGTTGAATTTCTTGTTTTTTTGGCATTCTGGATTTTTTTTTTTTTTCGTTCTTTTTTTTTTTTTTTTAATCTAAGATGAAAGATGGGGGGGGGGGGCATTTGCCTGGAATACCACCCCCACCCCCCCAACTCCTGCATCCATAGCTGAGAAAAAATATATATTTTTTTTGAGTTGCTTGTGTGATTAATAGTGGTGGTAGGAATAGCTGCAACAGTAGAATTTTTAACATGTTTTCATGCTTTCTGGGATTTCCTTATTTGTTATTATTTTGTTAGAAAGGTGGAAGAGCAATAGTTGAATTGCTCACCTGATTCATTACTGATAAATTATTGCTTATTGGCCCTTATCATCAGGGAATTTCCCGCTCTAATCAATGGGATGTTGACATCACCCATCCTGAGCTACAATACACAAACTGACCCTGCACTTGGATTTCATAGTGTTTGATGGGCCACTCATTACCTTAGCAGTGTGAAAGTTTGGAATGGTTGTTCCAAGGCAGCTTAGAAGCTGGAAAGGAGGAAATGTGAAGGAGATTCATTGTGTCTGTATGATTAGAAAATTTTCTCAGGTTGACAATTAAAATATAAACAGATCAATCTTCACATAAGGAATATTACAGCATTTTTGGCAATATAAATATGTGGCCATACACTGACCTACCCTGTCTCTATCATCCTGAGAAGAGTGATGTCAATAGTGTGATCATTCTGAAAAATCATTTTGTGATCACAGGTACATATATATTTTTTGTGCACATCAAAATATCTGATGTGCCGCTGTTATTGCTATATATTAAGTATATTACTGTTTGTTATTTTGTTTAGATTTCTCTATGATTGATAAATCGACTACACTCTACAATTTTGCATTGTATGATCGAAGACTTCATTGGAATCATGATCAAACTGGCTGAAATACTCCCTAGCACTTATAGTAAAGGATATGCATTTACTGTATGCTCAGATTTGCTAAAGTCTTTCAGATAACATGTGCAGTACTTTGGTCAAAACCAGTGCCATCTGATATGTGAGCTGGAGCTAGGCTGCCACTGATGTTAATTCTATGAAATTTTGTTTAATTTCCTTTTGTGGCATTCCTTCAATTGTTATGTAATAGTAGACAATTCAGGGTGCAAGGAATAGCACTATCACATATATTTATGCTAATTAACAAAAATGTTGGCTTGAACAGTTTCATTAGTGTCACCTAGGCCTCCCTATAATACACTGAGCAAATGGCTTAAACTATATATTAGTGTGTGTGCACCACCAGTGTCACTGCCATCACCATCATGATGTCACTACAAGTGTTACCCATATCACTGTGTATTCGTGCTTTAGCAGTGGTGCCAGTGTGGAAGCATGCAGTAAATGGGATAAGGGAACTGTATGACCAATGAGATACCTCGATCTTCAATTTTCACTGGTTATGTTCATCCTGTGGCTTTGTATCTGCCCAGAATGCTACTACCTTGAGAACAGCTCCACCTATGGTAAGAATTAAATGTAAACTGCATTCAAATGGGTATTATATTTTTTTTTTCTGGACTAGTTCAGATATCTCTACCCATCAATGTACAAATTTTGTCTTCCTTTATATTTTTATTTTTATTTTTGTGCTTCATGTACACAGACATTGAGGCAGTTAGTTCCATGGGGGCAGCTGAAAAATGGCCAGTATGTGTAGCAAAGGGATGGCTTCATCAACTTTCTTCACTTATTTTGAATCAGATCATTCCAAGCAATGGTAGGCTTGATTATTCATGTGTGTGGGGAGTGAATGATGGATGGGGTTGGGAATTCACTTCCACTATATTATCTCCTTCCTTTATATATATATGTGTGTGTGTGTGTTTGTGTGTGTGTGTGTGTGTGTGTGTTTGTGTGTGTGTGTGTGCATTTATTCTAAACATTACTTGCCATTCCACATTGCCATACTTAACTTACCACATCAGCATATCTGACATTAAGATATGAAGAAATTGAAAAGACTGATTTTCCTCTTCTAAATAGGTATTTTATACATTTGGCATATAGTGAACCAGCATTGTAAGTATACTGAATATATTAGTTCTTATAATAAGTTTTGATAGAACTCAAAAGCTATTAGAAGGTGGTCCAAATATATTCATTTTTATTGGTGATTGCTAAAACTTGGCGAAATATGATAGTCTAATATTTCCCTTTTGGTATGGATCATGTGAACTTTATCATGTTCCCTGTCTGTTCCATGTATTCCTTGTCAAAAGCTCAATTGTATCTCCTAAGTTATTGGAAGTGATGTCCACCCAATTCTGCATGAGCAATGGATGCGCTATGCCCAAGCTAATTCCTTTTCGACTGGTCAGAATTTACATTTCCTCTCTATGAAAATTATAGCTTTGATTCAGCCATTACTGTTTAGAGCGCCAAAATCTTGATATATCGGCAGAGAATTATACCACTAGATATTTATTATCTAAAAATTATACCCTATTGATTTAACTCTCTTCCATTCTTTATTAAGAAATGGCAATCATATACGCAATAATATACATATATGTTATAACAAGTTTAAAGAACATTGGTATACAACCTAAAAGGAATGAAGATTATTGCACTTTGCTAGCATGGATGGCTGCAGCAAAACAATGAAGTCAATCTAACAGTTTAGTGTTCCCTTCCCACTCATAGTCTTTATTAGCCACATTGTGCTAGGTCTGGCTCATGAAACAGTGGTGGATTGGATTAAATATACTGCACTGTACTCATCAAGACATATAACAACACTCAGCCAGGCCTTACACTGTGGTTTATTTGTTTACTGTCCTCTCTGTTCCAATCTATCTGCAGTTCTGTCAGAAGTAATTGAGCGGGTGCTTGACATATGCAGATACCATCGATTAGAAGTAAGTTGACAACAACGTTATGTACTGCAATACAATGTTCAGCCTTAGTGTGCACACCTCTGTGTGTATGCATGTTGCTGGAATAATGACGTGATGGTGTCATGTAAGTTTCTTTGTGCCACCACAAGTCTATGACATGTATTGAGTTGCAGATGGAAATAGGCAACTTTACATTATGCCACAAATGTAAGAAGATAGAAAGCTCATCTGACTGAGTATTTAAGAAAGATCTAGTGTACTCCTGCACAACCACTCAGTCATATGCAGAATTCATGGGCTAACATCTTTTACAATAAACTGTCATAAATATCTGTGTCATCGTTGATAAAGCTGATTATCAAAAGTGTTTTCAAATTAACCATAGTATCTTGCCCCCTGAGGCTTGCACAGGTTTCAGGTGTTTCAACCACTTCAGTATGTTTCTCAAAATTTGTTTATATGTTGTGTGATAAGATCAATATGCCCAATTTTCTTCAGCTGCTGATCACAATGCGGAACCGGCAAGTTCCTCCATCCAAATTACTGACTGAATTATGCCAAAAGCCCAGTAAAGAGTCCACCAGTGGAGTTGGCACACCTAGGTGAGATTATTTTGCACAGACTATTATCCGTGGAGATTTTTATGTACACATATTAAAGTGCTTTATACTAGTGTGTGTCTCTTTACCTGTACAACCATTGGTATATAATGATTAATATTTTATCCCCTTATTGTGTGTGTGTTGCAGTATTATGACATAAGTGTGAAAAGCATGTACAATTTGGAGAAACCCTTCTTGTGGCTGGCCCAAAAATTGGTGGGCGACCCAAATTTGGAGTTTGTTGATATACCTGCCCTTCAAGCCCCTGAAGTTTATATGAACCCAGAGCTTGTGACGAAATATGAAGTAGTACTTGAAGTAACTGCTCAAACTGCTCTCCCAAAAGATGTGAATGATAAAGACCTGTGAATTATAACTTTCAGCTTTCAGAATCGCTTTTATCTATCTAATCTAATAGTGTTTCATAAGTTTGTGTGTGCATGTATTTCCATTGTTTGCTTAAGATTATGGATATATTTTACTTTAATTCCATGATATTCGACAATATTTGACACAATAAATGCTATGAATAATCATAATGAAGAGTTCTTTACTGGTTTTCAGTGCCAAGATTATTGCTTGGAAATTCAAATGGTTAATAGCTCGGAGGTATAGTAAAGAAGGGAAGCATTTAACTTCTCTTTTTGACTGACACACACATGCTCACACTAAAAATCATACATCTATTAACATGAATACTCACCTGCCGAGCACACACAATTGGCATGAAATGAAATGAATCATTCAAAGAACACTCATTAATGAACAGTTAGGAATGCACATGCACAGATATGCATACTCACTAATATGAACATAAACATATACCGGCACATTCAAATTAACATATAAATCGATGCACATACACATATAAAAACACACACTTTTACAAAGGTACTTACAATCTCATCCACATTTATACATATACATATTCGTGTGAAAAAACATACACGTACACACAAACACATTGAAGGACATGCAAAGATACACATATATACACACACACATACACACAAACTCAGCACAAAAACATATACATGTGCATGAAACCAATCACATACTCACTCTCATGAAAACAGGCACATTCTCACTCACACAAAGACGTATACTCTCACTCGCTAGAATACACACACATATGCGTTAGAACACACACTCACACACATAAAAGCAAACTCACATAAATTTGCACAAGAACATGCACGCACTGATACACATACACACAAAAAGGTATACTTAATCACTTAAACACTCACACATACTCTGTCACATGAACACTCAACAACAAAAAATAACGCACACACATGAAAGTGCACAGATATATCAATACATTCAGTCATATAAAGAGCATGATGCAAATATATAATTTTATATAAGTCGACGACTGGTTTTGCTGGATGCCTACAACAATGCTAGGTTGCAAAGGCTGTTTTTCTGATCAAAGAGCTTGAAAAGATAGAAATCAAGCAATAATTTAAAGAACAAATATAGTCAAGCCATCCTAGAAATAAGCCTAATTGTCTATGATGAGAAAAATCAAAATAAACTTCAAAAGATGAAGCAAATAGTCTAATCAATTTTCAAACAGATTAAGATGGCATGAACTTGAATGGATATCGTTTCTACAGAAGGTGTATGAACTAAACATTGAAAAGGAGGTCATTGTTGTACAAATGACTAATTATCACTGAAATTGTAGAGAATGGATGCAGCTTGTCAGCTAATACTCTGCCTTGGAAATAAATACCCTTCCATCCATGCAAATTAATACATTTTTTGGAGGTTGCCAAGATATCAATGCAGTCTATTTACAATTGGCAAATTTCTTTCTATCAACAGTTATAGAAATATATAGAAGATGGCAACAATATTGTTAAATGTTAAGCATTTTTTAAGGTATTAAAATAACTTGCAGTTAAAATATTTAGATATTCTCGGAAACTTATCATAATGAATAAGGTGTAACAAAATCTTATATATTTATTATTGTATTAAGTGTTGCATAAAATACTATGTGGTGTCCATCATTTCATCAGTTCTTCTATTCACAAGGTTGCAGAGAGATCACAACAATCCTCAAACTACACATGCAATATATAGGACAGGTTCTATGGTAGTACAGAAAAATGAGTAAGTATAATAAGGTAAGATCATGGTGTAATATAATAGTTCACAGATATGCTATAATAACTAAAATAAATGTCATCAGGTAATGGTCATATTTACATTGACAAATGTGATTAAATTTGCAATAGTTTGTATATTTACATATTACATAAGTGTCACTTCTCAGCTGTCTCACCAAAAATGTAACTAAACCAGTCCTTAGTTATTTATTCTAAGTGCACTCATGTCTGGGAATAGTGGAGTTTTGTACATTTAGAAATACAGACAAAAAAACACGCTAGTTCGCACAAAGATGTGTGCACCAACATGTACACACACAAACACAAATGTGCAACAGCATTCATTTACCTACACAAAGGCAAGCACAAGTACTTTAACACCAATATGCTAACATGCTCCAACACTCATAGACCAGCACTTACAGACATGCACACACAAACAAGCAAGCACCCACCAAAATACAAACATATATTAATAAGTGCCAAAAGACAAATAGTCACAAACAAGCAAAAATGCATGTACCAGCACACTTTCACACTCCAAGACATAAATTTCTACATGTATGTATTAAAAAGCATGATTGTCCATGCACACATCAACCTATACTCACAAATATACATGCACCAACATGCACAAATGAACCAATATGGAGGAACTCACAAACAGACAAACTCAAATAGATCGATACACTATAACCAACAAACACGCAAGATTGTTTGAAAAACACAAAACTCAGAGTGAGTTTGATAGGCCAAATCAGATCAACTCAGATTCTTTGATTGAACAACTCAGTTCTCCTACAAGTGCTGATTCTGATCTACCACTTGAATCAAGTTTATCAGTACAGCCGACATCCGAGTTATCTGATACTGGAAGCCCTGCACTTTCGTCATGACCAAGTCAACCAACTCATGAAGAGTCATCATCTACTACTAATTCTGAAGCAGTTAATCAACTTCAAGAAACTACACTTCAATATCCTGCATGAGACAGGATGCCTCCTTATAGACTGAGGTTATGATAATAATGGCATGAACCAATGTATTGGTTGGAAGGAATGTGGTAAAGCTATGTTTGATTCTAAACTCACTTCCTCTTCCTGTATTGATTGATGTATGCATATAATAGTATGTCATGTGATTGTCTGGACAGTTGTCCTCGTGTGCACTTTAAATATAATCTTTAAGTCTTGACTATACTACCTGGCCATTGAATCCGCACCAATCTCTATCAAGAAACCCACGATACCGCATGACAGAACGATGGATAGAATTTTTATAACAAAATATAAGGAAACATCTATTACCAGTTAGATAGAAAAACAATATATATTATCTGCATTCAATCTTGCCAGCAGAGTGATGTTTACATTCAGCACTTTAGAGAGTTATTTTTACGTAGCTGTGGAATCACTTATCAAATTGCAGAAGAACATTGATGCTATTGAGGTTGGTTTTTGCTATGAAACCTTCACCTCTCTTGGAATGGAATTTTTTTACTTCTGTTCAACCACAAGTTGTCTTCACTAACCACTGTTACCATTTTCTCCACATATTTGTTAGCATGAACTCTCCACTACCTATCTCTTCACCTGCTGTTTCAAATGCTATTTCACTAGCTTCAGACCTTCTATGTCTCAAATCCTACCACCACTTTCTGGATTACCATTCCATTCATTTGTTAACTCTTGTGTAGGTGAAGTGTCATCAGGAGAAATTAATTGTATTTGGATGCACTCACCCTAATAAGAGATTAGGTAGAAAATCTTGGAAGAAGACTAACTCTCTCCAGGATGTTTCAGATGTCCTTGTCCTAAACTCTCCCTGCACTTTTATTTATCTACTTTTTGTGTGCATATATGTGTTGATTGTGCTGCTCTTAGATGGTAGACAACATCTCATACAAATTTTTGTGCAAAGTTGACCGAAGTATATATATGTGAGTTTCATTTAAACTTTCTATGAGAAAATATGTGTTTGAAATCGAATATCCGAATTCCAACAACAAAATGATTGACCTTTCAGGAATGCAATTTCTTCTCTTTCAATTGAAAAAAGAATTGTCTCTAAATGGATTTGAGCTAGTGTGGTTAGCATACTAACTTCCGCCAGCTGGAACAGACATGAGAAATGAAAAATATCCTAGTAAATTGTTGTGTGTGTGTGTGTTTTTTCTTTTGTGTCCATTTTTTAAGCTTTGGTTGAGTTCCCCCTTCTTTATATACCTAACACTCTCTGAAGCAAGGAATAGAATGTTAGATCATGACCTCATTGCAAGCATCATAGCAAATGTTTGTGGTATTTTTAAATTAGTGTGTGCATATTCCTGTCTGTCCATTCTCTAAAATCCCACAACCCTCACCATGTAAAACACTCAGCCACTCCAAATAAGATCTGCAAAGTTATAAACCGCATAACTGCATACAACATTATGTTCGAGTGTATGGCAAGGCTTATGGAATACCATCATTGGATGGCTTGTAAATTTTATCTTATAATTTCAATTATTGAAGATGTCCAACAAAAATAAGAAATGATTGAATATGTACATACATACATATATATTTAGGATATATCTTCATGAATTAATGGATCTATCTATCTATCTATCTATATCTATCTATCTATCTATCTATCTATCTATATCTATATCTATCTATCTATCTATCTATATATCTATCTATCTATCTAGGTTGATGAATGTTTTGGACAAATCTTCAACCTCCCCATCTATTTCATGTGGAGTAGGATCTCCATTACATCTATTAAAAAAAATATATATATATATATAGTTTAAAGTTTTCATTTTACTCATGTTCAACTCACAATTATTTCATTCATGATGAAGACAACAAAAACTAATCCAAATATAATAATTGTTTACAAATGAAGGTATTGGATTAATGAGAGCTGATGTGTCCACATGATATGGCTATACAGCTGCATATAAGCTCACACTGAATGATCTGCACATATGAGGTGCACTATATATGGAGAAACATCTGATAAGTAATGGACCAATGGGATAATTGAATATATTTTTACAGGAAAGGGATATTAATTTGTCGTGCATGAATATACGCAAATAAATGGATGGTTCTGTGCCAATATAAGAAATCCAATACAATGTAGAAAAGAGCAATCCGATAAATAGCCAAGATCCTCCTGTCCTTTGGAACGTACTGAGAGAGAAGTGCAAGAGAAGCCGAGTCAACAACAAAACACATGCACACATACAAAATGTATCATAACTAAAACATTTCAAACAATTATCATAATAAAAGCTTAGTAAGATAGATACAGAGAAACAGTCTTTCACACATAAACAAAGGTTTCATCCCTACATGTTTCATATATTTTCTCTTATTTTCCTTCCCTCTGTCCCCTTACCAACCCCATTCACAAATATATCTGTGGGAATCTGCTACATGCAGTAGTTAAGACTATGGAAGTTCACATGCTGGGGAAACCACACAAAATACCCAGTAGGGTTCAGAGACCAATAAATGAAGGGAACCAGGTGGGCAGGGGAGACAATCATAAGGTATGTAATATAATGCCTCCCCTCCTCCCCCACTTACACATGCCCACTAACTTCTTATCACCATACTACCCACATGCATCTCATGTGGACCACACCATGGCAGAAAACACCAAGGCCAGCCGCAGTCCAAGGGTGATTCTCAAGAAGGAAAAGAAGAAAGCGAGGAGGATGCGACAAAGGAGGAGGGAGAGAGAAAGAGGCAACAGGCAGTAGCTGAGTGTGCACACACTCTGGAAGAATAACCTGCAACATTAGAGGCAGGAACACTACGAAACAACAGTGCAACTAGAAATCATCCAAGGATGGAATCCTGCAAGCTCAGCCGTACATTCATACTTCAGCTGTTGTACAGAATCATGATTTTTGTTTACAACATCACAGGTATTTAGGAGGGCCTGAGTGTTTTTACATAGTGTGGTTTGCAGGGAAGCGTACACTTTAATTATTGTAATAACTAATTAGGAATGTTTAATTCAATTACTATTACTATCATTTTTATTGCAATTAAGTATTGTTAATGAATTCAGAGTGTGGACAGATGGACCGACAGAAATGTGCACACACACAATGTGCCAAAACAAGCTTTCACTACAATAGTGGCAACAATAATGGCAAGAAATGTATCAATAATTGTGGCAACAATAGTGACAACAATAGAAGAATGGTGGCAACAATTGTGGCAACAATAGTTTGAGAAAGAAAAGTCAGGAATGGGGAGTGGAATATTTCATGCATAGTAAATGTTAAAAGTCAAGATAAAGTAAAAGTCAACATATTCACTGTCTACACACTTACACTTTTCCTCAGAGCAGCTGAGCATTTATAGCCACCCGGCAGCCCCACCCCACACCAACAAGAACACATTGACAAAATGGATAGCATGGTTTGAGGAAGAGCTCTGGGAGTGGCTGTGAAAGAGGCTGAAAAGAGAGGGAGGAGAAAGGGGGGGAGGGGGGTGGGGGGTACGATATGAGGGCATGTGATCCCAACATGAAGCGTAGTTAATCTAATAAGGGATGTGCACACTTTTTATTAATGAAATATGACCCAAGATGGTTCTCTATAGTCATACATCCATCTGTCTGTGTGTCTGCCGGTCAGTCTGTGTGTGTCTGTGTGTCTGTGTGTCTGTCTGCTCATCAGTCTCTCTGTGTCTGTCTGTCTTTCTGTCTGTTATGGCTAGGGCTAGGGCAGAGGTAAATTAAATAAACTTTCTTATTCATGAATTACCACCAAGTTATAATGTGTAACCAAACCAAATTGAAAAGATACTTCTAGAGGAAGTTGTGGTTATAAATCACACTCACTTGACCACACAAAAAGTTCAAAAGGACACTAGCTACTAGAGATGCATCATATTATATATTTTAGAAATGCAACAATGCCACATCACCCTCCTACCAATGTATATCAGGTTCGTTCCTAGTATGTTTTAATACATGTAATTGAAATTGTAAATAGAGGGTGATCTGCTTTAACCAGTTACATAAACTGCACCACACACACACACCACACATGCACACACCACTCAGGGGCATGCATACACCACCCACCTTTTTCGGTTTAGAAAAAAAATTTTTTCATTCATTGCATTGATGAAATAGAATCAGTTTCACTTCATCAAATTTCTGCAGACATTTCCAAACTATCACTTCTTATAACCAGCAGCCACCTTTCCTTCCACATGTGAACTAAAACACAGTATAGAACTGATACCTATATTCAATGCAGCTTAACACTGTACACTGGACCACCCTAATCAGATCTTGAGTCTTCATCAGTTGCCAACATGAAGAGTTGTCAACAAACAGAGTTATTGCATAGGAATAAACCAAAGTCATCAAATTTTAAAATGTCGCTGACTCAGATTCATCTTACTATTTTTAAAAGTTCCTGTACTTGCATAATGAGCACATGCAAAATGTTAGGCTCCATGTGGATACATTGTCTTGTGTACCCACAACAGATACTTCTCCACTTGAGCTGAAACAGTGCCACCATTCTCATGATAACAGCATAAGCACATGGCAGCAATTATAGATAAATCTTTATACTTAGATTCATATTTTGAAATTACTTTTTATCCTATGGAATTCGCTGTGGATAAATAAAATGTACAGTCTGGTACAGCATCTCCATTGTCTGTTTGTCCTTGTTGTGATGACGGTACTACACATCTGATATAAATCCATCACTTACCTAATAAAGCCACTTCTTCTGTATATATGTATATACTGGTGGAAAAAAATAAAAAATAAAAAATATATATATATATAAATGAAAAAATAAGAGTTTTGGGTACCTCCAAAAATTTGGAAACAAGAAAATATTATTAGCTACCCAGTAAGTCTTTGAAACATGGCATGAACACTCAATTATGGGGTGCTAATTCTACATCCCTAAATCACTGCATCTAAACTCTATTTCAATTAGTGTTAAAAAGCAGTCATTATTAATCATGGGTGAATACACAAAATGGTTTACTCCCTCATGAAGCCTAACAGGAGCATAATAATATCTTGTAAAACCTAATTGAGGCAGTGATTTAGGGATGTAGAATTTGTCACCTTATAATTCAATGTTCATATGTTGTTCAAAAGACTTTCTTTTTTCATACTTTTTGGAGGGTTCCATGCTAAATCTTTATTGTTACATTTATCTTTTTAATTTTTTTATTTTATCCCAACTTTTTCAAAATAATTTCCAGAATCATAAGTTAAGCTATAAAGCATTTTCCTCTGTCAACCAATCAACACTGTCAATAGTCTACAATCAGTATTTTGGTGAGACATTGATTTACACAATAAACCAAAGATGGCATCCATCATAGACTATACCATGGTTTCATTGTGACATTTATGTCTCCTATAATTGAATGTTACTTTCTTGAGATCTTGGGGTTTTTCTTAGGAAACATCTTCAGTAACACCAGTGTTAAGGTCTCCGGTTCTATTCCTAGTCATGGTTGGATTTCTTTTCATCTTTTTTTTCCTTCTTTAATTTTTTTATCAGTGGTTAAGTCATTATTGAGTCAAAAAATTAAATCACAAGTGAATGGATGTTTGTCTGGAAACTTCCAATCTTATTTAATGACTTTGAATATATCATAACAACATTAAGACAATGCGATGTTTCCAACTATAAATGTTAACTGGAATAAGATATGATGTCCCTGCTAGTTAATGGTAGAGCTGGACTGGCTGTTCTGTGCCATCAAAGGTAATGGAATAAGAGAGAAAGTAGCCAGCAGCTGTGAGAAGCAAGCCAATGGGATATTGGAAGAAAAGGGGTGGGATTGTGCTAACTTTTCATCGTGACGTATCCAATATCTACTGCATTGAGACTATTGTGTGATGTGGCATGCCATGGTCCATACAGAGCCTATCTAAGGATCTGATAAAATGGCTCAATAACAAACCTAGGTGTGCACACACTCACTCACTCAAATTGTTTAATTGCTGTTACATGGTCACGTGCACCTGACATAGTCAGGGTTCCTGTTTACTAAGAAGACACTATGAGCTAATGCAAGGAAACTTCTGGAGTCATTCAAGGAGTTTGCAGGAGGACTGACCAAGACACTCAGCTTATGGGTGTAGGCACCCAAAGTTCAAGGTGGACCCTTAGTTGATCGAAAATCAATGGCCAGTGAATTCACACCCTAGAATATTCCAGGTCCCATCACAGCTGGGTGGGCTGGTGTGGGAAGAATGTGTTGAAAAATAAGAAAATTTTCTGTCAATGCTAGGTTTGAACTCACAACCATGGGGTTGTAAATCCAAGAACGTAACTACTCAGCCACTCTGCCACTCATACATGTACGCATGCACATGCACACACACACCTTGTAACATTATAACTGGACACGTCAACTCAAAATACCATTAGTCAAGTGGTTTGCAAGCTCAGCACATACTTGGAATAGGTGTGGTCATGATTGATGTTGCCAGCACAACAGAGTTTGTTAAAGAATAATGATTGCACAGCTTTGTGATGGAGTCTAATATTACCAAAACATTGCGTGCATGTGTATACCAGTGTCTGTCTAAAGTAGATTGATTGCCTTGGGCTCAACACTTCAATGACATTGACAGAATCATATATGCTACTACATCATAGGAAACATGACATCTTGTAAGTCTAATGTCAAAAATTTGATTATTTACATTGGTGCACAATTGTGGACTGCAGCCGCATTGTTTGCTAGTCCTTCCATGGGCTCTGGTTACTACATTATTTTAAGGATGTTGTAAAAACATGTTTTTCTTGAGTAACCTTTTTTTCTGGAGTACATCGTTTTCATTATGACATGTCTTATGAGAGCATATGTCTTAAGGGAGGCCATGCTTTGTAGGAGGAGATTTATTTTGGAATATTTTGTATTGGTGGAGAGAATATCTTCAGGATGGCATATTTCACAATATGTTGTGTTTTACTGGAAGACATGTTTTACTGGAAGATTTGTTTTTCATGTGGATATTTATTTTAGGAAGGCATATTTTGCAGTTCAAGATGTGTCATGTTTTACTGGAGGGTATGCCTTATTGGAAGCCATATATTACATGAGGGCAATTTAGGAGTATAGTGTATGAGTGGACATTCATTAAGGAAACAAATGATTTATTGAAGGATATATCTCAATTGAAGGCATGAAGACATGAGGATAGGCTTTATAGGAAGGCATATTATGCAGAAGGACATGCATTACTGGTAGACATGTGGAAGTGGTGGTCATGTCTTTTATGAAAATAGCTGTTAGTGGAGGACATGTCTAGTCAGTGGGCATTTCTTACATGTCTGCATAATCTGCAACCATTTAAGCAGCAGTGAATTTCGGCAATTGCATGTTTTTTTTAGTAACTTCTTTTTTGGCTTATAGACATGCTTAACAAGGATTTATTCTTTGGAAGTGTCCTTGTTTAGTATGTAGATTTATTTTTGTGATAGTAAAATTGTAATTGGAATTAATCAGGCAATGTTGATGGGAAGTCCAGCTGTGGTAATATCCCACCAAGATTGGTTTGAAATATTTGTTGGAATATTTTTCATAATGATATATTGACTGTGGCTCTTTCAGTAATAAGCTATTTTAGCACATTATTTTTTCTTTATAGCACTATTCTTTCTGTGAAATCTTTGATAGCCCTTATATTGGTTGTGCAGAAACTTAATTTTATTGTACAGGAATAGTGGTAAGTGGAGGTACAGTGGGTGGGTGCGGGGGTGGGTGGTGCACAGAATTTTGTACCTTCAGGTGCTCTCCCAAAGCAGCAGTCCCCTGCAGAAATAAAATTTCATGGAACACTATTCCTGAGTTCAACAAATTTTATTCTCCCTTTGAAAATACTGATAGGTTTTTATCTTGTTAACTTGTTGGGTAATGTTAAAATACATTAGTATCTCTTTAAATTCGTATGGTGTGAACCCTACGAATTTCCTTTGACAAGTATAAAATGGAAGACTTGGAAGAGCCTTTTATGGGGTTCGTTTAGTTACTCCACTTAAACAATGAGGTGTGGAGAAGTGGGACATAGCCCAGGTTACGTTCTCTTGCCTGAATATCATATTGGTCAATTTTCAACCAAATCTTTACAGCCACTTGGCCAGATATCATATACATATATGTATGTATATATATGTATGAATATGTATATATATATACCACTAGCTCTATTAGCATAAGATGTATCATGACTAGATCATATCATTTTGAGTATTTTTATTTGATATGCCCACACAAAAGATGTAGTCAGGTAGCTTCTTCCTTTTGGGGAAAATAATCTATCCACTGTGTAGGATTAGCCTACCCTCAAGAGCTGGTTATATTTAGCTTTCATGGTTTGGCAAGAAAGTAGTATGGCCCAGAGTGACCCTACCTAAGTCCAAGAGTTTGCTCAAGTAATATTCTTGGCCCTTTAAGTCTGATATTCCCAGTGGAAAAGGATTGGCTGGTGAGACTCAACCTATTTCACTCCCAGTGCTATGATATGTGTGATATACCCTCTTAAGCTCACAGGATGAGGTGCTAGTATGAATAGCCACACTGATTAGGGAATACCTAGGTCCAATTATTTTGGCAGTTTTGCCTTCCACTCGAAGAGAAATAAGGGTGTCCAGATGGAAACTACACCCTGTTACCCACAGATTCAAATTGGATGTACAAATCTAGCTTTAGACCTGTGGCACCTTTTCTTTCTCTCAGGTAAAGAAAAATTGTTTTTAGCTTTTCAATAGAAAAAAGGGTGTGACAATATAAACCAATGTAAACCCTTCCCTCGGAAATATGGTAGAGCACCTAGTTAGAACTAGCAGTTAATACGAGATGGATTTTCAGTAATCTTTTTCTCTTCTGAAAAACGACCACTTTCTAATCATTGGTAGTGTCTTTACATCATCTAGGTTAACTCCTCTGTAGATGTATTGTTGCAACAATGCATATAATCCATGAGCCAGAAGGTTGGTTGGTACCATTTTTGTTGAAAAAGTTTCATTATACCTTTTGAAAAGGTATATTATATACCACTATAGATAGAAAATGTATGATAGCTTAGCCCAAATTGGAACTTTTGGATTTGATGGCACTTTTAACAAACACACTCTAATTTCAAATTTACTTAATTAGAACATAACACAACATCTTTGCAGCATTAACTCAACATACTCCTTCTTGATAATTTAAGTAAATGTTTTAACCCTGTCATATATATTAACTAAGTGGTAATTAGACCACATCTTAATGTTGGCTCATTAAAAGTAATGGAAGAACACTTGGAACACATCTTCAAAAAAAATACAATTTAAGTAACTGGAATTATCTGAGGAATCAAATAATGCATATTGGCAGTTGTTACTAGAAACTAAATTTCATATTTTTATTCTAGTAATATATCTCAGGTCCTGTTGCTTTGTACAAGCCTACTTTAGTTATTGGAAGAAACCAAAAACAATTATTACTTGTACTGCTTGCTCTACAGAAGGTAACGATGCTTTTTTTTTGGCCCTATAAATTTAGAATCAGGGGTTACACTATTTCATAAAGCCAGAGTGAGAAATTACACTTCAATTCTTGACATTGGTAGATATCTTGGGGATGGAGGAGTTAAAAAAATATTCTATCACCAAATATGTAGCATGGACTTGGATACTCCCAAAATAAATGAAGTTAACATCTCATCAGACTGAGAGCAAGCTAGCACAAAGAGATCATTCAGACAGGAAAGTTTATACTGTATTCTGCATATTTTGTAATAGGGTCAGCAAGTATAAAAATATTCCAGATTACACGAAAAGCTTAAACAAGCTACACAAGTAAGAGCAGATATAACAGCGACCTGCAATCAGAAAAATAGGTAACAAAATTAGTGTGGCATGTCGACAAGAAAAAGCTGATAGATGCCTACTTCTGCATGCAGCAAATGCTGCCAAGGAAAGATATCAAGCAGTTGGGATCCACTCAGAAAACACAACCATGTTCATAATTTGGCATTTCATGATAAAATAAGTGTATAAATTGTTTTGGAAACTGTGCACAAAAACCTGTATGAAGTTCATTGATATTGATACAGTACATACTCGTCAAATATACATGCAGGGTGCTTATTGGCATCCATGCAGAGTGTGGATGCAACAATGTCAATACTTTCAGAGGCAATGTAAGGCAAAGGCCCAGAAACTATTAAACACTAGCAAGGAAATGTGATACTCTTTTGAAGATAGGACAGGAATAGAGCTTTTTGCAGATCCTGCGAAAAAAAGATGTCAATTTAATATGCAAATTTCATGCTACAAAATCATGTTAACTATTATAACAGTCAATAATCTAAAATATTACCTCTAAGTAGTATCAAAGGAGAAATAGTAATTCACCACCTTCCATCAATTAATTTAATGAAAATTGCACACGTTAAAATGCATGATAAAACATCAATGAGGGGTTCGTTTCCAAAAGTGTTTAAAAACCCAAAAAATACCACATACGCAAGATGTCATGTATTTTTCAGCTATATGGGCATCCTCCCCTAACATAAAAGTGAGCTTTATCCAACATCTTATCACCATTGCTCCCCCCCATTTAGTGTGGTGGCCCAAATTTTGGTGTTTGGCTCATGGTCTAATATAGACATGGATGTATAAACTTCTAATCATGTCACACCACATTTGCAGGACTATGAGATAGGGTTTCAAATGATTACAGAGAGGGAATAATTGAAGTCATTGAGATAGAGTTTATCAAGTACTGTACACAGACACTACCTCTCCCTCAGGGAATAACATGTGTATGCATACCAAAACGTATTAATTCAAAGATGGTTGTCCTTGATACTCAGTCATTGTCAACACTGGTGTAAACCTTTTTTTTGGTGGTTTGAGTGTGAACTCACTTATGTGGTAAAATAATGTGAATATAGCTATTTGACATTGAAACTACAAAATAATTATAAAGTTTTATGTTCATTTTGAGAAAAGAATCCTACAGGCTGATTTTCTGTCAGCTTCTGGACTCCTGGAGTTACAAGCTTGTTTAGTTTTCTAAATGCTTGATATATAGAGTGGGTGTGTTTTGTGCTCCAAGTAGACATTACTAATGCACTTCTAGTTATTATTGTCCTGATGCACTCACCTGGTTATAAAACTTTTCTTTTTGGCATAGGATGGAGTGGATGGGCATTGTCTCATTTTCAGAGTAGATACTATAAATGCACCTTTCACATCATATCATGCCTGCTGTTTTTCAAAGCAAGATCCAGATAATAGCATTTATGTCACCGATGTTTTCAGTGCTCAGTCTGGTACTTTTGTGTTTGCATGTGGTCAGTACATGGTTTAGGCACACAGTCGCAGGCCACATTTATACGCATCATCAATGTAGCCCCACACCAACTTTGCAGATAATGTCTCGACTTTCCCACATCAAACTCATTTTATCATATGCTAGTTCCTCCATTCAAGATCCCATCCAGCTGGCATTTGTTCTTGGGTAAGACATTGTAGCAATTAAAATCACTGTTGGTTGTCTCCAATTTTTCAGACCATACTTTCTTGTTAACTGCTTATATTTTTGTATTCAGCATCTGCATATTATTCACGAAACTTTGACTCAACTTCAGGCAAAGTGTGACAAACACAAGGTCATTGACATTCCCTCCATGGACATTAATGGTTTCTGTTTTTTGTCATTGTGCAACTACTTGTCGCCAGACCACAAGTGGTGTGATTACCTACAGCTTGTATAGGTCCGTTGTTGGTGTTAGACAGATGCATACTGTTACAAGATGGCATGTGTCATTCGTGGCAACGTGAAACTATGCAGTCAGCTGACTGAGACCATACTGGACAACATATTCAGAGATACACCGAGCTATTGTTGTTGTGCGGAATGTTCATGGTGATGCTGAGCACTGAAATTTATACCATGAACTTAGTGGATTAGGTTCTTCCTTGAAGCAATTTTTTACATAAATTTCTGGCAGTTTAATTTGGTATCAAGTCTGACACCAAGTTAAACTGAGATGCAAGAGTTCCCTAGTTTGATGTCATCCCATGTGACATTCAGCTCATGGTTGGTCAGTGTGCCCTTGAAATAGCATGCCGCTAGTTAGGTTTTACCAGGTTTTGGTCAGAGATAGTACTTGACGTATAGATCCAGATCGGCTAGTGCTATTGTGACACAGTAGTATCCACCTCTTTGAAGGTTTCCTCTTGTGAGGTCAGACAAGGTCATTTGCATACAGAAAACCTTTAGTTTGTAGTAGTAACTATTGTCCTGATGACTCCCAAATTGTGGTTTATGAACACAACCACCTCTACTAATATACTTTTGAATTCAACTTCAAAATACCAATGTCTGATTGCTCATGAATATGGTCGTGTATTCAATGGCTTTATGCTCTTCCTTGATCCTAGCCTTAACCACATTTTCTCCAATCTGGGCCAGTGTGTTTGTGAGCAATCCCTGACATTTTAAACCTGGTATGCCGAAGATTAGGGAGAAGGTATCAAATATACATACAGACATTGAAATTGTTAATTATGGTAAAATTATCATGATTTTTATGTGCCATGCTCCTCTTTAACCAACTAATCTTATGTTGATTTTGCTAATTGAGCAAAAGTAACTCCTTTTTTTTACATCTGGACCTTGCATGTTTTGTTACATTAGACCAGCATTTATTTATTCTGTTGTTGTTTATTGTGCAGGCATGTCTACTAAGAAAGTGGACGGTGAACTTCATCCAGTGAAATCCGATCATGATGTTCGGAAGTTGAAAAAGAATGATGTCGTGATATTGGAAATCAAAGACTAATACTATCTAATATTGCTATGACAACAAGCAACTTTGTCATTTTATATATTGTGTTCCAAATGTTGCTTGTTCTAACCTTTGTGATTTAGTCATCTCATGATTTTTCAAGATATATTTTCAGCTATGATGTTCTAATTACTGACATCCTATATTCATCACTTCCATGACTATCTAATCACCGCTAGTTATAACTTTCCTCTTCCCCCTCCCCAACACCACCAACACATAGCGAAAGATACACAAAATAATATGACAACTTTTGACTCACAGTGCAAATAGACTGACAGAATAGAAATAGTGTAGGCAGAAATTTATGGGATTTATTCTACCTCCACAAAATCACCATACTCATCGCAGAGGTGGGACACTATTCCCTAAATTAAAATAAACTTTAATTTTGAAATGCTTCCCCATTCACCTCTGTAATCTTCAACATAGAAAAATCATTTGTTCAACCCAGCAGCTCAACATCTTTACACTCACATCATTCTTATCTCACCTTCTCAGTGAGGCAAATGCAATGAATATAATGTTACCTCAGAAGGTGCACACTATGCACCAGACAATGCATCATTACTCTGGAGTGGATCTGATAATTTTTTAAAACTATTAGTTAAACTTTGTGGTGTATTGGACTAATTGGCTAAATCTACCTGCAGAGACAATGAATCGACCTCAATCATTCAACTTTTGAAGTTGATGCAGCTAAAATGGGAATTAAAGAATTAGTGCAGGAAGTTTGTCTAGTGGATCTGGAAATATAATAGTTCAATCTGCAAATAGATAATGTAGTCAAATTGGATGAACTGTGGTACCTATAAAGTTATGTATCATTAGCCATTTTCTATAAATATATCCTTAGCTATTTTGTTGTTACTAATGTCTTTGTTTCAATGACGAATTTGAAATGAACAATTCATAATAAAAAATTTTTGTGTGTACAATATCAGTCAATAATATTCTTAACTTATATATAACCTTTCACTAATTGAAAAAAAAAATTAACCCATTGGTTACTCTAAAACCAGCTGTTGAGACAGGATAGAAATACACAGAGGATTTAGAGTCCAATTTGAGGGCACTAATATTTCTATCTGCATTGATGATCTCGAACAAAATGGTTAAGATGAAATAGTTGAAGTTGAAATTATTAGCTAATATTTAGCATGGAGGATGAGTTACATTATCTGGTATCACATCAAATGCCAGGAATCATTAACTAGTTCTTAATAGAAGCCAAAAATATTAACTTCAGGATCTCCAGCAGATTTCATGGATCCCTTTGGCCTCTCTAAAGGTTTAGCTAAAAAGACATCAAGGTTTTCCTGTTGACATAGGCTGGATCACCTGCTAATGCAAGTTGAACCTTCACACCACAAAGTTGACTTCAAAAACCTCACACACATCTTCTTTGCAGAAGGTCAGTAGCTGAGAGATTCCTGTGTTCATCTGTCCTTCCTTGCCACTATCAGGCATGGCCAAAGTTGTTGACCTGGTTCCACTTATAACCCACCTTTGTGGTTGGAATGGTTGGAATGGAACAGACCCAAAACGTTTACACCACAATGGCATTCATGGAAACGATCCACTCCAGCCATCAGAACAGGCTGGAAAAAAAGGTTGAGAGTGACTGTTACATTACGTGTGAACACGTTATTTAATTTGAAGAAGAGAAAGGGAAGGAAAATGCTTATTTTATTCCTCTTCCAACACATCAGAAATGCAGCAGTGTTCTCACTGTGCTTGGCATCCAGTAAACAAAGAAGTGTCCCCTCACATAGCCATTGGGAGGGCAGTCAAGGATTTTGATACATTGAAATTTCCGAGTATCCCCACTACATAAATGTGGTATCTCAGTGGCCCACATGTCCATGCCCGATCATGCAAACGGGTTTAAAGAAGGAGGAAAGGAGATGGCAGCAGGGAAGGGCTCGGTGCACTCCGAGGGGTGGGAGGTGATACAAGGGATACTGAGTTGAAGAGTATATGATAATATATTAGGGACAAGGGTAGAAGGATCAAGAGAGAAGAATGAGCATGTGAAGGTGGAAAGATGCAAATTAGAAACAACATGGTGGTGTGGCTATAGAGATATGGTTTTTCCGGATTGATTATAGGTGCAAAATGGATTTTGCATAGCATCTTTACTATTAACCTCTATAATATGAACAAAATACAGAATACACTTGACCTTTAGCAAAAGGTCATATAAATGATATGAGCAGTTGCATTAGAGACACAGAGAAGTACTTGTAATAGTGAAACATATAATTTGTTAAATGATGAAATCATTACCTAAATGTTAGAATAATGATTGCATACTAATAAAATTATTGATGGGCTGTTATGCATGTAAACCTAGCTGTAGGAGCAATATAGTTTGAAAGCTTTCATACTGCAGTGATGGCTTGTCAAGGGGGTGAGTAAAGACTACATAAGTGATCACTGATGGCTATAAACAGACCTGAGGTGTGACAACTCCACTGGTGGACTCTTCACTGGGCTTTTGGCATAATTGTGCCAGTAAATTGGATGGAGGAACTTGCTGGTTCAGCATTGTGGTCAGCAGGTGAAAACACTGGGCAAATTGACGTAATCACTCATAACAAATCAACAAATTTTGAGAAGCATACTGAAGTGGTTGATACACTTGAAGCCTGTGTAAGCTTCAGGGGCCAAGATAATAGGGTTAATTTGAAAACACTTTTAATATGCAGCTTTACCTACAATGAAACAGATATTTATGACAGTTCATTGTAAAGGATGTTAGCCCATGAAATTTGCATAAGAAGGAGTGGTCGTGCTGGAGTATGCTAGATTTATTTAATAGTTAGTTATATGAGCTCTCTATCTTATTACATTTGTGGCATAATGTAAAGCTGCTTATTTCCATCTGCAACTCAATGTATATATAATACGCTCATGGTGGCACAAAAAAACCTTGATGGCAACATCATGCAGTGACCCAAGTAACATGCACACACACACATGGACATGCACACTAAGGCTGGACGTTGTATTGCAGTGCATAACATTGTTGTCAACTTACTTCTATTCAATGATATTTGCATATGTCAAAAACCTGCTCAATTACTTCTGACAGAACTGCAGGTAGATTGGAACAGAGGGGACAGTAAACAAATGGTCTTGATGAGACACCCGGTTCGTCAATTTCAAACACTCAGCAGGTTCAGTTCAGACACCAGGTCGGTCAAGTTCAGATGCTTGGTTGCTCCAATTTGGACATTGGTCTGGGTTTGTTCAGATACTTGTTCGGTTTGGATATGACACTGGGTAGGTCTAGTCTAAACATTGAATCAATCTAACTCAGAGAAGGATTTAGTCAAACACAGACACTTTACAACATGTTACAACATGCAACACTAAAAAGCACGCAACCCACACACGCACGACTAATAGCACGCAAGCACAGCAAGGTACGCACTATGTAGTGTACATGTTCATGAAATATTTGAAATCAATTGATAGAAGCGAATTATCAAATGGTTAGGTACATTAAAAAAGCATAGCGCAGAACACAACCAATTACTGTTTCCAAATTAACGTGTTCACATCAATATTTCTAAATCAAAGCATAAAATTAATGTATCTAAATTAGTGTTTCTAAATGAATGTTTTAAATCAATGTTTCTAATCAATGTTTTAGAATCTACATTATATAATAAGCATTTCTTAATCAATGCTTCTTGATTGACTTCATTTTCTTTTGCGTCGGGCCCCAGCATAGATAGTCAGGATCCATAGTGATCCTTGGCTTGAAATATTCACCACATTACATATGCTCCTCCATCAACTGGGGAGTCGCACAGATAACCATTTGTCCTTTCCAGTGCTTGACCATGTTCATAGTACAGTGTTTCAATGATGTCATCCTGTGTGAAGCCTGTGGCAGTGCTACTCATGGCGCACACAACACAAATGCAGACCAGATATTAAATTAAACACTGCTTAAACATCATTAATGTAATTGGAGAGAGTATTTCATCAATGCGGTTATACCAAACATATATCGGGGCATTATCTTTTGGTGCAGTCAATATTAATGTGCACTCGATACCAAGAGACGCAATTGAGGCATGAAGCTTGATGTTGTACCAGCCAAAGAACAAGACACAACACAAAACTCAATTGATAGCAATTATAGCAATCTCTAACTTCTTCTGTCTTCCTCAACAAGTAAATATATTAATATAGCTATCCACATGTCCTGCTTGATCTTCACTACAAAATGAACACACCAGCTCGAATCTTCTGACTAATCAGACTGTTCAATCAGCATAAAAGGATATTCTCATGGTATCGATGAAATAGTCAATTATAATATCAAATGTTAATCAAATATGCACTGACAGTATCAACGACAAAGAATTAATAGAGGCCAAAAAATTACCATCACTCACCTCACATCTTTTATAGACGGTGTTCTGATAGCATTTTTTAGTATCTCAAGCAGAACTCAAAACCAGTAGTATCGGTAGCTCACCTTGCCCAAGTCAGACAGGGGCTTTTCTTGAGAGCTCAAATTTCCTTATCATTTGGAGAGCTCATAGCTGAACTCAATGAGAAACCTCCCGTAGCCTATACGCTGATATGGAAGAAGAGTGAGGATGCAAGAAACATTGTTGTAGTGCGCATTTTCCTTTTCCTGCAGGAAACGTAAACTGTTGAATGAATGAGTTGTGGATGTCAAGGAATGAAATTGAATAAAAAATAGATAAGGAAATACATATTTAATATTAACATATAAACACATATGCGAGTGATAATAATAGAAAGAGAAGAAACATTTTTTTAGGGGAGTGTGAAATCGTTTCATAATTTTATGGCAAGATGCACTGTTATTTATGGCTAATTTATATTTCATCCAGAGTTCTACTTAGAAAGAAATTCAGGCAAACTGGATGACAAACATTTGTCATAGCAACCACTTAACACATGCCCACAGAGAAGGAAATTGAAAAAAATTAGCAAATATTTTTCAGCCAACCAAATTTAATATAAAAATGTAAATAAATGTTTCATTTGTACAAAACGATGGTTGCCTATTTAATATATTTGACACATTCACCAGAAAAAAAGGAAATTACTGCTGTAAAACCCTATCAACATGGTTGTCACAAAATATATAGGCACATTCATGATGCCCTCTATCATGGGCTAGATCATTTACACTTTTTAAAACCTGATGTTACATATTACATACTTTGGAGAAGTATCCTGTAATGTGACAGCCCTGCACATCCACCTCAGTCAGTACGTAAAACCAGAAAGGCTCAACATCAAAATAGAGAGCCTTATGGCCGAGAAACAACTTTGACAAAAGACACTAATTTTGACAGTAGAGTTGTGATCCATTCCATCCTTTTCAAACACAGAGATAGTCCCTTCCCGTAAATTTCTTTCTCGGGTGGTTGAAGTTGGTGACAGAGGGTGATGTGCTTCAAATAGGAGCGTTTGAGCCGAACATACTTGAGGCAGTACACACATATCCAGAGCATAGGCTGTTTGCCCTACTCCTCAATATATGGGGAGAAGAACCAGGTGTCGATCTCAATTATTCCTATCACTATCAGATTTATATACTTGACCTTGGTGAGAGCATGATGTTCTTTTTCCAGTGCAGCGATTGTTGGGTCCATCTCATCAAAGTTCTACGAATCAAACCAAACACACACAGACAAAATAATTGTGCGAGGATAAAGAAATCCTATTAGAATTGAACAAACGCTGTCTATATATTATTCCTATGCATTATTCCCTATCTTCTGCAGGATTTTCGGAGGCCCAGGGTGGGTGCTTATTTGGGGATGACTTGTTTTTTTGCTATTTTTAGCAGAATTGGGACAATGGACATTATAAGGAGTTTGTGACTGGAAATATGCCCTCCATTGTTAAAGAATGTGTCCCTCACCATGCTGAAAAAATCCTATCAGAAAATTCGGAGTGATTAAAGTGATTTAATTAAAATAATAGTGTTCCACAAAGCTTGACATTAAAGGAGTCAAACACACTAGGTTCAGTTCAATAACATTCACTCAACACAGATACTATTATAAAACTTAATGCAGCTCCTCTTGGGGAGCAGCTGGTAATATGGTATTCACATAACCCACTCTCCCCTCCCCAACACCCCAATCCCAATTTTGGATGGTTCATCAAGGAAGGGAAGAAGATAAAAAGATAGAAAAAGGATAATCGCCAAACTAATTTCTCCATAATTAGTTTGCATATGTGTATCTGTGCACTTGGTGAGTGGTGTACGTTAACATATGTTTGGGGGTGTGTGTATGTTGGCTACCGTGTTTGTGCGTGTTTATGGGTATTCTTAAGTTAATTTATAGTTACCATATCACATATTCAATTTTTATTATAATTCAAATAATTTGGAATATAAAGTACAACATTCCATGATACACACCTCTATCCTACTCTTGGCATGCACACACACCAAACCTTAACATACACACAAAAAATACCAGTGCAACCTTTGTAATAATAACTCCCAAAATACATGTCAACCCAAGATAGATGCCCACCGTCCTTACAATATATCCTCCATTCTCTATTTCTTTCCATAACACATGTCCTTCTGCAAAGCATGCCTCCATTATGACATATCCTCCAGTAGGATATGTATTTCAGTAAGGTAATCTTACAAAAGATATATCTTAGAGAAAAACATGTTTCATCCCCTTTAGAAATGTCCTCTAATGGGATATGTCTTCCTGTGAGACATGTCAAACCGTTAGACATGGTCTCCGACAAAACACATCCTCTACTAAGACTGGTCCTCCCATGATCAAAATCATTATAAGAAAAGTCTTCCTTTAAGACATGTTCTCTCATAAGAAATGCCCTACTCTAAGATACATTTGTGAAAACAGCCCACCAGGTGTGGGCCTAGCTAATAATGCAATGATCGCATGCTAGTATAAATATTGATATTTTTAGAGATGAACGTAGATATCTATTTAGTATGATTTAAAAAGTTGATGCGACTTAAAATTTATCAAAATGCAGACTTGAATCATTAAGATTATCTAGTTGCTAATTAAAATTGATGCTCAATCACTTACTAATCCCTGAATTTTTATGTGCAAGTTTGTTCATCTACGCATATGTAATTGTGCATATGTGTGATATGTGTGTGTGTTTGTGTGTGTGTGTGTGTGTGTGTGTGTGGGAGTGTGTACGTGTGTAGTAACTATGAAGCTTCAAGCACGAACATGGAAATAACACTAATGGCATTCCCTATACAGACAAATAGGACTACACAGACATCACACACGTACCTTTTGTATATGGCTAATGCCATCATGCTTTCTTTTCATGTTCCGGGTGACTCTCCTCCCGAGACAACTGACTTAGTCCAAACCATATTCTTTCCCTTTCTCACCTTCCTTAACCACTCGTGTCATATTGATGCAGTTTAAAGGCACCCACTCATCCGTGCAGCTATCAAATGAATCAAACAAAGATCACAAGTCAGTAAGTAAGCCCCTAAATTAGTGCATAATATGTCCAATTGAAATATTTCCAAGGAAAAACCATACTACAGGGTTATATTAAAATATCTGTACCACATTCTAATGCCGTGCACACATACACACGCATCCACCAACATGCACTTACATATCAACACACACAGAAAAGTAAGCACACACAAGCACCAACTCATTCACATCAACATGCAAGCAATAAAATGCAAGCACCAACATATGCGCTAGCAAAAATAGCATGCACCAATAATCATGCACAACACAACATGCACAAACCAATAAGCACTCACCCACAATCCCAAACTAACATGCAGGCACCCTCTGATAAATGAACATGCAACCACACTAGCGCTCTAACACAAACACACTAAAACATACGCATACACCAACAAGCATGCACCTACAAGAAATGTGCATACCAACACTAACCTACCAATACCCATGTTTGCTCCAACATCTTCATACCAACATGCACGCTATAACATACATGCACAAACACATGCTCACACAGCAAAACACATGAATCAACACCAACTCACGCATGTCCCATCATGTACGACATTAACATACACACACGAACCAGAATGCAAGGAACAACGCACGCAAAACTACATGCACACAGGTCACACCCACATTCAGCAACAACAAACAAGTTTCAACACGAAAGAATGCACTAAAACACACACACTAAAAAGCAAGCACCAAAATTCATGCATATCCTAACTGAGATGTACAAAAATGCACATAATTGTCGATACACATGTAATATCACGCACGCGTGCACCAACAAGAATACTTTTAACAAATACATGCGGTAACTGGCACCAACATGCATTAAAATGCATTCAAAGACACGCATACACACACCGAAAAGCAAGAACAGTCAATCCTCTATGCATATACAACACACATGCACTCATAAACATCCAAAACTCACTCACATACATACACATGGTAACACACATGCATCAACACGTATGCACCAACAGACAGGAAAAACCACCACACTGCAACATTCATTCATCAAAATGCCCAAAACAACATGCACACACAGTGATGCATGCACCAACACACAAGCATTAATGTGCACACACCAACATGCGCATTACAATAAGCATTCACCAACAATCACTCACCAACAATCACGCACCAACACTCATCAACATGCACACATCAACATGTACCAACCAACATGCACTAACGAAATTGCACACACACACATGCATGCATTCACCAACATGTAGTCATGCAACAACATGCAGGCACATACACACATTCACTAACAATGAACACTCCAACACACATTCTACAACATGTACAAATCAACAAGAGCACACTGACATTCACACAGCTACAAGCAGAAACACACAAAAACCAACATGTACCCAAACACATACCGATATGCATGCACCAACATGCATGCACAAACATGCACACACCAATTTGTTTAATTTTGTTGTAAATTTCTGCATGTAATTGACAACCACTTCAAAATAAAAACAATTTTTGGTAAACATGAACCCAGATTCTTTTCCAGCAGAGTATTTGGAAAGGGTCTTGACAAAAGTGTCTAATAGGTGATATCCAGCTTACCTGCTCAGATTGGCATGATATAGCAATAACATGCCAGGTTAACATGAGTAAAATTTTTTGTTTTTCTTATCTTTTTCATTTATTAATTCCCCATTTATTTCTAGTCCTTCCTACCTTATTCATTTTACAACCGGGGAGGCTTATGATTTACTTGATCCTATTTTTATTGTAGGAATTGGTTTTATTTCTAGAGACATGCAAGATAAGGGACACATCTTCAGAGAACACATCAACAATTTCTTACAGTCTTTATAGTGGATGAAGATTCCTTTTTCTTCTCATTATCCAACTCCACCTCCTTCTTCTGGATAACTTCCCCCACATACCAGGAATCATCTGATCGCTTGATAAAGTAGTATGTATTCAAAGCAGGTTCTAGTGAGACACAGGGTAAAGATGAAGAACAATCACCCAATGACTCCATTTTTTTTTTGTCAGCTAATTGATGTGTTAATATTTTGCTACCACCTCACTATCCACAAGGACCATTTACCACATGGGACAGCTACAAGCCCGCCCAGAAGTGCATTGCCTTAATTACAATCCATTCCAGAATAATTTCTAAGGGTGGTGGGGGCAGGGGAAGTGGGGGGAGGGATGGACCTATGGTGGCTGTATGTCTCAAAAAATAAACAAGCCAAAATTAGCCTCAAATTTCACTGCTATATAATATGCATTCTTGTTCATTTAATTCACATAGAATATCAAAATTTTTGTGGTTAATTTTTTTTTTTAAATGGTTGTTGACAACTTAAATAGAAAATAAAAATTTTTTTTTCAATTTTTAGTTAAAATTGTATGACAGAACATTGTCTTCATTTTATCCTAACCTCAATTAAATTAGGTTCATTAGATTTTTAAACAGAAACAAAAATTAGACCCAAGATATATTTCATAGAGTTATAATGGATTCAATCCAAGGAATTTAGTTATAATTTTTACATTGTCCTGATTCAGGTTCTCCTTATTTTAATTTCAATTTTGTTATATATTTTTTCTCTTTCTATTAATTTGTGGGCTTTTGATGTGGCCAGCACTTGCAAAAAGATTTTTATGTGTGTAAATTGAGATTTTATTAGAAATTGTTGAATTCATAGTTAACTGCCATATTGGTGTATTACAAGGTTAGACATACTATTCATTAAAAAAAAAAAAAAAAAAAAAAAAGTATATGTAATTTTGAGGGCCAAAACATATTTTGCCTTTTGATGAAAGGACCTGAGGGTGGCAACATGAAAATCATTATGGGTTCCATCTTTAAATGCAGCCATATATTCTGCCAATACATGAAAACTGCTTCCTTAATTATGTACCCACTTTCATCAAAAACAGGTGCTTCTTTGTTCACCCACCACCACCCTCCCCACACCCCACATTTTGCCACCACATCACAGTTATTTCAAATTGGTTATGTAAAACTACTACCTTAGTTGTCTGTAAAGTATTTAGTTTGAATTTACCTCCATGGTAGTGCCTCTAGCAACATAGAAAACCTGTAACATGTATTTAGCAAACTAAATACTAAATTATTCATTTAAAAGGAAGGGAAGAGATATGAGCACCACTCATGGAGATATGTAACAAAGAAATTCATTCCAGCTAGTCCAAGGAGAATATCAAATTCACTGTACATTGTCATTACATGAAAAATGAAGAAGTACTATATAAACCATAATGCATTCTTCATAGAATGAATATAGAACACAATATGTGCACATACATATATATATTTAATGTTGTAATAGAATAATGTGGATGTGTTTTTGTAAAACAATGGTATCATTGCCCACCAGTCTGTTGTTAATACACATTCATTCATGGCAAAGCTATCTTCCATTTTGAGTTATTGATGTGAATAAAAAAATGTGAGGTAATAATAATAATAATAACAATAATAATAATGATAATAATGATAATAATAATAAAATAATAATAATAATAATAATAATAATAATAATAATAATAATAATAATAATAATAATAATAATAATAATAATAATAATAATAATAATAATGATGATAGTAATAATAATGATGATAATAATAATAATAATAATAATAATAATAATAATAATAATAATAATAATAATAATAATAATAATAATAATAATAATAATAATAATAATAATAATAATAATAATAATAATAATAATAATAATAATAATAATAATAATAATAATAATAATAATAATAATAATAATAATAATAATAATAATAATAATAATAATAATAATAATAATAATAATAATAATAATAATAATAATAATAATAATAATAATAATAATAATAATAATAATAATAATAATAATAATAATAATAATAATAATAATAATAATAATAATAATAATAATAATAATAATAATAATAATAATAATAATAATAATAATAATAATAATAGCAATAATAATAAAAGAATATCTGACAGTGTTTGCTCTGGAAAGCCTATTTGTCTAGTTTATAATTATGGATTTGATGTTAGGGTAGTCTTTTGTTTGATACTAAGTGGGGATTTCTACTCTGTGTTGAACCTTGTGAAGGGTATGATGTGCTGGAGATGTCTTCATTTTCATTGGTTGTGAAATGGCCATTTCTTTTTGTCAGCATGGGAGGTTTGAAATGTGTTGGTGGTTGGTGATGACCTGTACACATTGGCATAGTGGTGAATTCACTCCACATCACTTATGTTGGCTGTTTGATTGGTATTCACATATCTCTTATAGAAAGTTGGTACTTTTTTTATGCTAGGTTCCATAAGGAATGTTATGGAATGGCATGTTGAGTATTGCAATTATAAATAGCTGTATCTCTCTTTTGAGAGACCCCTCCACAAGAAGCCACCTTTTCGGAGACCACTTCATTCAAAGTCTAGGGACGTTATAGGTGAACCCTTGGCCAATATTTAGGAGAGGGTGGGGAGAGATACCAGAGCACATGTGTGGGAGTAGGGGATGATGGGAGTTACCAATTACCTAGTTGTCAATGTCCATGTGTAAAGGGTGGACATACCTGGGCCAATGTGTAATTAGGGCGTGGGTAGTGGGGAGGTGGGGGTGGGGCTGGGTGGGGGGGACAATCCTGTGCACTTGTTTAGTAGAAAGATATTCCTGGTCTCATGCATTATGGGTAAGGGGGTTACAGAGTTATAGGGTCAGGTTTTAGGAGTAGGGGAATATTACAAAGTCCATATATAGGTGATAGTTGGGGAAATTCCAGGGGCCATGAGTTGGGAGTGAATGTGAAATTGCAGGGCAAATTTGTAAGGTTAGGCTAAGATTTCTCGGTCCATGATTAGAGTGGGGGGATTCCAGGGCCCATTTGTGTGCCCCATTGGGGTTTCGGATTCAAGGGATCATGTTTATGGCGTGGTAGAGAGATACAATTGCCCATATGTTGCTGTAGGGTGTGGTGGAGAGATTTTTGGGTTCATGTGTGTAGATGAAGTGTGATACCTGGATTTATTCATAGGTGGTTGGAGGATAGGAGATCTCTGGGTACATGTGTAATGGGGGAGATCCCAAAGCCAATGCATAAGTGGGTAGGAGGGGAGAGGGAGATATCAGGTGTTACATTTTTAAATGCAACCATAAATTCATGCCAATGAAAAAAAACTGCTCCTTTAATTATGGCCCACATTCGTCCCCCAACCCCACCTCCCAACCCCCCACCCCACCCCATAGTTATTTCTTATTGGCTATGTAAAACTACTTCCTCAGTTTTCTGTAATGCATTTATTCTCAATTTACCTTCATGGCAATGCCTATAGCAACATAGAAAACCTGGTAACATGTATTTAACTAACTAAAGAGCAAAATTATTCATTAACTCAGTTAAAACAAAGTTCTAACCCTTTCAAAATAAAATATGTGGCACCTTTAAAATTTTACAGACAAAAATAAATGTGATGGGATAAACAAATCCTATTACAGTTGAACAAACCTGTCTGCATGTAATCCCTATGCATTGTTCCCTTAATTCTGCAGGATTTTCAGAGGCCCAAGGAGGGTGTTAATTTGGGGATGGCATTTTTTGGTTATATTTAGCAGAATTGGGACAGTAGATATTATAAGGAGTTTGTGAGTGGAAATATGCCCTCCATTGGTAAACAAAGTGTTCCTCACCATGTTGAAAGGATCCAATAATAAAATTTGAAGTGATAATATTCTTTCAATTGTACTAAAATAGTGTTCCATAAAACTTGACCCTAAAGGACTCACACACACTAGGTTCGGTTCAATAAACTTCACTCAACACTCTGACTAAGATACTTCTTAGTGCAGCTGCACTTTGGGAGCAGCTGGGGATATGGTATTAATTATACCCACTGTCCTCTCCCAAACACCCCAATCCCATTATCTCTAGCCCTAGACCTAGCCCTAGATATCTAACGAACCAGTTGATGCATTTTTTGGGGTAATATTTGCAAGTAAATGACCACACTATCAAAACTAAGCAAACGAAGAGAATGCAGAGAAAGAAAGATTCTTCCACCCTGGATTAGAGCACCTGTTGATCAATCTTGTATTTTGCAATATCATATCATATCATGTCATAGTGTCATTAATCAAATCTCTGTGTATGATTCTGAGTTCTCAAAACGAGTTTAGTATGTATGCTGCAAGGACAAGTCCAAACAGGACACAGAGGAAGCATTCATCTTGTCGAAGAAGTGAGAGCACCCACAATGTCCTTGATGGAGTGGTAGACCATGCTCTTTACCTGAAAATGGGAGTGTACAAAATGGAAAACTTCAACTCATTAACATTGAAGGTCAATACATAACTGGTGTGAGTATGGACAATTCTTTTTCTATGAACAATATCCATGATAGGTGATTGTGATAAAATATTGAATCCTTACTTGAAGTTTTTCTTCATGGTTGGCAAGCTGTTCAGAGAGGTTTCTGAATTGCTCTGTCATCTTTAAGCATTCCTTCAAACGCTAAAACATAATTCATTGCCATAAACAAAGAGAACATGTGCACGAAACAGTGGTACTCAGGTGCGTTTTGACTTTCACAAGTTTTAACCTCATTATATTATTGATTCCCACATATATGTTGTAGGAACCCTTGTATTTCCCAAAGAGTAAATTAATGCATGGCTCTCCATACCCACTGTGTTGTAATAGTACCACTACTGAACTCACTTCTGGTGAAACAAAGTCCTCGGCAATTTTGATGCAGCTGCACAGATTTTGAACCTACAGAAAACGTCAAAATATTTTTTTAAAATTCAGTAGAACATACCGGTTGGTATATTCAATTAAAAAAGTAAATGTTTAACTTGGAATTGCTCTGTGCTAAAGATAAACATGTACAGTATCAATTGGTTATACATTTCACCTGGATCATGATTGAGAATTGGCACATGCTGACATGACACTGTTTGATTCCAAAATACTTCACTGAAACATTAAAATTGCAAGTATGCTCCTATGGCAAGACATGTTTTTGGCTGATATAGCATTGGTTGAAGTAGATACAAGTAAGAATTATATAAAAAAAAGGCTTACATGTTTTACATTCACAAATGAAGTTACAATTTGATACAGATCACATTGTATTAGACGATTACAAGCTGGCTGCCTATATTTGCTTAAGAAAACAATTTTATCATTTCTGGATTCAACAAAAGTTAGGAGCACATTTTTCTTTGCAGCAGAGTAACATAGGTTCATGTCAAGAAATAGAAAATCAGGACAACGGTGTGCTGATACACTAGGGAAGTATTTACTAGCATGAAGGTTCAATTCAATCTGACCCAATCTACTCTCCACTCTAAGCATACAAACCTGGTGTGCTGCTCCTGCAGGTATGAATACTGCATCGCCTTCACACTGGACTATGGCCCAACCTCTAATCCCATACTCATAATAGAGCCTCTCACGGAGATCAGTATCAAGGTATCTGAGTTGGTCATGTATGGGATCGGATCCTATGGGAAGAGGCTCTGAAGTCTCTTCGTTCACCTGCAGTAATATTAGATTTTAAATACAGTCGCACATCTTATGCAGGCAGGAAACATAAACTGGCCTTGGTCTGATCTTAGTGTTCACGTTCCTGACATGGAATGCAGAATTGCAAAATAATAGTCGATGTTCTTGACCATGCAGACAGCATTTGTTCAACTGTAATAGGATTTGTTTATCCCATCACATTTATTTTTGTCTGTAAAATTTTAAAGGTGCCACATATTTTATTTTGAAAGGGTTAGAACTTTGTTTTAACTGAGTTAATGAATAATTTTGCTCTTTAGTTAGTTAAATACATGTTACCAGGTTTTCTATGTTGCTATAGGCACTGCCATGAAGGTAAATTGAGAATAAATGCTTTACAGAAAACTGAGGAAGTAGTTTTACATAGCCAATAAGAAATTTCTGTGAATGGGGGGTGGGGGGATGGGGGATGAAAGTGGGCCATAATTAAGGAAGCAGTTTTTATATATTTGCGTGAATTTATGGTTGCATTTAAAGATGGAACTCCTGATATCTCCCTTTCCCCACCTTCCTATTGGCTTTGGGATCTCCCCCATTACACATGTATCCAGAGATCTCCTATCCTCCAACCACCCATAAATAAATCCTGGTATCATACTTCGCCTATACACATGAACCCAAAAATATCTCCACCACACCCTCCACCAAAATATGGGCAATTGTATATCTCTACCATGCCATAAACATGATCTCTTGAATCTTGCAACCCCCTACCCATGGGCCCTGGATTTTCTATCCACATTTAAATATGGGTTCCTAGACTTATTCTCTGGTATCTTCTTAACCTATAAATGGGACACACAAATGGGACCTGGAATCCCCCCATTCTAATCATGGATCCAGAAATCTTACCCTAACCTTACAAATTGGCCCTGGAATTTCACATCTCCTACCAACACATGGCCCCTGGAATTTCCCCAACCACCACCTATATATGGACAATGTAATATTCCCCTATTCCGGGTATGTTCACCTTTTACACATGGACATTGAGAACTAAGTAATTGGTAACTCCCATCATCCCATCCTCCCACACATGTGCTCTGGTATCTCTCCCCACCCTCTCCTAATTATGGGCCAAGGGTTCACCAATAACGTCCCTAGACTTGGAATAAAGTGGTCTCTCAAAAAAGTGGTTTCTAGCAGAAGGGTCTCTCAAAAGAGAGATACAGCTATTTATAATTGCAATTCTCAACATGCCATTCCATAACATTCCTTATGGAACCCAGCATAAAAAAATACCAACTTCTATACGAGATATGTTAATACCTATCAAACAGCCACCACAGGTGATGTGGAGTGAATTCATCACTATGCCAGTGAGTACAGGTCATCACCAACCACCAACACATTTTGTCGGAGCCATGGGAGACTGAACAAGAACTCCTCCCAGTGACTCTGCCTCAGGATAGGAAGACACCTGAAAGAGAAGTATATCAAGAAGTTAATTGTAATGGGAAAAAAATGAATAAGAAGGAAGTTAATTATGGGACGTGGTTTGTGGCCAAGGAACCACAGGGAGTAAAGAAATGAATAAGAAGTAAGTTAATGATTGGAATGTGGTTTGTGGCAAAAGAACCACAGGTAGTGAAGGGAGTAATTATGGCTATAGTTTAAAAATATACAGGAAAATAAAGACAAAAAAGAGCAATGGAATGAGAACTCACCTGAGGATGCCCAGTGGCGCCTGGCTGGCCTAGAAAGCCAGAGTCTATAAAAGACTCAACTAACGTTTAGTAATTAGTCTCTGTTGAACAGCTATTATCTAGAATTATCAAAATGTTATTATGTAGTGCATATCCTATTGTGCAAATATTGTGAGAACTTGATTGCCTGGTACAGTGAGTCCATCTGGCCAGTTTATGATACTTTTGTTACTAGTTGAAGAGACTCAGTGTGTGAACCTACTACTGACTAACCATAAATAGTAGTGAGTTAGCCTTAGTTAATACTATTAGACCAGGTGATTAACTAGGGAAGGGAGTGGGGAGTGCTATCCTAGCTTTCAGATTAAGACAAGCTGAAGTAGTAAAGACTCCCACAGGGGAATATCATAAATTGGTGTTTATGGCCACACCTCTTTCCATTATAAAGGTCAAAAATGATACTTATACAATAAAAATGAATGGACTTCAAAGGTGCCAAAGTTCCTACTCCTAGCAAAACACTTCGACCTAATCACATCTTCATTCTTGTTTTATAAGTCAACTAGATGTATCTTCAAAACATACATTTTTTTTAGCACAGCCCACTCAATTTAGGATTCTGTGAATGAAGGGACTTAAATTACCTTAGATTATATTTTTATTCACACTAATTAAATCTCTCATAACTCAGTTCAATGTATAATAAACAATGATAAATGCAGCTAGATACAAAAATTGTAGGAAATACTAGTATTCAATGTAGCAACATCAGAAGTTCTGGATATATATTTTTCTATACTACATTATGATTTCTAATGTCAATCAAGTCTACAACTACTCTGAATAAGGGAACATCATCTTGTCTCCATATCCCGAAGCTTTATTTGTAATTTTTTACTTCAGTGCTTAGTGTAGATTCAGTTCGCCTTAGAGTAGTCTGCACCTAGTTGAGGGAGGGCTGAATCCACTGCTTTTGCTTGTTTCCCACACAAAGAGCACAAAAGCAGTTGGTTTGTGCGAAGCTGAAGGTTGGAAATGACATAACCAAGAGCCCCTGTAGAGTAGACTTGCTGAGACACAGGAAATGCATTGATGGTTGAAGGCTGGTCCAGGAGAAATGGATTGTAATGGGCTTCATTGATGAGGATGCTATGTACAGGAGGAATCTTTGCTGCTGCAGGGCTGGTCCTCACCTGAGCACTAGGTAGAGTTAAATAAGGCTACTGGAGTTCCCACAAAAGTTTTGGTTATGTGGGGTGATGGAGCAGCCCTAGCCATGCTAGCATTAAGCATGGCACCTTGCTGGTGCTGGTTATCAGCTATTGTGCCCAGAAATTGTACAGCACTGGTATGTCCCCCATGTGTATTTAATCCTTGGTGGACAGGAGTAGCATCTGCCTCCAACACAACGGCTGGCATTTCAGTCAAGCATTGACTTGGTAGTACTGCTTTAGCTTGCAGCAAAGTCAGGATTCTTAGCGGACTATGACCAGGTAGTAAGAGATTTGTTGAAGCTGGTTGTATTGAGCTTGGGCGGTTGACAGGAATGGCATCTGCAGCAAACACTTGGGCTGATATTTTTGGCAAGCGTTGACCTGGTAGTGGCGCAGTCAAGATTTTGAGCGGGCTATGACCAGGAAGTAAGCAATTTACTGAAGCTCGTTGTGTTAGGCTTAGGGAGGCATGTCGCTGGGAATAAGTGGAGCTTTTTCTCTTCTTAGGTTCCTCCCGCTTCTTCCCCCAGATGCTTTTGTAGCCAGGAAGGTCTACTAGTCGCTCTTCACGAATTTAATTAGCTTCTTCAACATAGGGCTTTTTCTCCCATTCGCTCAGCCCTTTCCATTCTCTACCAAGCATTTTGCTAAGTGCCCCGCCGTTCAGGTGAGGATTCTCTTGCGCTAGCGTTCCCGTTCTCCTTGCACTCCAAATGATGAAGGCGTTGCTTGGTCTCTTAAGGCGCTCCGCAATACTTGTATTCATCACACCTCTTGGGTAGAAAGGTTATGTGAGATACTTGACTTCAAGTTAGTATTACAATATTTCATTAGTAATGATCTATTGCATGCAGCATCATTTAAATATCCGTCTTAGCTTGTTTTGATAGCCCTAATCAATGACGTGTGAGTGATAAATTTGCTAATCAAATATCCTGTGGCAACTCTCTTGGCTGGGCATTCCCACATGGCGCCATCAATGTCTAATATGAATTCATGAATAATAAAACTCCTTATAAGGAATTCTTCAACTTCCTCCCTCCTCTCCCAGCCCCCTCTCTCATCAGCACCTATGGCTAATGATATTGGTGTTGGCTTGTTCCTCTTTACAAATTGTTTCTTCCACTTATAGACACCTCAGATAGCTATCATATCATGTGGAAAGTTCATCCATAATATATAGTTTTATCTTAATATTACAACCACGAAAGGTCACACTCACATAAATGAATAAGAAGTCATCAAGAATTATCTAATAGCCATCACAGTCTGAGGGATAGGGTCACCTGTAAAGCTCTCATAATTTCTGCCATTTATAAGAGAAATAGGCAATTCCTGGTGTTTACTCCATATACATGAGAAAGGAACAAAGCCAGTTATAATATGCATATCCAACAGTTAATTACCCACTCATATAGGTTGGCACATCAGATATACAATACTTTTTTTAGTCATTTGGTTCATTTATTAATGTTTTAATGATTATTTGTTAGTTGGTTGGTTAATAACTAAAAATAAACATTATTTACAATAATCATCAACTCAGTGGGATACCAGAGAAAATTATAGCGGTATCTTGGACCTTCTCCCTCTCATCTATCTCTCTCTATCTCTCTCTATCCTTAATTTAAAGTTTACACTGAGACCACCGATCACCACCTATGGAAAATGATATTGCTGGTGATATATCCATGGTTGCAAGTTGTTCCTCCTACTCATATGCTTCTTCAACAACAATCATTTCAAGTGGAAAGTTCATCATAAATACATATTTCAATCTTACCATAAGAACCACAAGAGATCGTGCCTAAATAACTGAGACATGCACTCAAACACACAGGAAATATTATAAAGAGTTTTCTTATTTCCCGGCTATCATTTACCTATTATTAATGATGAAAGAGATGGTAATCTGAGTAAGTTTGGAAAAGTATCACTGCAATACTTGAAAAAATCGAAGTCACCCACAGAATCATGCATATGGTTAGGACAATAACTCACATGCAACGCACACACACTCACATGCACAAACGCATTCACACACATGCACACACAAATACATACAGATATACACACAAACATGCACAAAAAAATACACACATTCACATGCACACACACACAAATACATACACACACACACACACACACACACACACACACACCAAAAAGTACACACAAACACATACACACACATACACACACATACACACACATACACACACAAAAACATTGTTTAGGCTTGATCAACTCAGTATCTGTCCTAGTTTGTGAAGTATTAAATATATAGCAATCCAGTCCATATATATATATATATAATTGGGATTAACCTCTCAATTTGCATGCAATCAGCATCATAGAACATCAAATCATAAGCCTTATCACCCACAGATGATATTTTTTTATAATGCTGATTAATTAGCTGTACTAATTTTACCCATCCAATTAATACAAATGATTTAATTAAGTGATTCAGTCAAACTATCTCACAGTGTTTGGTCAATGTAATTGATGAAGATTAAAAGATTATGTATGTAAAAATAGATGCTATTCTGACAAGCATCCACCTAACACTCCATATTTTATGCTGTACCATTTGTGAGAGCTACCCTAGATTCACCACACTGTTATTCTGATAACCAGAGTAGCCTCACCGCTCCCTAGTCAACATACAAACTCTCTGTTGCAAATACACTAAGGCAATTTCTGTACTCTTCCTATTTTGCAGTAGGTTCCCCCACTGAATTCTCAATTAAATATTCAAGTATCATAAATTGAGCAGATGGTCTGTCTGTCTCAGAAACAATGACAGGTCTTTTACAAGTAATTACACAATCAGTTACCATGCACATGGTACAATGTTTCATAGGATAGAGCTAAGACTGAGAATGAAAACTAAGAACTAATTATACACAGCTATCACTCTCCTTTTATAGTTTCACTGGCTGGCCCTCATTTTGGGATTCTGCTCTTAGTAGCTTGTGCCATAAGGGAGCGTTGTTTGGCGTGCTATATCCATGTAAGTTTTTTTTTTAAATGACTGTTTCTATGATTATTGATAATTACCTGAATACTCTAATCCTATCTGTCCACATGTTTATCTTATGGGAGTATTCTATATCCACTGGTAACCACATTCATACAATCATTGTCTCTCTGACCTTCCCCTGTGTTATAAATTGCTCTCATAGCCATTGCAGCCAGCTCTACCTCATCAGGCAGGGAAGGCAGAGTTGCTGGGATTGGTAGATGGTCTTCTTCGAGTCGCTCTGACACTCTCCCAACCTTTGAGACTTACTCTGATCTTGAATTGGTATTGCAGCAGTGACAATGCCCCCCTGGCCAATCGCCCATTATTTTCTTTCACATTACCCAGGTGAGTGACTGGTCTGTGCTCTGTCTGTATGGTAAACTCGGTTCCTTCCAAATTATGTCCTAAAGTGCATAACTCCCTTAACCATAGCCAGTACTTCTCACTCTATAGCTAAATACTTTCATTTATTGGGAAGGAACTTCTCTGACACAAATTCTATGGAGTGTTCTTCTCCTTGGCTGTCCATCTGACTAAGGGCATACCCTAACCCATAGGCCGAGGCATCAGTTTGTAATACAGATTTCTTTTTCCAATTTGGGGTAATCAGTACCGGTGCTTTTATTAGTGCCTCCTTCAAGTAGTTAAAGGTTAGTTCATATTCCTCATTTCACTTTACTTTATTTACCATGCTTATTCTTGTCAAATTGGTCAGAGGTTTAGCTATCATAGCAAACTCCTTGATGAACATTCTATATTACCAGCACATCCCTAGGGATGATCTCACATCTTTCTTATTAATGGGCCATTAAAATTCTCAGATTGCTGACACCTTTCTTTACATTGGTTTCACTTCCCTACTTCCCACAACATAGCCAAGGTAGACACAGCTGGTTCCCAAAAGGTGCACTTTTTCTGCCAAACCTTTAAGCCTGCCACTCGCAATTGGTCAAAGATTATGGTCAGGTGTTTCAAATGGTCCTCCCAAATGAAACTGTGAATAAAGATGTCATATGGATAGGCCATAGAGAAATCATGTTGTCTGTGCAAGACCTTATCCATCAACCTTTGGGCAATACCTTATCCATCAACCTTTGAAAAGTGTAGCGGGCCTTAACTAAACAAAAGGGCATAGTGTGCATTCATAATACCCATAGAGTGTGATGAATGCTGTTTTCGCTTGATTTTCTACTTTAAATAGCACCTGATTATACCTTTTATGAAATCCAGTGTTGTAATATACTTTGAGGCTCCTATATTTGCAATTAAATGTTAGATTTTGGGCAAAGGGTGTGGGCCATTGAAAGTTTCAGTATTTAACTTTAGATAGTCTACACACATTCACTGGGTCCTGTCCTTCTTGGCTACCAATGCAATGAGTGTTGCACACGGACTTGTTGATGGTTTAATTATTCCTTGGCTCAGTAGTGTTTTTATCTCCTCCTTCAAGGTCTCTTGTGAATTATGTGCTAGTCAGTTAGGGGGGATTCTCACTGGAGATGGGGGGGGGGGGGGGGTGGAGGGGGCTTCCCCAGTAGAATGGCATGTGCCACCAGGGTAATTCTACCAGGAACATATTGTAGCACATCTATGTACTTTTCCTTAAATTCTCCAAGCTTGAAGAGATGGAGGCTTGACAGAGTGGTGTGGGTGCTGACCACCTCTTTCCCATTCATCAAGCTGTCTATACCCTCTTCCTCTGCGAAGAACACTGCTGCTGAGGGGGCTTTCCATTTCCTTATTACATTTACATGGAAGGTATGATGCCTCATCACCTTTCATTCAGGTCTATGTGGTAAGTCACTGTGGTAATTAATTTAGTAAGAGGAAAGGGTCCTTGCTTCTGTTTCTATAATTAATCTTTCAAGGTAGGTCGAAGACAAGGACAAAATCACCCACTTCAAAGGCACACACTTCAGACTTCTCATCATAGTCCTTTTTTGGGTTTCACTATCTCTTACTTCCTCCTCTCATATTCCATCTCTCTGACCAACTCCATATTAGACTTAAAGTGTGATAATATTCTGATACACTATTCTTGTCCTCTTTCTCTTACCATTTCCAGTATCTCACCAACTGAACTAAAGGTGTTTTCATTTCCTTGTCAAATAGAAATTGATAAGGGTGGACCCTGTGGTCATGTGTATGGTTTCCCAATGGGTCCACAAAACATATGGTAGGCAATCATCCCATTTGGCATCAGGGTTGGTTATTAATTTCCTTAATAACCTTTTGAGGGTGGAATTAAATCTTTTCGCCATTCTATCTGTTTGGGGATGGTAAGATGAGATTTTAATTTGTTTCATCCATGTTAATGTGCAGAAATATGTCATAATTTTTTTCATTTGTAATAGACCAATATAGCAGTTAACTATGAAATCAAAAATTTCTAATAAAACATCAATTTACACACACAAAAATCTTTTTGCAAGTGCTGGTCACATCAAAAGCCCACAAATAAATAGAAAGACAAACATATATAACAAAATTGAAATTAAAATAAGGAGAACCTGAATCAGGACAATATAAAAATTATAACTAAATCCCTTGGATTGAAGCCATTATAACAGTATCAAATGTATGTTGGGACAGATCAAATTTTTGTTTTGTATTGAACTGCCAATGAACAAAATTTAATTGAGGTTAGGATAAAATGAAGACAATGTTCTGTCATACAATTTTATCCAAACAATGAAAAAAAATAATAAATTTTCAATTTATTTGTCAAAATGACTTTTAAAACTTTTTAACCACAAGAATTTTAATATTCTATGTGAATTAAATGAAGAAGAATGCATATTTTATAGCATTCTTGTCTTTGAATGCATTTTAATGCATGTTGGTGCCAGTTACCGCAAGTATATTGCTACAAGTATTCATGTTGGTGCATGCGTGCATGATATTACACGTGTATCAACAATTATGTGCATTTTTGTACATCTCAGTTGGTATATGCATGAATTTTGGTGCTTTCTTTTTAGTGCATGTGTTTTAGTGCATTCCTTCATGTTGAAGCTTGTTTTTTGTTGCTGGAATGTGGGTGTGACCTGTGTGCATGTAGTTTTGTGTGCGTTGTTCCTTGCATTCTGGTTCCTGTGTGTACATTCATGTCGTGCATGATGGGACATGCATGAGTGGGTGTTGATTTATGTTTTTGGCTGTGTGAGCCTGTGTTTATACATGTATGTTGTAGCGTGCATGTTGTTATGAAGATGTTGGAGCAAACATGGGTATTAGTATGCTAGTGTTGGTATGCACATTTCTTGTAGGTGCATGCTTGTTGGTGTATGCGTATGTTTTAGTGTGTTTGTGTTAGAGCGCTAGTGTGGTTGCATGTTCATTTATCAGAGGGTGCCTGCATGTTAGTTTGGGATTGTGGGTGAGTGCTTATTGGTTTGTGCATGTTATGTTGTACATGATTATTGGTGCATGCTGTTTTTGTTAGTGCATATGTTGGTGCTTGCATTTTATTGCTTGCATGTTGATGTGAATGTGTTGGTGCTTGTGGTGTGCTTACTATTTCTCTGTGTTGATATATGTGTGCTTGTTGGTGCATGCGTGTTTATGTGTGCACGGCATTAAAATGAGGTAGCGATATTATAATATAACCCTGTAGTATGGTTTTTCTTTGGAAATAATTCAGTTGGACAAATAATGCCCTAACTTAGGGACCTTACGTATGACGTGTGATCTTTGTTTGTTTCAGTTGATATCACCGCATGGATGAGTGGGTGCCTTTAAATTGTATCAATATGATACGAGTGGTTAAGGAAGGTGAGAAAGGGAAAGAATATGGTTTGGACTAAGTCAGTTGTCTCGGGAGGAGAATCACCCGAAACATGAAAATAAAGCATGATGACATTAACCATATACAAAAGCTACGTGTGTGATGTCTGTGTAGTCCTCTTGGTCTGTATAGGGAATGCCATTAGTGTTATTTCCATGATTATGCTTGAAGCTTCATAGTTACTACACATGTACACACTCCCACATACACACACACACACACACGTCACACATATGCACAATTACATATGCACCAAAGAACACACTTGCACATAAAAAATTCAGGGATTAGTAAGTGATTGAACATCAATTTTAATCAGCAACTAGATAGTCTTACTGATACGAGTCTGCATTTTGATCAATTTTACATCGCATCAACTTTTTAAAACATATTAAATAGATATTTACCTTCATTTCTAAAAAATATCAATATTTAATCTAGCATGCAATTCGCTGCATAACTAGTCAGACCCACACCGGTAGGCTATTGTCACAAATGTATCTTAGAGTAGGGCATATCTTATGAGAAAACATGTCTTAAAGGAAGACTTTTCTTATAATGGTTTTGATCATGGGAGGGCTTGTCTTACTGGAGGATGTGTTTTGTTGGAGACCATGTCTTACGGTTTGACATGACTCACAGGAAGACATATCCCATTAGAGGACATTTCTAAAGGGGAAGAAACATGTCTCTCTCTAAGATATATCTTCTTTAAAGATTACCTTAATGAAATACATGTCCTACTGGAGGATATGTCTTAATGGAGGCATGCTTTGCAGAAAGACATGTGTTATGGAAAGAGATACGGAATGGAAGATATATTGTAAGGACGGTGGGCATCTATCCTGGGTTGACTTGTATTTTGGGAATTATTATTACAAAAGTTCAACTGATAATTTTTGTGCACATTAAGGTTTGGTATGTGTGCATGCCAAGAGTAGGATAGAGGTGTGTATCATGGAATGTTGTACTTTACATTCTAGAGTATTTGAATTATTATAAAAAATGAATATATAATTAGGTAACTGTAAAGTATCTTAAGAATACCCATAAACATGCACACACACGATAGCAAACATACACACACACCCCCAAACATATGTTCACATACACCACCCACCAAGTGCACAGATACACATATACAAACTAATTATGGAGAAATTAGTTTGGTGATTTTCCCTTCATTTTTCTTTTCTTCTTCTTCCCCTCCATGATGACCCATCCAAAATTGGGATTGGGGTGTTGGGGAGGGGAGAGTGGGTTAGGTGAATACCATATTACCAGCTGCTCCCCAAAAGCAGCTGCATTAAGTTTTACAATAGTATCTGTGTTTAGTGAATGTTATTGAACTGAACCTAGTGTGTTTGACTCCTTTAATGTCAAGTTTTGTGGAACAATATATTAGTTTATTTGAATCACATTTATCACTCCGAATTTTCTGATAGAATTTTTTCAGCATGGTGAGGGACACATTCTTTAACAATGGAGGGCATGTTTCCACTCACAAACTCCTTATAATGTCCATTGTCCCAATTCTGCTAAAAACAGCAAAAAAAAACAAGTCATCCCCAAATAGACACCCTCCCTGGGTCTTCGAAAAACCTGCAGAAGATACGGAATGATGCATAGGAATTACATGTAGACAGCGTTTGTTTAATTCTAATAGCATTTCTTTATCCTTGCACATTTTTTTATGTGTGTGTGTGTTTGGTTTGATTCATAGAACTTCGATAAGATGGACCCAACAACTGCTGCACTGGAGAAAGAACATCATGCTCTCACCAAGGTCAAGTATATAAACCTGATTATCATAGGCAAATTTGAGATCGACACCTGGTACTTCTCCCCATATCCTGAGGAGTATGGCAGACAGCCTATGCTCTAGATATGTGAGTACTGCCTCAAGTATGTTGGGCTCAAGTGCTCCTATCTGAAGCACATCACCCTCTGTCAGCATTGCCAACCACCCGGGAAAGAAATTTACAGTAAAGGGACAATCTCTGTGTTTGAAATGGATGGAATCGATCACAAGCTCTACTGTCAAAATTTGTGTCTTTTGTCAAAGTGTTTTCTCGACCATAAGGCTCTCTATTTTGATGTTGAGCCTTTCTGGTTTTACATACTGACTGAGGTGGATGTGCAGGGCTGCCACATTGCAGGATACTTCTCCAGAGTATGTTATATGCAACATCAGGTTTTTAAAAGGGTAAATGGTCTTAGCCCCTGATACAGGGCATCATGAATGTGCCTATATATTTTGTGACAACCATGTTGATAGGGTTTTACAGCAGTAATTTCCGTTGTTCTGGCAAATATGTCAAATATATTAAAAAGGCAACCATCGTTTTGCAAAAATGGAACATTTATTTACATTTTTATATTAAAATTTGGTTGGCTGAAATATATTTGCTCATATTTTTTCAATTTCCTTCTCTGTGGGCATGTGTGGTTGCTATGACAAATGTTTTTCATCCAGTTTACTTGAATTTCTTTCTAAGTAGAACACTGGATGAAATATCATTTAGCCGGAAATAACAGTGCGTCTTGCCATAAAGTTATATTTATGCATGTATGTATATATGTATGTATGTATGTATGTATGTATGTATGTATGTATGTATGTATGTATGTATGTATGTATGTATGTATGTATGTATGTATGTATGTATGTATGTATGTATGTATGTATGTATGTATGTATGTATGTATGTATGTATGTATGTATGTATGTATGTATGTATGTATGCATGTATGCATGTATGCATGTATGCATGTATGCATGTATGCATGTATGTATGTCTGTATGTGTGTATGTGTGTATGTATGTGTGTATATGTGTATGTATTCTAAAGTTTACTTGCCATTCCACACTACCATACTCAATTTAAAACATCAGAGTAACTGACATTAAGTTATGAATGAATTGAAAAAAATTATTTTTACCCTTCTAAATAGGTATTTGTTTGATTTGTCCTAAAGTGAAACATCATTGAAAGTTCCAATCTATCTGCAGTTCTGTCAGAAGTAATTGAGCAGGTGCTTGACATATGCAAATATCATCAAATAGAAGTAAGTTGACAACAAAGTTACAGACTGCAATATAATTTTTAGCCTTCGGGTGCATGTCCATGTGTGTGTATGCGTGTTGCTTGGTTCATGGCATAATGATGCCACTCAGGTTTTTTTTTGTGCCACCATGAGCCTACGATATATATATTGTGTTGCATATGGAAATAAGCAGCTTTACATTATGCCACAAATGTAATAAGATAGAGAACTCATCTGACTGATTATAAAATAAATCTAGCATACTCCAGCATGACCACTCCATCTTATGCAAATTTCATGGGCTAACATCCTTTACAATGAACTGTCATAAATATCTGTTTCATTTTAGGTAAAGCTGCATATCCAAAGTGTTTTCAAATTAACCCTAGTATCATGGACCCTAAGGCTTACACAGGCTTCAAGTGTTTCAACCACTTCAATATGTTTCTCAAATTTGTTGATTTGTTATGAGTGATTACGTCAATTTGCCCAGTGTTCTTCACCTGCTGACCACAATGATAAAACCAGTAAGTTCATCCATCCAAATTACTGGCACAATTACACCATAAGCCCAGTGAAGAGTCCACCAGTGGAGTTGTCACACCTCAGGTCTGTTTATAGCCATCAGTGATCACTTATGTAGTCTATACTCACCTCCTTGCCAAGCCATCACTGCACTATGAACGCTTTCAAAGTATATTTCTCCCACAGTTAGGTTTATATGCATAACAGCACATCAATAATTTTGTTAGAGTGCGATCATTATTCTAACTTTTAGGCATTGATTTGATCATTAAACAGATTATTTGTTTCAATATTACCAGTACTTCTCTGTGTCTCTAATGCAACTGTTCATATCAGTTACACGACCTTTTGCTAAAGGTCAAGTGTATTCTGTATTTTGTTCATATTATAGAGGTTAATAGTAAAGATGCTATGCAAAATCCATTTTGCACCTATAATCAATCCGGAAAAACCATATCTCCATAGCCACACCACCATGTTGTTTCTAATTTGCATCTTTCCACCTTCACATGCTCATTCTTACCTCTTGATCCTTCTACCCTTGTCCCTAATATATTATCATATACTCTTCAACTCAGTATCCCTTGTATCACCTCCCACCCCTCAGAGTGCACCGAGCCATTCCCCGCTGCCATCTCCTTTCCTCCTTCTTTAAACCCATTTGCACGATCGGGCATGGACATGTGGGCCACCGAGATACCACATTTATGTAGTGGGGATACTCAGAAATTTCCATGTATCAAAATTCTTGCCTGCCCTCACCAATGGCTATGCGAGGGGACACTTCTTTGTCTACTAGATGCGAAGCACGTGGCTCCTATGTCCACCTCCATTGATACTAGTGCACCTTGAATCAATAGCTCTACACATAACGGTTGAATCTCTACTGTGTAAAAATTATACATCTGGTATTCCTACAATTGCTCCGATTCTGTAGTCTCCTACACCTTATGAGTAGATTTCTTCTCCAACCTCCTTGTTACTTTATTCTGTTTTTCTCTCAGAGTGTTGGTATTGCTGATCTTGAAATGATCTCCTCGGTTGCTTCGAGTCTCTCCTCTTCTGAAAATACACTGCTGAATTATGTCCTTTCTTACTACAGTAGAAACATTCCTCATTGATAAAGAAACAGTTAGCTTGGTTGTGGTTACCACCACAGCGAGAGCAAGACTTTCTTCTCTGGTGTTCTGGATGTGGTTTTTGGTGAGAGTTGTAAATTGGAGATAGGCATTTGTGATGAACATTGTGGACATCCTTGATACCATATATGTCCCTAGCTTCTTTCTCAGCAGCTTCCATGGCTAACAATAATTTCAGTGTTCTGTCATAGGTCAGAGCCTCTTCAGACTGTAGTCTCTGTTGCCATTTCACATTAGCTATTCCACAAACAAGACGGTCTCTCAACATCTCGTTTAACTTATCACCGAACTGGCAGTGCTCAACTAGCTTCTTTAGCTGGGCTACCTACTCTGCAAACAATTCACGAGGGAACAATTCATGAGGGCATCGTGTATGGCTGAAGAATTTGCAACGTTGGGCAATCTGATTTGGTATTGGAGTCAAGACATCCTTAATAATTCTGTATGTGGCAGGGCCACATGCACTGATAAGAACAGCATGCATCTTGGCAGGACTGTCTATATCATTAGCAGCAAAATACTGTTGAGCTCTCTCAATGTACGAAGTCCAGTCGTCTTTAATGGCGTCAAACTCTCCAAGGTGTCCGTGGCTTGCCATAATCCTCGTCGCCAAAATGTAATAACCTTCTACCCCACTTACTGATGGTTTAGCGTTAGACTAAAAGTTATATTATCGAACAAACAAGTACACTCATTGTAGAAGGCTATACACAAATCAAAATGTGAGATACATGAGTCAGTGTGTGTCACAAGTAAGAGGCATGTGCAGGGGCACTATATAGAAATAACAATGAACTGGCTAAATATACTACGCATGCTCACAATATGATTATGAGAGTAAATAATTAGTTCAGTTCATGAGTCACAGTTATTACAGAGGGACAACTTGGAGTTAGAAGGAAGAGCAGAAATATGATAGCTCTTACAGTGAACAATAAGATAGCTACCATCTCTTGAATGAGTCAAGATAAATGTCATACTGTATGGTCTTTGGTTCCCTTGGCTTTCTTTTGCCCTACCCCCCCCCCAAAAAAAAAAAAATGCAGATTCAAGGAGGACCTCAAGGTCAATACTGATAAATTCTGAACCATACTCCTCATAATAGTACTTAAAAAAATGGATCTTTCAGTTAAGGAACTAAATATTGAAGGAGGGTGGGGGAAGGGGGGGGAGGTGAGTGGATGGGAGTGAGGTATAGTAATACTTCAATCAACCATAAAGTGATTTTATGCAATCAAACTCTTAGAATTGTTGTACCAAATAACAAACAAGCATTTTTTAAAATTAATTAATTTATTTATTTATTACTTTTAATTTAGGAGATAACCATTTAAAGGCAAGCTGACAATTGGAATGTGGAAGAGGGGGAGGGTACATATCCCGGTCTACCCTCACCAGATGAAACTGTGCCAATAATGAAGATTTCTTCTATATTGCAATCTGATGGCTTTCAAAAGTTCACATCATATTAAAATGGAGATTAGCTGTCCAGTATGCATGATGTAACTATGATGTAACTATGGATCATCACTACCTACTGAACTCTCACCTTTAACAGAGTCACAGTAATCAGAGCCTAACCAGATACAGAGGTCAATAAACTGTAGCAGACAGAAATAAAAACAAACATGGAATAAAAGAATGGCAAATATTACTTGACATACCTCAAAAACCCTAAGGCAGGTTGAAGTCTGATAATATCTCTGTGGGGCACACACTGGACCAAAACCACATTGAGTTGAGGCAAGTTGAAGTAGGTTGACAATAGCTCTATGGGGATACACTGGACCAAAACCACACTGGGTTGAGGCAAGTTGAAGTAGGTTAATAACAACTCTATGGGGTCCCTGATGCAGCATCACTAAAGTTTCTAAGTTGAAGAACTTAATATTTTTTGGAAAGAGAAAAAAAGAAAACCAATCCATCTATGAATAATTAGAATCACAGTTGGCAAGGCAACTGTAACACATGCCCAACCAAACCCGAGGTGCCACAGGTAGATAGTGTGGACTGTGGGATGGTGTTCTCCATGGAATGCCACATATGGAGGTAAGACAGAACACATCGTGTCCAGAAAATTGCTTTTAAAAAAATTAGTTGGAGGAAGCCAGCATGGCAGCCCAGCCTCTGGAGGGGGGAAGGACCCTCTAGGTACATAGAAAGTACCTCCATTCTCAAGCAAAGCACCAGCATCTTCCGTCTAGGCCGTTCTGGGCCTGAAAACAATCAAGGGAAGTTCCCCTATCCCGTTTGGCAGGAAAAAAGGCCTTGAGCTGTCATTGAAAGTGTTTCAAGATCCTTGTGGCCTGAGGATAGTGAGCTGCTGTGGTGGTGGTAGACATGTTATGCAGGCTGTTAGGAGCAGCCAAAAGATGTGACCTGCAGACTATAGTCAGCGCTCAGAGGTGAGGGTTGTGGAATATAACACAGTCATAGAATCTCTCATTGGTATGGCCTCAAGTCAGATCAACCGGGTATAAAGATCGCAGAGGTAAGTCTTGTTTTCAGATGTCACAAGTGTCAAAAATATCAATGTGGATGATGTCTGAGGGACTGTAACAAATGTTGTCATGACAATGAGCTCAAATGCGGCCACAGATGTTTGAGGACTGGCAGGCATGGTATACTAGGCATAGGCTATGGAGAACACACTCAAGGCCACGCCAGACGGAGAGAGCTCACTGTGTTGGCTTGCTACATTTGTGGAGAGCTTAGCTGAGGATTTTGTGCCCACCCTCTTAAGAATTACCATTTTGGTAATGCTGAAGGGGGTGGGCACAAAATCATCAAAAGTAAAACCCTGATGGAGTGTAGAGAGAATAAAAAATTATTTAAAAAAAAAGGAAGGAAAAAGCTCTTCTCATTATTGAAGTACTTCCTGTACTGATTCATTTTGATCAGATCAGAATAATGGCTTTTATTTGGTATGGTGCTTTGATGATAAAGTGGATACACACGAACATGCATACATATGTACCCACTATTTTGAGCCTGAGACACAAAAATGAAGAAGCGTGGCCAGGTACAATCCAGCCCATGTTGCTCCCAGAATCATGCTGTGTATGTGCACCAATTTTAGGCATATTGATCCATGTGGTTTTTTGAGGTACCATTTTTGGCATTTTAAGCCTTACATACCAAGAAGAGGTGTAGCCAGGTGGGACCCACCCCATGTTATTCCCATAGTCAAGTTATGTATGCATACCAAGTTTTAGGTTTGTTGTTCCATAGGTTTTGTCATACCAAAGTATGAGTTTTGACTAGCCAAAGTATGAGTTTTGGCTTTTTGGAACACCAGAAGGGGAATATCCATATGAATGAACTTAAACTGTTCCCCTGGCAACATTGATTTCAAATTTATGTGGGTTTGTGGGAATAATTTGACTATTTCAAAGAGTGGATCTTTAACATGCACACAAAGACAAACTATTTGATCTTAATATAGTTATTCATATGGCAACATAACTGAATTTTGGCACTTCAAGACACTCCATGCACCATCACGACAAAAAGATTAGATTTTAATGGTTGCTAAACCATCTAGGAATGGTTTGAAATTTTTCCAATCATCTTCAAACTTGCCCTGGCTATTTAAAAGATCACTTCAACATCATTTGAACCAGATGTGTCCATGTAATCCTGATTACTCACATGTTTGTAGAAACTGAATCACTCCTTGCCATCTCACCAGTGAAGGTTTAGAATTTCCCATACTTGTTAGACTAAGAATTATGGAATAGGATTTCTCTCTCTCTCTCTCTTGCCTTTTGTTTGACAATGTGAATTGATTCTATTTAACCAACTTCAGCCAAACCTTTATGGGAGACTTGCCCTGCAAATCCAATTGTATCCAGCACATGTTTTCAGTTATGGCTATTCCTTAAAATGTGGCACTCCCACTATTAAAAATATGTGCTCCCATGCCCCACCCACAGTTATGATTCAATACTGGAACTGTCCACATCAACCCAGTTATAATCCAACACACACAAATGTACCCTCTCATGATTCAACCTTTAGCCTATAAGCCAGAAATATAGAAGTTAAAATTCTATTACGATAATAGAGACATAAAATGTATATTGATAATAATGGTATTCATTACACTACATATAGTTTCTGAAGTACTAGTTGGTTTGTTTGTTTTTAATTTAACTTATAACTTGCCTATTCATATTAAAAAAATGTCCGCCACTCACATGAATATAAAACCATCTCATATACATGATTTTTAATTATGTCTTCCTATAATATATTGTGGTACATGTCCAGACACAGCTTGTCCTAACTCTAACATGCAAAAGAGTATTGAGTATCACATGTTCATCCACTCTACCCCTCATCCTGAAGGTCTCTAGTGGTATTAAACAAGCTGGTGGGTTTTCATAAGCTAGAAAGAAAAGCAGCACATCTTTCAAGGTGTACACAATAACCCAAGGCATCATCTTACTGACTTTACTTCCTCTTCATCTGATAAAACTGAGCTGCATTGGAAATTTAATTGACTTCTTTTGCAGAAATTAAGTTGAGGCTTTCTGAATAAATATCAAGACTGTAAAAAATACTGAGAGGCTTAATTATCATATCTAAAATCTTTTTTTTTTATCAATGTTGATAGTGACTACCTTGTTTGCTTCCCCACTGTGAATAGGTGCAGATATGATAGTCCAGGTGCTGAATAGATCAGATAAAGTGCAGACACATCAAATATCCACAGTTGAGACTGAGAGAATACCAAATTATCATGATAAAATCTGAACTTTATCTATTAAGATTCGAAGGGAGCAGAAGTGCAGCTGACTAAAGATTATCAGTGAAGAAAAGATAATCATATTATTCATGCCTTCACATTCAGCTGTGTTGACTTGTAGAACAGTATAACTGCATTGCTAATCATTCAGTATGTCAAAAGCTCAAGATTGCTAGAATAAAAACTTATGTAGCTACAGATATGGGGGAGTGAGGGTGTTGTGTACAATTTGTGTCTCTGCGTGCATATGCGTGCCTCCACCCCCATTTTTACTCCTTCCTTTTCTTCTTTCTTGCTAGTTTTTCTTCTTTCTTTTCAACAGCTATTTTCCTTCTTCTTTTATATTTCTCTCCCAAATTATTTCCCTGAAAGTGGCACCCCTGGTAGCTCTGATCAACTAAGTGGGAAATCTTGGGTTAGAATCCAGGTCTGGGCTTTTTTGCCTTCCCACAATCCTTTTTTCTTTCATGCCCCACCTTCCTTTTCCTTCCTTCTTCTCTTCTCCCCTTTCCCACTCCTATTCTTCCCTTCTATATTTTTCCTGCCCCCCTCCCTTGTCTGAGCCCTTGGGTAAGCAGCTTTTCTCCCCTTTGGTAGTATTAACTGTTGGCAATGGAAAAAGCTGAACAAAGCCACATTTTTACTTCATTCATGGTGGCACTCTTTATTGTTTGATTAGTATTTATTACCTGCATAAAAACTTATGATTCAGAGAGGGACCGTAGAGGGAGTATTGTTAATGGTAGAAGTGTTCTATCTCGATTTAAAGAAGACAGATGCATGAGAGGACCTTAAGATACCCTATAAATAACACAAAGAGATTCATGAATTTTTTTTATAGGCCTAGCAAATTGTCTGAGGCATGCTGATTTATTTGATATAAAATACACAAAAGCAAATGTATACACAGCTTAATGCTACTCATGTGAATATCAACTAAACTTATTTGCTCTTTTTTAGGATATTTCTTATACCATTTAAAACCAGAATAATTTCAGTGCAACCTCAACAGCCTGATAAAAGTCTGCAGGAATGGCTAAATATGGTTATGATTGTGTGGCTTCACATGAATTATTTTCCACCAAAGAGGCAGGCTTCAGCAGATACCACAGAAGCACAGCATCAATAGGCGACTATTCAACACCTCAAAGTGTAAGGTCAAACATGTTTGTCAATGAAGTTTTGTATGCATGTTTAGCATGAGATGCTTAGAGATAAAATATGCAGATGATTGTCTACCTGAACGATATATCCTATAAACATAGCTGGGTTTTTTTTTTCTGGTTTGCTTAATCATTCTCTTTTCTTTTTCTTTTCATTTATTTCTTACCTCCTTTTCCCCCCTTTATACATGCACAATTCTGTATTCAAGCAGATTACAATTCTAGTTGCTCTTAAAAAGCAGGTGCATACCAAAGTCTTGTGTAGATGTTGATTGATTTCAAAATCTGGATCTGTTATAGTCTCAATGTACATGTGTGCAAGGGAAGGGAAGTCTAAGTATACTAGAACTGTCTATATCAACCCAGATATGATCCAACACATACAACTGTACCACCTCATGGTTCAAATTTATGGTCTCTTAGCAAGAAATATCAAAAATTATACAAAATTTCAATCTTACAAAAACATTTTAAAATTGTATCAAATTAATAATCAATAAAGTCAATCAAAAATGAATCTATAAAATATTCGAAACAAATCTTTCTTCATTTGCAGGCTTCGGGCACTTAAAAATTACCATGGACTAATGGCAGAGTGTCAGAGAATGATTCAGAATAATTAAAGTTGGACTGTTCTAGTGTGTTCCTGTTGTACACGTAGGGAAAAATAGAACTATTGAGAGTTTGTGCAGACTGAGGTTTTCCCAACTCAAAACGAACGTCTCCAATCTTAAATGGATAAGAACATGTTATAGACATCACATACTCATTTTTAGCTGAATTTAATATGCTTATATATGATAGATCTTATTATGTTTGTTTATTTGTCCGTCATTTCCTCCCACAGTTCTCAAACAATCATGATCAAATATTCTGGGCAAGCTAAGACTTACTTGGAATTAAACCTAACAGGATTTAAAATTTTTTTATTCTAAGCACAAATGTGATTTTAGTTAAGAATAATGTTTATACTTTTGATACTGTTTCAAACCATGTGCCATGCCAATGCATCCTTTTAATAAGCTATTGTTGATATTATTTTTTTTTACAAAATACTACAAACTTGTTCCTTTTCATCTCCCTCTACCCTACATCCATCTCTATCTTCCCTACATCCATCTCCAGCTTTCATTTTATCTTATTTTTGAAAAAACCTCCAGCTATCACCAGAACAGATCTTATATAACTTCATTTCCCTATCCTCCCTAACCTGCTGCATTCTGAGGTGCCTGCAGGATTCCAACCCTCCTGACCATATCCCACCAGGACACTCTAAACTGGCACCAAGAGCATCAAACAATTTGTAATTGTAAAGATAAATTTTAAAATTGAACATACCATGGTTCCCCACATATCATAATCTATATCACAGTGAGTTGTCTTTCCTGTGTAAGTGGCATCTTCTAGCCAGTCCCAGAATTTGGGCACTTCCACATAGCTCTGGTCTTCTACTTGGCATTGAAAGTCAGACAAAACTCTGTAACTGTGATAAGAACATTTTTTTTTTTTTTTAATTTTAAATATTTGAATATTATATTAAAAATTCAAGTGCAGGTTATTTAATAATCATGTCAAGCATGCCATTGACGCTGTCATGGTATATATTTTTCATTCCTAACTTTAAAAATGTTTTAGATTCTTCCACAGTTTTGTATTAGATAAAAACATTAACAACTAAATACCCAACACAGCTTAGTACCACTTACATTGCATGCATGTACATCTATGTGCCTCCATGTAAGTATATATTTAATGTATGTTGCAAAACTGATGCATGTGCTTGCACATGTGTGCCTGTGTACATGTCATGACCTTACTACAGATTGGGTGGTTTGAATAACACATTTCGATTTTGTTTTGACATATTCACTCATCTCAATGAGCATTACATTCTGGAAAAGAAAGGTGTGAAGGTAAAAAAAGGAGAGTAAAAGACGCTTATGATATATATTTCATTGCTCATCATAATAAATTACATTTTACTAGAAGTACCTGGTTCAGTTGACCCCAGGATAGATATCACATAATTATCTTAATTTTTCATACAATTTACTTCAGTTAATATTGCTTCACATGGCAAACACAAATTACTAGTAAATGAACAATGAGTGCTGCAGAAACATCTGAATGAAGAGTTTTTAGAACAAACATTCATAAAAGTCAGAAAAGGAGAAATAGGAGAAACTGAAGGATCTTCTTATTTTTTCAATAGAACAAGAGTGAAGTGAACTTACTTTAACTTATGATTCACCTATCACCCATACAGCTAGATCATGTATAAAGGTTATATCTGGATTCAGTATAAGGGATTCAACTCTGCCCAGATACGATACCTGGTATTTCCCAGAAGTGATAACCTCCAAAGTTTGAGCAACCAAGTCACTGTACAGTTTCCTAGTGTTTAAACAATCCTGGTGGAATCTTTGCAGCACATTAACTACACTACTGATATATTAGAGTGGTAGCAAGGAAAGGAAAACATGGACTATCTTACAGTTACTGAAAAGTTGATGCACAGATACTTTATCTTTAATTCCAAAATAATTATTAATATTTGTGACTAACATAGAGAAAAGTTACAATGGTTTGTCACCAAAGTGATTTGAAGTGCAAATAGTCACAAACAACTGTGTGGTCTTTGGTAAAGCTTCAGTCCACACAAGTTCATCTGTGAAGATATTTACAATTACTATTTTATATATCAAGCAGGTAAATTCATTATTGTGATAGTTGGTCTGGATTTTGAATAAAAACGGTATTTTAGGATGCCTTGACAGTTCCTATGGAATGCAATCAATAATTTGTTTAAATTTTTTTTTCGGATTTTCCTTTCATCCAGATGCCATAGTTCTGGTTGACAGGATTGAAAAGTGCATCTGCAATAACAATTCTGCATTGTAAAGAAATTCTAGTTATTTAATTTGAAGTATTTCTGCACTCAATTTTATATTCATCATAATATTTTATTTCTCTGCACAGAATATGTAGGCAGAACAATTAATTTAACATTAAAATCCAACACCACCGCTCCTTCCATTTTCTCTATGAGATGAGTTTCTTCAACCTCTTTACAATGCAGACCAACTGAAAATCACAGACAGTCCAACTATCTCAGAACTCATTGACCTTTCAGCAGCTATGAAAAGCTGGTAAGGATATATATCATTCTTTTTTCAGTACAAAAATGTGAATAGAAAGAATTCATATATTATAGCCAATGAATACCTATGCTCTATAATTGTCTATAATTTTAAGTTATTTCAAATGACTTATAGAATTATCACACAGGATTATGGCACCCTCAAAACAGTCAATAAGATTTTTCATAACTATATACAACATGTATTCTGTACAGAACTATGCATAGATTATAATATTGAGTGTGTGGCTACAAATATATCTACTTACCCTTGTATGTGGAAGGTCTTGCTCAGACCATATTGGTATTGAGTGGCCCTCACTCTGGCTTCTGTGAAATATTCAGAAGGAGGTGAAATAGTATCTTCTTCATATCGCTCTCCATAAAATGCAAATTTCTTCTCCTCATATTTTTAATAGGAAACTAAAGCAAAAGGAAGGAGTGGAATTCAAGTTTGGAAATGGAAGCAAAGAGGATATATACAAGGGTTAACAAAGAGAATTTAGACACTAGATAAGAAATAACACACACTCATTAATAAGATAAGATATACTTGAATTAATGCATGCAAGAGTTTCATCTATTGCAATAACTGTAGCTGAAAACTTACAATACCCACTGAACGTTCTACCTTGGAATGTCACCCCCATCTTTCCATGGCCAAGAAAAGTTTCTGCATATCTGGGGGAACTTGGGCATCAGTAAACAAAATAGCATAACACCTACAAGGATAAACACTACAAAAAAAGGCATCTTCCAGTTAGAACAGGGTGGAGTATATCTTAAAATATATCTCTTAAAATGACACCAAATCACAGCTTATTCAACCTGTGGAGTGCTAGGGATACAGAAAATTCTGCTAATTTTAGTAATGATCCGCTTTCTTGCACATGCACGATATGGGTAGACAACCATTTTTCAGTGTGGGCCTAATTTAATTAATCCCAGATCTATTAATAGTGGGATCTGGGAAAAATTAATTTAGGCTAGCTGAGAGATTATTCCCCCAGCCAGAAGAAAAAGTGATGAATTAATCTTTTTTTTTTATTTTTAATCCTAATAATAATACAACTGTGTTGGTCTCTCTTTATGAACTTTTCCTTGATGACTACACTGATTTTGAAGATTCTTTGTATGAATGTTCCCAGATTCTGGTAAAGGATCATTAATAGAACACACTCACCACCTTCAAACACCCCCTCCAAAAATAAACCAAAAGCCATCCAAGGATGAATTCAACAAGCCTCATGCTATTTGATATTTTAGAATGACCCAATGTTATTATATAGCATGGTTTGTAAGATGACTTACTACTCAAACAATTATTCTTTAATAATCATCCTATTACAATTTAGGGGGGGGGGCTCATCAAAAAATATAAGCTTATAGTACTGATAACCTGAGGGCAGGCAAATGAGTGAGATGCACCACAAAGATAGTGAAATTGGGGTCTTCATGAGTAAGATATGCTGATTCACCACTGTTAAGAGGATATTAATAATTACACCCATCAATACATTATTCTCCACTTTCAGAGATCATAATTTTATTAATTTTTTTTTTTATTTATTTTTTATTTATTTTTTATATAAATACCTGCTTCTATCACTTTTGAAAGAGTAGATATCAGGATGTCAACTATGATCACTTCGGTAACATTTTGGAAATTTAATCCAACATCTGAACATACCAGTTTGACATTGGAGTGGCTTTTACTCACATACACATTCAAAAATTACTGGATTTCTTAGCATCAAACCTGAGACTTCTGGCTTCAAAATGATCCTTATCTTAATTAATATCATACAAAATTCTTTCTTTTGCTGCTTCAAGGTGTGGCAAGGTTAATACTAGAAACACATTTAGCCAGTCAGTTCAGAAACTCCTACACCATATCTATACTATGAACCCATAGCTAAGGCAGGAGTTCTTGATTGGTTGCTATTTAGTAGGTGTTTAGTAAAAATACAGTAGAGCCTTATCTTTAAGAACCGCTTTGAAACCTAGAATACATTTGTAATCCTGCAGATATATATGTACCAAAAATTTAAGGAATTGTGCTTTTGATAATACGAGCATGAAATTTGACGCACAGTAAGGGCATGCCTTGAGGAAGATTTCTTTTGATATAGGGACATTTCTGAATTGAGCTTCAGTGACCTCTTGGTGCAAATAAGCATTTGAAATGTACTCGATTTTTCATTGTAAAATACGGTATTGACCAAATTTGATCAAGTTATGAAGAGGTGTCAAAGAAAGCTTATATTGAAAGAGCAAGATGAAACTATGACTACATTTATATTTTTATCCATTCCTCAACACCTTTTCTTGTAACCACAGGATTTTCATATAGTAAAAGCATTTATTCGTTACCACTTAATGTAACAGAGTAAAAAAAAAATTGGTTGAAAATCTATTCTTGAGAAAAACATATTTATGTACGCTGCCCCTCCTCTCACCCCCACCATTCCAAGTGTTTCTAAACCTGTGTGCCACAAATACAAATAAGTTTAATTCAAAATTCACTCAGCTTCTTTAATATTTGAGAATTTGTGTAAAATATATTTCGACTGTAAAAACGACTGAGTTTTAATTAATCATGTCTTAAAATGTATTCATTTGTTGATAGTGACTAACTTGATTGGCTTCACACTATGCACTGGTGAATAGGTGCAGATCAGATAGTCCAGGTGCTGACTAGGTCAGATTAAGTGCAGACACATCAAATATCCACAGTTGTGACTGAGAGAATACCAAATTATCATTATAAAATCTGAACATTTTTCATATTAGGGAGAAAAATAGCAGCAAACCAAGTTTATTAAAGGTCGATGTTGACCACAACTTGCCATACTTCGTGGTCCATACACATGTTGGTATCATGTATGTATGTGTTTGTGTGCGTGACAACAGGTTCAAACACAACCAGAAAGTTAACAAAGACAAAGGACACATATGTGAACATCAGCCAAAATTAAATATTACAGTTGTGATTACCTTCTCTTGAACTTGGAAGATCCTGTAAACAGTTTTAGTTTCTTCTTCAGAGACCCTTTACCAATACTGGCTCCCTGTACAAACACAAAATAATTTAAGGTTATTGATTGAAGGATTTTCCATGCCTTCTTTACGAAAATTTGTTTAAAAAATTTAAAAAAAAAAAGAAATCTTATCTATGAGATTGAAGGACTTTCTATGAGATTGAAGGATTTTCCATGCATTATTTTTAAGAAAAATAAAGAAAAAGAAAGAAAAAAGAAGAAAAGAAAGAAATTTTTTTTATGAGAAATTGGCATAATGGAATTGGATAGAGGTCAGAACCAGAGTGCACAGTTAGTATGGAAACCTACTACATGCACTACATGAACTTTAGTACATCACATGTTTTGTTGTTGTTGTTGTTGTTGTTGCTGTTGTTGTTGTTGTGATTACCACAGCACTATAAACACATTGCAGTTCAGGGACACTGACAGTCAGCAATGGTCCACACAGAATAGGTAAGGGGAGCTACACACCTCATCAAATAGGGTATGGCCAGAAGAAAAGGAGCTAACTCTAGATGCCATTGTGGTAAAACCCAAGATACCGAATATATCATTAAAAAATATATATATATACATATATATATTACTAATGATATTACATGCCCTGTTTGAAGGCACATGTCCCCAAAGTGGAAACCAATGAACTGCCAGGGTGTGGGCCATGTCATGCTAAGGAATTAAAGGTGATCTTTCTTAAAAAAGATGGTAAGTATTTTGAACACTTTAACAGGCACAGGCCGCAGTTGGTGGCTTTGCATTTTGGTGCCTTATTGAGTTGGCAAGTAGTTTGAGAAATATTGATATGATAAAACCAGAAATAACACAAGTTTCATTAGCAAATCATCCTTGAAGGCCAACTCTCAATAAATCCGAAAGTGGCAAAGATGAGATTAACATATATAGATGATAGCTTCTACATGGATATTTGTGGTTAACTCGGTTAAACCTAATGAAATCTTCTTCAAATTTCACCAATTGTTGTAGCAAGAAAAAAAAATGGTAACCTTTGATTGCAGAACAGTGAAAATGCAGCTCTGAGCTGTTCACCTTACTGTGTAGATGGGTGTGGTTGTTTAGTTCTCCTGCAGTGTATAGCAGTTCCCTTGCATGAAATAGGATAAAGTTAAATACAATATATTATAACTGTCCAAATTGAAATTATATGTTTAGACTCAATGTGGACTTCCACACTTGACTCATATTCTGCAGTGCCCACTATCAAGGATTAGGGCTACCCAGTGACTGTCCTGAGAGCCCCAAAAAGCAGAGCTGGAACTACACAGAAGCATTGCACACTTGGAATTAAATCTTAGTTGTGTCTGATACTAACCTGACCAATTATTGAATCATGCCCCCTCCCCACCCCCACCCTGAAAAGTGTGAGGACATGAATCTGTAATCTTCAGACCTTTCTCTTGGCCACTGCACTAGGAGATGCTACAGGATTGAAGAAGGCATCCAGTCTGCCCTGGTTGGATCCCTGTGTGCATCTATCCATCTTCTTAGATCCATTTCTCAATTGATTCTCTCTGTCATGACAACCCCAAGTGGAAGAGAGTACAGAAGTGGAGAGGAATGGAGAGGAGTGGGGAGGTGTGGAGAATAGTGGAGAGGAGTAGAGAGGAGTGGGGAGGAGTGGTGAGGAGTGAAGAGGAGTGAAGAGGAGTGGGGAGGAGTGGAGAGGAGAGGGGAGGAGAGGAGAGGAATTGAGTGGAGAGGAGTGGAAAGGAGTGGTGAGGAGTGGAGAGGAGAGGGGAGGAATGGGGAGGTGTGGAGAGGATAGTAGTGGAGAGGAGAGGGGAAGAATGGAGAGGAAAGGAAAGGGGAGGAGTTAAAAGGAGAGGGGAGGAGTGGAGTGGAGGGGAGGAGTGGAGAGGAGTGGGGAGGAGTGGAGAGGAGTGTGGAAGAGTGGAGAGGAGAGGGGACGAGTGGGTAGGAGTGGAGAGGAGAGGAATGGAGTGGAGAGGAGTGGGGAGGAGTGGAGAGAAGAGCTGAGGAGTAGAGAGGAGAGGGGAGGAGGGGGGAGGAGTGGAGAGGAAAGGAATGGAGTGGGGAGAGTGAGGAGAAGAGGAGAGGAGTGGAGAGGAGTGGGGAGGAGTGGAGAGGAGAAGAATGGAGTGAAGTGGATAGAGAGAAAGGATGAACCATTAGAGCATTCATTAGGTTATAAACAATATGGTAAAAAATGGTTGGTGGAGTGAGAGAGAAGATGGAACAGGTAAGGTGTGAAAGAAAATCAGAGAGTGAATCCATTTTGTGAGGTTAGAAATGACACAGAATGTGATTTACATACTTAAATCCTTTTGTCTCCACCAAGAAGTTGACCAAACCTTCTCTATCAGGTGCCATCCATTTAAGCTGTGCGCACACACAACCATATTTGAAGTACACATTTAATTAAGAGCCAGGGCGAGTTCAGGGAGGTATTACAGAGCAGATTCTTAATGGTACTTAACCTTGATTCATGTGGACACACTACAAAACCAATAATTATATTAACATTAATTGATATCCCTTACAAATAAGAAAACGTAATTGATATAACTTCAGCATTGCATTGTGTATCAGTCATCCCATTATAATCCAGGCTTTAACCTAAATCAAAAAAACAAAAAAAAAAACAAGTTGCCATAGTAACCCTAACCATGTCTATAAATCTAGCTCCTATCCATGTCCCGACCAGAAGGCTACCGACATATCATGTCTGCATGCCTCTCACTGCTAATGACTCAGGGTCAATGACCTCTGGCTCCACAAACAGCCTCCTGGCACCCTATGGGGGGGGGGGGGGGGGGGGGGGGAGAGAGAGAGGAACATGCAACAAAAAAATTTGTCATTGAATGCTGAGGGACTATGGGACTATGGGTCACTAACGATTCACGGAATACTGGAAATGCACACACATAGACACTCACAAATTTCCATGACTATCATTTACTTCATACATCCAGTTCTCAGGAAATGTCAACTTCTGATGAATGGAAAGATAGAGCAGGGGAAGTGTGTGTGTATATGTGTGTGTGTATGTGTGTGTGTATGTGTGTGTGTATGTGTGTGTGTATGTGTGTGTGTATGTGTGTGTATGTGTGTGTGCAAGTGTGTAAAAGTAATACTGTGGACAATTGATTAAAAATCTCTAAGAAAATGAATGGTGCACCTTTCTACTCTTAATAATGGCCTCAATAGTTTTGTGCTCCTTGATTAGAGAGATCACCTTTGCAGGCCCCACCCCTGCCATGGTTGACAGAGAGGGAAGAAATAAGGGGGGGGGGGAAGAGAAAGACCAAGATATGAAAGGAGAACATCAAAATCAACTTTTACTGGGGAGGTTGGGGGAGGGGGGGATGGTCATTGCAATAATGAAGATGAAGGAAGAGGGTGTAATAACCTACCCCCAAATACTGATAGTTTAGTGTTAGCCAAAATTATATTATGAACAAACAAGCACACTCATTGTAGAAGGCGATACACAAATCAAAAAAGGTGAGATACACGAGTCAGGGGACGTCACAAGTAATAGGCGTGTGCAGGGGCACTATATAGAATAACAATGAACCGGCTACATATATTATGCATGCTCACAACATGATTACGAGAGTAAATGATTAGTTCAGTTCATGAGTCACAGTTATTACAGAGGGACAACTTGGAGTTAGGAGGTGCACAAATATGATAGCTCTGAATGAGTCAAGATAAATGGTACTGTATGGTCTTTGGTTCCCTTGGCTTTCTTTTGCCCTACCCCCCCCCCCCCCCCCCCCCCCACAAACTGGAGATTCAAGGAGGACCTCAAGGTCAATACTGATAATTTCTGAACCATACTCCTCATAATAGTGGATTAGTACTTAAAAAAATGGATCTCTCAGTTAAGGTACTAAATATTAAAGGAGGGGGGTGGGGGGGGGGGGGGGGGGGGGGGGTGAGTGGATGGGAGTGAGGAATAGTAATAGTAATGCTATTCAATCAACCATAAAGTGATATTATGCAATCAAACTCTTAGAATTGTTGTACCAAATAACAAATAAGCATTTTTTTTTAATAATTAATTTATTTTTTTATTACTTTTAATTTAGGGGACTAACCATTTAAAGGCAAGCTGACAATTGGAATGTGGAAGAGGGGGAGGGAACATATCCTAGTCTACCCTCACCAGATGAAACTGTGCCGATAATGAAGATTTCTTCTATATTGCTATCTGATGGCTTTCAAAAGTTCACATTATATTAAAATGGAGATTGTTTGTCCAGTTGTATGTGTGTTTTTCTGGGCTTCAACATGAGAACCAGTGGACTGGATGAGCTCCACTTTTTGTGGACCACATAAACATTTTGGCCCGAGTCCCACCATGCCACACTCCTTACTTTGGGCATTAGGAAAAAATGTCAAAAAAATATCTATATATAAAAAAAGGGGTGCAAGTTCAAACATCAGCAGGGTTTCTCTTTTTTCCTTCTTCCCATTTCCCCCCATGCCCCCCCCCCCCCCTCCCCCCTTTCTGGGAATGTTCCTGGAAAAATCCCTGCATGATGTAACTATGGATCATCACTACCTACTGCACTCTCACCTTTGACAGAGTCACAGTAATCACAGCCTAACAGGATACAGAGGAAAATAAAATGTAGCAGACAGAAATTTAAAAAAAACATGGAATAAAAGAATGGCAAATAATACTTGACATACCTAAAAAAAACCCTATGGCAGGTTGAAGGCTGATAATATCTCTATGGGGGACACACTGGACCAACACCACATTGAGTTGAGGCAAGTTGAAGTAGGTTGACAATAGCTCAATGGGGATACACTGGACCAACACGACACTGGGTTGAGGCAGGTTGATGTGGGTGACAATAGCTCTATGGGGATAAACTGGACCAACACCACCCTGGGTTGAGGCAGGTTGAAGTAGGTTAATAACAGCACTATGGGGCACACACTGGACCAATACCACATTGAGTTGAGGCAAATTGCATTGGGTTGACAATTTCTCTATGGGGATATGCTGGACCAACACCACACTGGATTGAGGCAGGTTGAAGTAGGTTAATAATAGCTCTATGGGGCATACACTGGACAAACACCACATAGAGTTTAGGCAAGTTGAAGTAGGTTGAAAATAGCTCTATGGGGATACACTGGACCAACACCACACTTTTGGAAATTTTACCGTCATAATTTCCTATCCAGACTATGAATACCATCAAATATGGGTGAGACTCCGATCTTATTTTTTCTTCATCAAACCCAAAACAAAGCTCCTGAGCACTTCCCATATATAACTGGGTAGGTACAGCACCAACCCCTTACCAGTTACAAACTGATGGGGAATGTAACACCTGGTGCCAGTTTATAAAAATTCTGAAGTTTCTTTGAATCAAGAAAATATATATAAGTCTGAGATGGAACCAGGGATGTCAAAGGAATCTCAAGGTGAAGCTACTAAAAGAGCATGGTCACCTGACTCTATCAAAAGAGAAAAAGCAAGTTTGCTTACTTACCCCTTAATTAGCGTGATATGGACTTTTCTGTATGTGTGGAGGTGACCTATTCAGGCTCTGCTGACAGTAAGGTGAAGAGTGCCATCTTAGTCAACTTTGATGTGGATAGCAGTGATGGTGTGATTGTATGAGGGTAAACTGTCCAAGCTGCTTTTTTCCCTGCCCTAAGTGCAAATGAGGAGTTATTTATCATAATTTGAAAGTAGATAAAAAGAATATATATATATGTGCATATGTATATTACAGATTTATTAGCTATTTAATTAACTATCAATGTTGCTTTCATTGTGATGTTATTATAATTTCTTCATTACATTTGCAGGTCCAACAAGTGTGGCTGTGTTTGCAGGGTAAACAGGGGATGGAAATATGGCAGTAGCTGTCCTTGTTGATTTTGACCTCAGGTGCATAAGGAATTGATGATACCTCTGGCTGCCACACATAACAAATATTTATTAAGACTTGTATTAGCTGCATTAGTGACTAAGAATTAGTAAATCATTTACACTGTCACAATTCCATCGTATATTTTAAACATCTCTCTTGCACTATTTAACAAGGCTGATTCATAATTCACATCTAGGTAAAGTATTTTCCGAATTAGGAAAGAAATGATATATTAACTCAGGAAAGGGTGGGGTGTGGTGGGCATGAATTCAAACTATTTGTTACTAATTTTTTTCACTTTGAATCTCTAGCAGTATACTCTTAACACTTCTTGGGATTTGTGGGCTAGCCTGTATGGTTATAATCTTACTGGAGGGGCATCTCTGGTATGTATGCTGTAGCACACTAGGTTGGTTCTCCCCAGAGTGTAACTCAACACATCTTTATACCTCCCTTTAAACCTCTCAGGCTCCCTCAGCTGGAGCTCGGGTATGCTAATCTCTCTGCCTTTTTTTTCTCTCTCTTCACTCAGAAACTCCCACTCATCAGCCTTAGCCATAAACACAGCCACAAATGGGGACTTCCACTCTTTCATGCTATTTATATGGAAGTTTTGAAACTTCTTGATCTTTGTGCCCAAATCCATTGAGTATGCGACTGGGGTAATCATCTTAGAAATAGGAAAGAGACCTTGCCATTGGTTTAGTAATTTGTTTTTAAGGGTGGGCCTAAACACCAATACAAAATCACCCACCTCGAAGGTACACTCTCTCGCCTTCTTATCGTACTGCTCTTTCTGTTTTATTTTCTCACCCTTCTCTCTCTCAGAATGCCATCTCCCAGACCAATTCCATATTAGCCTGGAGGGTGTGTATGTATCCTGACACACTACTGGTGTCTTCCTCTTCTTTTCTTTTCCAATACCTTACCAATTGGTCTAAAGGCATCCTCATTTCTTTTCCAAACTGTAACTGGTAAGTGTAGAAACCAGTGGTCTTATGTACTGTGCCCCTATATGCCAATAGTACATAAGGTAAACACTCATCCCATTCGGCTCCAGGGTTGTTTACTAATTTCCTTAGCAATTTTTTTCAAGGTGGCATTGAACCTTTCGACCATACTGTCGATCTGAGGGTGATACGGGGAGGTTTTAATCTGTTTCATTCCCATCATTGTACAAAATTGTTGCATTACCCTTGAAAAAAAATTAGTCCCATTATCTGTTAATAGTTCACTTGGCACACCCAACCTGGTGGTCACCTCTACTAAACTCTCAACTATGGTCTCAGTGAGTATATTGCGCAAGGGAAAGGCTTCCGGCCATTTGGTTGCATAGCCCATCAGTACTAATATGTACTTGTTACCTTTCTTTGATCTCTTTAAGGGACCCACGATGTCCATAGCTATACGGCCCAGGGGTTCCTTTATAATAGGTAGAGGGTGTAGTGGTGCCTTAGTAGTACTGGCTGGAAAAGCCTTCTGGCAAACTGGGCAAGATGCACACAGTTGATTGACGATTTTAACCACTCCCGGCCAATCCATTCTTGATCTAATGCTTTTAAGTTTTCTATCTCTCCCAAAATGACCTCCAATTGGGTAATTATGAGCTATGTTAAGTACTCTCTCTCAGGCTATCTCTGGTAAGATTAGCAAATTCTTTCACAGGGACTGATAAGGTTCCCTCTTTGGCAACCCTCCTTTCCAAAAATAGGGTTCACCAGTTTTACCCACCTTCTCTCTTAAGTACTTTTAGCTTTTATCATACCTTTGGGCCTCACCCAAACTTTTCCTGGTGAGGACTTGGATAACACTCCTGTCTGGTCTTCTGCAACTCAATACCCCTCAGCACTCTGCTCCTCCGTCTGTTCTCTCCTCCAGACACCTCAACAGGGTACTCCTCGACTTCAAGATTATTGCTCTCCTCTGCCTGCACTTCAATGTCTACGGAATTGATGACTGGCCCTTCCAGCTCCTGCCTCTGACTCTCTTCCTCCTTGAGTGTGTCCTGTAGGCATTGCTCAGCCCGAGTTACCACCATCCCTATCTTTGCCTCCATGGTAGTAGGCGATGTGGTCTCCTTTTCCAGATCTCATTTAATAAATTGACAGAAATGTGAAATGTCTCTGCCCATGAGCATTTCTTATCCAATGTGTCTTGCTATCCCCCCCCCCCCCCCATTAGTATCTTCGTAGTCCGTCTTTCCACTTCCAACTGTACACTTGCAGCTGGGAAATATATCTCTTGATTAGATGCCATGTGGTAAGGAATGTTCCATCCCAAATAGTCCACTTCCTTCACACACCAAAAGTGTACCAGTGTCTTGGTACACCCTGTGTCCAGCAACGCTTCCACTTCATGCCCATTCAAGCAAACAGTCTTAGTCCATTCGGGAAGTACTGTCGTAGCCTCCAGGCTACACTTGGCATCCTCTAACTTTACCTGGCAGTCTCATTTCACATGCCATTTCTTTCCACACAGGAAGCATTTGATTGCGTTCAAGGGGTGTATCTTGGAGGCCCCTCTCTCCTCCATGGCAATGTCTAGTCCTTTTTACATGGCTCTCACTTGTCTTCCTTCTTGTACTCCCTCTTCTCTTCTCTTTTTGGTTAATCTTTTTCCCCCTTTATTCTGGAGTTTCCCAGATGTCGAAAGATGGCTTCTGATTGCTCCTTGAAGGACTGACAATTCAAATTAAGAATTTGATACTTGGTAGACTGCCAGCAGAGTTTCCTTCACAGTTCTATAGCTGTCCTGTTGAGCGGCAGTGAGTGAAGAAATTGCCATGAGTCCAGCTCCTGCTAATGACCCTCTGAGGTATAGAATCCACTGAGCTGGGTCCCATCCACTGGCAGTAGGCACCACTTCAAAAGTGTCCAAGTAGGCAGCTATGTCATTTGTAGCCATGTTAAACTTTCCACTGTTAGCCTCGGGGCTGTTAGTGCTGGGTCTGTCTGCCTGGTGGGAGACCTCGAATAGTCTTGAGCAGTAGTTGTTGTTCCTGAATAGCCTGTCAATCTTCTTGTCATCATTCCCATTCTTCCTGACTGATTTGCCTTTCCTCCTCTGCCCTTCTCTCCTCTCTCTCTGCCCGACGATGTTTGAGCTCCTGTACACTAGGTATCCCTTCATACAGTATAGGAGGGTTGGCTGGGGTAGAGAAGGCTGTAGGGTTTCCCATCCCAGCTCCAGCTGATATTTAGCTTCGGGTGCGCCTGTTTCATCTGGCACAGATATTGTTCCTAAATAATCAAAAATAGAAGATAGTCACTAGTTCTAATAGTAGCTACATCTATCTATCCCACAGCTGCCACCAATGTGAGCAAGCTACTCCTACTCCATTTAGTATTACTCTGCAAGCTAGGATAGCTGCCCCACTCCCTTGGTAATCACCTGTTCTAATAGTATAGCCAAAGGCTACCTAACCGTTGTTATAATTAGCCAATGGTAGTTCTACTCACTGAGTCTCCCTTCAAATGGAATAAGTATCATATACTGGCCAAAAACTATCTGTACCAGCAACAACAATGATTCTTCAACTATTTACACAACACAATATGCACTATGCTACACTTTATGCACTTATAACTTAGAGACTAAAGCAATAATAATTAACTGTGTCTTTTATAGGTCTCTGGATCAGGCCATTCAGGCCTCTGCCTTGGCACATCTGCTTGGCCAGCTAATTGTTCATTAGGTGAGTCTTTGTTTTTTGTAAGCACTTCTTTGTCTTCATTCCAAACCATGTTCACATAATCAACTTCCTCCACTGGAAACTCATAACCCTCATCCACACAATAAGCTACCTTAACTTTATTAACTTTGTTATTCATTTCTTCTTGATTATCTTCCTTCTTATTCAATTTTTCTTTCACAGGTTGCCAAGAGAGAGGCAGAGGCAGAGTCCCTGGGTTGAGTCCAAGTGGCTCTGACACATGCTGTGCAGAAAGACATGTGTTATGGGAAGAAATATGATATGGAGGATATATTGTAAGGATAATGGTCATGTGTCTTGAGTTGACATGTATTTTGGGAGTTATTATAACATAGGTACTATTGATATTTTTTGTGTATTTTAAGGTTTGGTGTGTGTTTATGCCTAGAGTAGGATAGAGGTGTGTATCATGGAATAGTATATTTTACATTCTAGAGTATTTAAATTATAATATGATATGAATATGTGATAAGTAACTGTAAAGTAACTTAAGAATACCAATAAACATGCACACAAATGAGAGCAAACATACACACACACCCTTAAACATGTGTTCACATACACCACCCACGTAAGTGCACAAATATACATGTACAAACTATTTATGGGAAAATAAGTTTGAGGACTATCCCTTCTTTTTCTTCTTCTTTTCTTCCCCTCCATGATCACCCATCCAAAATTGGAATTAGGGTGTTGGGGCAGGGAGAGTGGGTAAAGTGAATACCATATCCCCAGCTTCTCCCCAAGAGCAGCTGAACTAAGTTATGTCATTGTCACAGTGTTGAGTGAATCTTACTGAACTGAACCTAGTGTGTGTGACTCCTTTAGAATCAAGCAATGTGAAACACTATATTAGTTTAAATTAATCACTTTTATCACTCCGAATTTTCAGGACGACTCATTTTCTGAACTGGAACAAACAATATTTTGTATTGGACCTACAAAGCATCTGAATTTGACCAACTTGATGTCTTGACTGGATGGAGTGATTGTTTTGATGGCACTAACCTGGTGTCTGAACAGGGCCGATCAATTGTTTGAACCAGACCAATACAGTGTCTGTGTTTGACTAAATCTATCTCTGAGTTTGACTGATTCTATGTTTAGAGTAGACCCACCTGGTGTCATATCCAGACTGAATATAATATCTGAACTAACCCAGACCAATGTCCAAATTGGAGCAATCCAGTGTCTGAAATTGACCGACCCAGTGTCTTAACTGAACCTGCCTGTTGGTGTTTTAAGAACTGCTTAATCCAGGTATGGTAGGTTGCTGCCACCAGAGTAAATACCCAGCTAATAAGGTCCTTGATTCTAAAATACCAGAGTAATTTAGGTTATAAATTAAAAAGAGCTTCATTAGCAATTTAGCAAAGACTGCAGACCGTGGCCTTTTCAGGGTCTCATACCCCTGGCCACACATTAGCATTATATGATACAAACTTACCTACATACCTAGAATTTAAACACATTAGCTACCTATAGGGTTCGATAAGCTAATATAGTAAAAAAAACTCAATAACAGCACAAGTACAGATATATAACTTGGTTGTTTATCTTGTTCAAATATATGTTCACAAATAACTAATAAATGTTCTGGGCCTTGCTTTACCATGTTGAGGGTTGACCCTCGACACTGCCGAGTGTTTGAAATTGACAACCGGGTGTGTCATCAAGATGGACAAAATTTCGGAACTGCACCTGCTCATTCTCATTATCTCAACTCGATAGTCAATGAATATAACTGTACTGACCTATTTCGGAACTGGATCCACCAATTTTCACAACTGAACAGACTCAGTATCTGAATTGGCCAATACCAGTGTGTGAACGTGACCAACCAATTCTATGAACTAGACTGGTCCTGGGTACGTTCTAGATTGACCTTGTATCTGATCTGGATCTCTCATGTTTTTTTTTTGGTTAAGGACCAACCTGGTATCTCTACTTAACTATCCCAGTGTCTTTATTTGATCAACCCAGTGTCTGAACTGGACAGACATGGACCTTAAAATGGGAGTTCCTTGCTTATAAAGAGAGACGTCCAAGTATCTTAACTGGATTGTCCCAGTGCATTAACTGAACCAACCAATTGACTCAACAGATACAGCCAGGTATCTAAAATGGACAAACCCAGTGTACAAACTGAACAATCTCAGTCTCTGAATTGGGCAAACTTAGTGTATATACAGTAAAAATGCAGCCCTAGCCCTAGAAGATTACCTGCCTGATATCTTAATTTTATCTACTGGACCGACTCAGAATCTGTCCTGGACTCACCTAGTGTTTAAACTGGACCAACACAATGTTTGAACTGGATTAACCAAGTATCTGAACTTTACAGACTATGTTCTCAACTGAAATGACAAAATATTGGAACTGGACCAAGCAGAGGGCCTCAATTTGAACTTGAAAGAATTAATGATTGAAGATGGCCGACAGTGTTCTAACTTGATCAATCCATTTTTTGAAGTCAACCAACTAATTATATGAATATGACCAGTTTGGGCTTAACTTGGCTAACCTATTTTGCAAATGTAACCAAGCCTGTGTCTTAAAAGGACCAACCTTTAGTGCATTGGTCATCAGATTTACTTATTTTTTTGTATTGTTGGTCATATCTTATTCAAAATGAAATCTTTGTCAAATAGATTTGCACACTCAATTGAAATCTACTCTAATCCAATGGAAAACACCACATGAGTATGTCCTTCCAACTGCATATCTATCAGAGACATGTACTTTTTTTTCTTAGTTTTGCACTTTGGAGCTTTAGTTCTCAACTTTCGAAGTCTTAGTTTTGTTTGCATTTTTGAGATACCAGACTCTCAACTTTTCTCAGTTCTACTGAAGTAACTTTAATTGTTAAGTCACGCTAATGCCTATCAGTTGTGGAAAGCTAATTTGGGCTTAGCAGAGCTAAACGCCCCAGCCTGTTCATGGATGAGAGGGATTGTTAGTATGTAGCTTCAGCAGTCTAGCTACTAGTTTGCATAATTTTGATTTTTTTTGGTTTATTTTAATTTATTGATATCTATTCTCCTTTCAACATTTGGACATCTTTGTTTATTGCAATTTTGTCAGTAGCCAGCTGAGTATGAGTCATCGAGATGCTTTCATGCTCTCTATGCACAAGAAGAGAAATGGCATAGTCCCTGCCTCTCGCACTCGTCCTAAAACTAAACTTTACGAGTTAAAGTCTTCCCTTGGAGGACCACATAACCTTGACATTGTTAAATGCTTGAAATGAAAAGTAGATGCCTTAGACACAGACTTTAAAAAGTATCCAGAGAAAAGGATATTACTGATTGTTCCCTTCAAATCAAAAAAAAATTCTTCATTCTAGCACGCCTACCTCAACAGCACATGTTGACAAGAGTGTGAAACTTCCTAAGATCGGTGTACACTAAAAGCCATGGGCTATGAACTCTCTAATTCATTCATGACATCCATTTTTGAGTTAAAGCTAGACATGAATATAATGTATGAGAGGCAGCAACACAGCCATGCTTCCATAGATGTTCCATTTTATAGGTAATTATTCAACTATATCAAAAGAACCAACAAATTTAAAAAAATAACAAGCAATGAATTAACCAACCAACCAGCCAATGAAACCACCAACCAAGTAACAAACCAAACAACCAACTAACCAATAACAAAAGGAAGGAAGGAAGAAAGTTAGGAAGGAAAGAAGACAAGAAGGAAAGAAGGAATGAGGGAGAAAGGGAGAGAGGGAGAGATGGAGGAACAAATGAAGTAAGGAAGGTAGGAAGGAAGGAAGGAAGGAAGGAAGGAAGGAAGCAAGGAAGGAAGGAAGGAAGGAAGGAAGGAAGGAAGGAAGGAAGGAAGGAAGGAAGGAAGGAAGGAAGGAAGGAAGGAAGGAAGGAAGGAAGGAAGGAAGGAAGGAAGGAAGGAAGGAAGGAAGGAAGGAAGGAAGGAAGGAAGGAAGGAAGGAAGGAAGGAAGGAAGGAAGGAAGGAAGGAAGGAAGGAAGGAAGGAAGGAAGGAAGGAAGGAAGGAAGGAAGGAAGGAAGGAAGGAAGGAAGGAAGGAAGGAAGGAAGGAAGGAAGGAAGGAAGGAAGGGAGGGAGGGAGGGAGGCACTGCAGTTATTTTCACATGCAATTCAAATGGTAAAAAAAATGTACACAAAGAACATTGTCCTAATATTTTAATAATGCTAGTGCATATATTTATGACTTCTTTTTTTTTTTAAATAGGTTGAGTTTTCACCTGACTTATGTTCTCTTGTGACTTTTGCGAACTTTACGATGACACGAAGCTCCCTTCAGAGTCAGTGTCTTAACCTGTTGCTCAAGGCCGAGCATCTGAATGTGGACACTGAGCGCTCTGATCTCCTTAAACTCCAAGGGGAGTTTCTCCTGCATCTGCAACACCTTGAGCACTCAGTGTTGCAAGCTCTCAATGAGGCCAAGGTTCACATTTTGGATGATGACAGGTAAAGGAAAATATCATTTGATCACCTTCAAAAATTTTCTCTATTAAAAGCAACAGAAACTTTAAATTATCCTCCATTTTATTCTTATTCCTTGCCTTCGTCTTCCCTTCCTTCCTCCTCTCTTTTTCCTCCCTCCTCCTTTCTCCATTTTTCTCTCTCCTCCCTCTTCTTTCTCTCTTCTCTCTCATTTTCCCTCTTCTCTTTTTCCTCTTTCTCCTCCATCCCACTCTATTCTCTTTCCCTCCCTCTCTTACCTGCATCTCTCTCCTCCCTACCCCTCTCTTCACCCTCCCACTCTCTTCTCCCTCCCTCTCTCCTCCATCCCTCCCTCTCATCCTTCTCTCTCTCCTTTCTCCATCTCTCTCCTCTCTCCTTTTCTTTCCTTCCTCTCTGTTCTCCCTCCCAGTCTCTCCTCCATCCCTCCCTCCCTGTCCTCCTCCCTCCCTATCCTCCCTCCCTCTTTTCTGTTCCCTCCCTTCTCTCCCTCTTCCCACTTAGCTCTTCTGTCTTCCTCCATCTTCCACCTTTCTCCTCACTCCTCTCTCTCCCCTTCCCCTCTCTCCCCTTCCCCTCTCTCCCCTTCCCCTCTCTCCCCTTCCCCTCTCTCCCCTTCCCCTCTCTCCCCTTCCCCTCTCTCCCCTTCCCCTCTCTCCCCTTCCCCTCTCTCCCCTTCCCCTCTCTCCCCTTCCCCTCTCTCCCCTTCCCCTCTCTCCCCTTCCCCTCTCTCCCCTTCCCCTCTCTCTCTGCCCATCCCTATCTCTCTCTTTATTCTCTTTCCTCCCTTACTCCTCCTTCCCACCCCCCACCCATCTCATCCCAACTCATGCAGGATCATCACTAAACTGGAGAAATTGAAGGAGGCAATCAAGGAGCAGAGGAAGGTGGAGGATACAGATGTGGTAATGTCTGAGGTTAAAACTGTGTCTGGACAGTAGCTGCCTCTCTCCACCACCTGATCCTCTTTCTAAGTCATGTTGGAATCCATAAACCGGGTATGTGAAAGTTGGTAAGGTGTAGCCATGGGTGTGTATAAGCAGCTGTTGCGGTGTCCTTATCTGTTACACCCATCATGTTTGAACTTACCAATAGACAGACAGACTCTTAGTAGATGTTGCTTTAAGTGTGTTCACCACAGAATTAAGATTTACAACAACAAATGTTTTGCAATTACCTGACAATACCTGACATACTTTCAGAGTATATGCTTTATTGAGTGTTACTAAGTATGGTTGCTTACCCTGGATACTAATAACAGATATCAAAGGCAAGTTGTTCATGATTTTTTTTAATGGTACATTCAGTTGTATGCTTTTTTTTTTTTTTTTTTTGGTATTTGCAGAGTTTTCTTTTTATTTTTTTCCCTTATTTTTTCCCCTCTCCCTAATACAACCTAAGATGCAACTAGACTATTAAGTATGGCATAAGTTATTATTTACTCTGAGGACACAACCAAACAAACTGTTTTCTCAAAACAATATTCTTTGATTATGATTTATTTTAGAAGCTAAAAAGTGTTAATTTAAGTTTAAACTTGTTTAAAAATGCATTAAAAGATAGCATTAGCCTCTTTACTATAATTAAAATAGGAAGTGAAGAAGTGAAAGTATTTTTCTTTCATACAAGATGCTGTTGAGGTGTACTTGATTAATGACTGTGCATGAAGCAATACCTCAATCAGCTTTAAGTACTGAACTTTTATCACTAAGAGCATTAGTAGACACCACTACAAGGATAAATTTGTACACTTCAATTTCTTAAAAATAAAATTATTCTCGACATCATTCAAACCTTTGTAGATAAAAAAAAAATTAAATATCTGTAAGTGATTCATTAATCAGGGCAGAACAACTGGCCGAGTTTTCAAAAAATGTTAATAAACATCAGTGACATATTTGAGTGAATTCTTTCGATACATATGCTAGCATAATTGTCTCCACCAAAATTGCACAAATATTTGGAATAAAATTTTTTTTTTTTTTTAAGGATTTATGACTGTGAAAAGGTTATAGTTTCAATGGATTGAAGACTGTAGAACACTTGAGGATGTGCCAAAGTTTGATGCTCCATTTTTGGTGGAATACATTTCCACTCCTGTTGCTTTAATAGTTGGTGTGGGTTAGGATGGAGGGAATGAAAAACAGGGAGGAAAAAGGGAAAGTGTGTTAAAAAAGGATGAAAAAGCATGCAAAATAGAAAAAGGGAACAAATATTAAAGGAAAAAAAAAAGAAATATCAAAATTGAGATATCATGAAAAAACACATACCAATCCAGACTTGGTTTTAACCTTGGAGTTCCTGCTTAGTTACAATTGAGCCTTGGATTTGGTAGGCATTTTATTTTTTATAAAAAAATTTTTAATTCATTTTCTTCAAAGAGTAGAGCCACATAAAGAATTCATTGGGGTGAAAACCTTGACAGGTGCCCAAAAATCATGGTGGTGCATTATTAAATGTGTGTGTGGTTACATATGCCTGGTGCAGGGACTCTGCCTAATAAAGTTTAGTGTTAGTCACTATACTCCTTCCCACAATAATCAAAACAATTTCAAATTCATGCAACATCATCTGATATCCTTCCAACTCCCATCAGAGTTGCACCTTGTTACTTAACCAAAAGTTTGTGTATTCAACTTGAAACACTCCAGCTCATGAGCATATTAAAGCTTTCCAGAAATGGATTAATTTGATTCATGCTGCAAGTGCATTCTTAGGGTTGTGGTTGTCAGGAATTTATAAATCTGCAGAAATGGAAGATTCAGTCTTGGAGCATTCCATTCTTCCATGAATATAAATTGAGATGTAAAAGACATAGCCTACCACACCCTTACTGAGCCCTGTATGATTTCAGGACAGAGGCCTATGGCAGCCAGGAGGCTTGCTATGCCAATAAATCATGAGGATACAAACATTAGCCACATGGCTCAAGTTGAAGAGGTATCTTAGAGAAGGTTTCTAAACTTATTTTACTGACCCTGTGCTCTAACATAACCCACTCACACTATTGATTCTGCATGTTGCAATTTCTGCCATAACAGCTGCTTCATGCAGTATCAAAAATTTGTCCTTGCAGAAACACAAACAGTTAATTATAGAAGAGGAGTCCCTTTTTTGATAGACCATGCTTATATCAGACAAAAATATGAAGAGGTGTTTTTTCAACAGAGCTAAATTAATACTGAAAATATAATAAGAATGAATAAGAATAAAGTGTCTCTCAATAAAGTGGCTACTTGTGGAAGGGTCTCTCAAAATAGGTATAATGCTACTTTATAATTGTAATTCTCTACATGCCATTCCGCAATATTCCTTACAAAACCCAGCCCATTTTGTGGAGCGCTTCCTGTTTGAATAAAATTAATATTATTCAGCTACATTTAGATTTTGCAAAGTGTTTGGCAGCATTAGGAAAATCAATTTGACATGAGGTGAAGTTGACAAAAAGTATTATTTCTTATTTTGTTTATTATCACTCTTTTCTTTACTACCTTCCTGTAGGTATGGCTACTGGTGGTGGTTCTTTGAATGCATTGTTTGATTATGGACCAGAATTTATATTGACCAAAACAGACACTTCAATCCATCCTTTCACAGGAATGCAGATACATTCCAAGGGACTCTCCAGTTAGAAAAGATACTGATGGGATTGTGTGGTCTGACATGCTAGAGAAAATTTAAAAGGTGTGTATTAATCATAATGTACCACCGGATACTTGTATTATCCATGGTGTCACAGTCAGTAAGTTAACATTTACCTTTGTTTCCAAGAGATTAATAGTTACGTCTGTCTGAATAGTCATCAAATGGTTAAGATGTTAGTCTGGCTAGATGCCTATTAGGGATATCAAGATCAAATAGGTAATGAGCTTGTGCGTTATCATGTATATAAGCATGTGCATGATAAATTTATTACACAACAATCAATTATTCCTCGTATTTAAGGATGTTCACTCTCTTGCCATTAGCAATGGTAGTAACGCTTTCCACTTACCCATCAACCAGACGGAACAGTAGTGCAATGGAATCACCATTGAGGCACCAATGACATACCTGGAAATAGCTGCGGCATGTTCAATAATCAACTTAATGATCCGGTGCGCAAGTTTAGATTGCATGACCTATGATAGCCTCGAACACCATTTCCCTAAGACATCAGCGAATAATGTTAAAGTAAGTGTCCTAAAATCTACTTGGTCTTTATTTATATTTTTGATGCCTACACACACTCACAAACCAAAATATATATTAAATTGTGATCATATATCTAACTCTTTTAGCCCAAGCGATACTAATAATAATTTCTTATGGCACTTTTTCCCTTACATACTGATGGGGAGATGTGTAGCCAGGAGGAATTCTGCCTGTGTCACACCAAATGTGAAGTTGCTATTGTATGCCATATACTAAGCTTTGTTCATCCAAGGGTTTGTCTGGTCAAATTTCCACTTTTGGCTCTTTTTTTTGGCTTGACAATAAAAAAAGTAAAGGGTGTGGTCTTTTCCATGTACTTCAAACATTCCACAAATTATATCAATTAAAAGTATATATGGGTTCGTGGGTCTATCTCCCTAGGGGGTTTTTTTGGTTGCAGAAATACAATTATTGCCATATTTTAGGTTACACAGAGAAAGTAAGAGATTTGGCCAAGTGGGACCCATACCAAGTTAATCCTTGAATGAAGCAGCATATGCTAGAGTTTTTCTGGAAAAAAATTAAAATTTTGTCATTCACTCTTTATAACAATGATAAGTACAGAGAAAAATCCATCCACAGATTTGGCCAGTGTGCTGTTATAAACATACAAACAGAAGACAAAAAAAAAGAAAAAAAATATATATATTTTTTATATATACAGGATATATATAAATATATTATGCACATAAATACATGTTTAAATTTCACCCATTCAGTGCCTATGTGACCTAATTTGCTTTCTTATTAAATTTTGGAAATTCTTCCGTCATAATTTCCTATCCAAACTATGAATACCATCAAATATGGGTGAGCTCCGTTCTTATTTTTTCTTCATCAAATCCAACACAAAGCTCCTGAGCACTTCCCATATATAACTGGGCAGGTACAGCACCAACCCCTTCCCAGTTACAAACTGCGGGAATGTAACACCTGGTGCCAGTTTATAGATATACTGAAGTTTCTTTGAATTATGAAAATATATTAAAGTCTGAGATGGAACCAGGGATGTCAGAGGAATCTCAAGGTGAAGCTACTAAAAGAGCATGGTCACCTGACTCCATCAAAAGAGAAAAGGCAAGTTTGCTTACTTACCCCTTAATTAGTGTAATGTGGATTGTTGTGAGTAAGTAGTGTGAGTTGATCGGTATTAGGAGGACAGGGTTAACATATATCAAATATTATTATTTTTATGATGTTCTCCTTCTTTTGTCTGAGGATATTTATCAATGTTTACAGCCATGGTTTACTTTATGAAGTAGTCAGACATGTAGATAATATTAGTTTAGCTATTTCATCTGATTTTCCTATCCTACATTGTCCTTCTTTTTCTTGCAGAAGTTTAATAATGCTTTAAAGATGCTTGAGTTTATCAACCCTGGAACTGGAATGAAACCAGCCTCCACATACATATAAGTACTATTAATTACAGAGCTACCATACTCCAAAAATTCAGATTTTGTGGAAACATTCATAAGAAATTGTTGGTTATAGTTTCTGTAGTGAATCATTGTGAATGAAAGGTTAAAAATTATATCTAATTGAATTTCAATTTTTTTTTTAGACGGCAATCAATACCCCGCACCGAATTGGTCGCTGATTGTCAAGTGCATGCACCTGACAAGTGTGAGGACATGGAAGTAAACTCTCCAGGCTCTGCTAAACCTAATATGAATGAACCTGATGATTTCAACTGCATTCAGTTAAATTCTCAGGGATTTGACGACAGCGAAGAGGAGGTCACAGAAGAGTCAGACTGCGTGGAGATGACTTATTCAGGCTCCGGTGACAGTGAGGTGAAGAGTGCCATCTTAGTCAACTTTAATGTGGATGGCAGTGACGAGTGTGATTGTATGAGGGGAAACTGTCCAGGCAGCTTCTTTCCCTGCCTTAAGTGCAAGTGAGGAGTTATTTTTCATAATTTGAAAGTAGATAAAAAGAATAAGTATATATATACATATGTATATTACAGATTTATTAGCTATTTAATTAACTATCTATGTTGCTTTCATTGTGATGTTATTGTAATTTCTTCATTACATTTTGCAGGTTCAACAAGTGTGGCTGTGTTTGCAGGGTAAACAGGGGATGAAAATACGGCAGTAGCCGTCCTTGTTGATTTGGACCTCAGGTGTATAAAGAATTGATGATACCTCAGCTGCCACACATAACAAATATTTAGTAAGACTTGCATTAGCTGCATAAGTGACTAAGAATTAGTATGTCATTTACACTGTCACAATTCCATCATATATTTTAAACATCTCTCTTGCACTATTTAACGAGGCTGATTCATAATTCACATCTAGGTAAAGTATTTTCCGAATTAGGAGAGAAATGATATATTAACTCGGGAAAGGGTGGGGTGTGGTGGGCATGAATGCAAACTATTTGTTACTAATGTTTTCACTTTGAATCTCTATCAGTATACCCAACATATAGACTGGCCACATAAAGTTTACATTAGAAGGTAATAAGGAGAACAGTTCGTTGTCTTAAAGTTGATTGATAGGGCAGTAATAAGAGGGAATGTAATGTATTGGCGATTGAAAGAGTGTATTGTTCTGAATGTCGTTGGCTGGAGTGTGTCTATGATGGTAGAAGTATGCTTTGTTCTTGGTAGGAGTGTGATATTTGGTCGGCAAGAATCTGTTTATTTGGATGGAATAAGTGTTGTTGACTGGAGTGTATGTGGTTTTAGGCTAGAGAATGAATTCATAGCAGGAGTTAGTTTTCTTGGCAGATGTGTTGGTATTGGCTGGAGTGTGTTTGTTAGCTGTGATGCGTTGTAGTGTGCAGAAGTGTGTATTGGTGTTGGAAAAAGTGTGTATTTTTGGCCTGGGTGTTATTGGCTAGAGTGTGTTGACATGGGCAGGAGTGTTTGAGGATGTTGGCAAGTTTGTCTGTCAAGGGCTGGAGTGAGTAATTTTGTTTGCAGGAATGTGTTCTTTTGACTAAAGTTTGTTTTGTCTTTAGCAAGGGAGTGTGCTTTTGGCTGGAGGGTGTGTTTTTTGTACAAGTGACTGTTGTTGTTAGGTAGAGAGTGTGTTCATCTTAGGATTTCATGTTTTTGGTAAGATTGTGGTCTGTTGAAGACTGAAGCGTGTATTTATGGTAGTAGTGTGAGTAGTAGGCAGGAATTTGTGGAGTTGGCGGATATACATGTTGTTGTTGGCAAGAGTGTTAGTTGATATTGGTAAGAGTGTTAGTTGATATTGGCAAGAATTTGCTGTTGTTGGAGAGGATGTGCGTTGTTGTTGGTAAGTCTGTGTGTTTAGGTAGGAATTTGTGTTATTGTTGGCAAGACTGTATGGAGTAGGTGGAGTGGTGTTCTTGGGTGGATTTGTGTTTTTTTTTTTGGCAAGAATGTATGTTGTTGGCATTAGTTTGTGTTACTTTTGGCAAAAATGTATGTTTCAGCTATATTGTCTGTTGTTGAATGTAACACGTTATATTATTAGCAGGTATATATGTTTTAAACTGGATATGTGTTGCAGTAGGTTAGAATGTTTGCTTTTGGCAGGACTGCATTGTTTGCAGGAACATGTCTATTGTCAGATATATGTGTTGTTGTTGTTAAGAGTGTGTTGTTTGCAGAAGTGTTTTGTTTTAAAAAGATGTATGAGTTGGTGTTGGAAAGAGAGTGTGTTTTTGACTGGAATATCATTGGCTGGAGTGTGTAGATGTAGGCTGTAGTGTATGCTGTTGTTAGCATCATTATGTGTTGTAAGCTTGAATGTGTGATGCTGTAAGATGGAATGTGTGTTTATGGAAATAGTGCATTTATGGCAAAAGTGTGTGTTGTTTCATGCAGGACTGTGTAGTGTTGGGTGGAAGGTGTTATTTTGGCCAAGGTTGTGTGTTGTTGGCTGGAATGTGAGTTGTTGGCATGAGTGTGTGTTAATGTAGGATTGAATGTGTGTTTTCTGCCAGAGAGTGTGTTTATCGCTGGAGTGCGTGTCATTGTCTGTTATGTGTGTTATTCGCAGGAGAGTTTACTTTTGTTGATTGTTGTGTGTGCTCTTTGGTTGAGTGTATGTTTTTGACTGGAGCATCTGTTTCTCTTTGCAGTAGTGTGTTTAACTTATTTTGTGACAATTATCGGTAATATAATTTGTAATTATTATGTGGAGTGCAATGTAACACTATATAACTCGATGTTGAATCTGAACAAACCCCAAGGGAAAAAACATTAGCAATCACCCTTAAATTGAAGGAGAACTGGTTACATCAATGTTTCTTGTTGGTAAGATTTGGAAAAAGTAATTATATATACGCTCCATTTTTCTCAAACTAAAGTATTAAAACAATAGGACCATTAGGGGAAAGAGAAAAGTGGAAGAAAGAAAATTATAAAAGGAAAAAAAGAGCAAAAAATAGAAATAACAATAGTTAAAAAAATTATTGAAATAGATCAATCAACAAAAACATAATTTTTAGATGTATATTTTAAAGTAAAGCACACACAATACTAGTTCAGATCACCACAGCATGTTCTGTCAGTTAGTCAATCTGTCAATCAGTCAGTCAGTCAGTCAGTCAGTCAGTCAGTCAGTCAGTCAGTCAGTCAGTCAGTCAGTCAGTCAGTCAGTCAGTCAGTCGGTCGGTCAGTCGGTCGGTCGGTCGGTCGGTCGGTCGGTCGGTCGGTCGGTCGGTCGGTCGGTCGGTCGGTCAGTCGGTCGGTCTGTCGGTCGGTCGGTCGGTCGGTCGGTCGGTCGGTCGGTCGGTCGGTCGGTCGGTCGGTCGGTCGGTCGGTCGGTCGGTCGGTCGGTCGGTCGGTCGGTCGGTCGGTCGGTCGGCCGGTCGGTCAGTCGGTCGGTCGGTCGGTCGGTCGGTCGGTCGGTCGGTCGGTCAGTCAGTCATGCCCTGGAATCTCCCAACCCCCACCTATACATGGACCCTGGAATTTTCTCCTACTAATGCAATGGGGCCCTATAATCTCCTATTCCCTACCCAACAAACACATGGGTCCTAGAACCTTCACCTACCACACATATGCACACAGATATCCCCCTCCTCCATCCTACCTGCTTACCCATTGAACCTGGTATCTCTCCAACTACACATATATCTTGAGATCTCTCATCCTCCAACACACAATAAATAAACCCTGGAATTCACATTCACCTATAAACATGAACCTAAAATCTATTCACCATGCCCCCAACTAACACATGGGCTCTGGTATCTATCTACCCTCACCATAATCAAATTCTCCATGGAAAATATCTCATGAGGACGTTGGATAGCTTCTGTAAGAGTGTATCCGTTATGGGTATGATGTGCCTTAATATATAGACATGAGGGGGATGGGGACCTTTCCTTCTCTCCCCAAATCAAGATATATCATATCAGTTAACAGCACTCAGTCTCTCATCCAGAAGAGTACACCTTCATGTAGAATATATTGTATAGCATATTCTAATTATTTGGAAGTACAATCTACTAGCTGGAATAGGTATAGAACTATGTACTGAATCCTTCTTTTCAGAACATTATCTAGAGTGTGGTGTAGCTGTTTTTAGTTTATTAGTATTATTTATTTATTTAAATATATTTTTTTTTAATTAATTTTTTTTTTTATATTATTATTATTTTAATAAACAAGTGAGGCATCAAATTTATTGGTAATTTAATAATATTTTAGTGACCTTGACATTTTTGGTGCTTACCTAATTTTTCAGTAGAAAAGTTTCGATGCATGAAAGGAGCTTTAATCCACAATTGGTGCACAAAACTTCCCTTTGATTCAGGTTTTGCATTAGTGCCTATAAGAAGTAGGAGGAATAGCAATGGAAGGGGGAGGGGATAGGTTGTGGCGAGAATTGTATTGTAATCCCAATGTATTTACATATGGTGTGATCCATGCTTATATCATGTTGTTGTATAGTGATCCAGCTTGTGAATGCATGAACCGGAAAATTTCTGTATGACCAAGTCTACATCTATGAGACTGTCAACGGTGCCAGTAAGGCTTGTGGTCTTCTGGTGCTGTGGGCTATAGATTGGGTAGGGAGTCATCTGGTGATGTGGACTATAACTCAGATAAGGGGTACTCTGGTGGTGTGTGTGATATAGCTAAGGTAAGGGGTCCTAGTGCTGTGAGCTATTGCTCAGGTCAGGTGTCCTCTGATGCTGTTGGTCATAGCTTAGATAAGCGATCATCATCACAGTATCAAACTTGGTCTCATCCTCACATCTGCAGTGAAGTTGCAAGTGAGGATATAACATATCAGATTTTTACAAAAAGTATTTATCAAAACCTTAGGAAGAGTGATACAATAATGCGGGTGTGCTTTTGTGCATTTATATGGGTGCATGGGCTCTGATGAATTCTACTTCTTTCCCCAACTGATTACTTGGTGAAGATAACAGATTTCCATGGCAATTTTTTTGGTTTTTTTTTTTTTTTTAATATTGCAGAGTTTTTTTTTCTGTGTTTTTTCTCCTCTCCATATTTCAACTTAAGATGCAACTAAACTGTTAAATATAACATAATGTTGTTATTTACTCTCATTACACATACAAACAATTGTTATTCTCTCACAAATAAATTCACTGCTCTTCACCCTGGACATCTTCTTCTGAGGGAGAACCCTTAACTGCGCATGGTGAGTCTGATCATGTGAAGAGGTCCTCCATTTTCACCAACGACATGTTTCAGGTGAGCATGGTATGATGAGATAATAGAATGATATGATAGAAGACGTACTAGATATGTCTGTTCTTTACTAATGTTAAATCTTTGTGAGTTGGTTAGGTGAGTGTTTGTTATGTGTTAATATATAGAGTAAGGTTGAAGTGAGAATGATTTTTTTTTTCTGCTTATGATTTCATATAATGGAAATGATCTTAGGCCAATACTCTTATCTCTACTCCCTCCACCCCTTTACCCCTCCTCTTCCCCTTCCCCCAACTCCTTTCCCCCTTTGTCCTCCTCTCCATTCCCCCTCCTCCATGGAAATCAACCTCAAAAATGAGGGCTAAGATTTTATCTTCAGCATGTTGTTATTCTTATTTGATTTTTTGACGGCAATGAAGCTCTAATAGATTTCACTAGTGTTAGCTCTAACTGCTGCACAAAATAATGACTTTCTTGTCATGTATTGCACCTTTCAACTTGCTGCACACTTCTTGCAGCTTTATGTTCGAGCCTTCTCCCGGTGTGAAGGCTAATCTCATCCAAACCTTCAACACTGTGTCTGTCACATTCAAGTTCAAGGAGCCGCATGGGAATGCCAGTATTTATTTCTTCATGGCCTGATTCCACGCTATGTCCCTCAAGGAAGGACCAAGAAATATGAGTTAAACGAGTCTGATCTCAAGATGGCCTGCGATACTCTGGATAAATGGCTGGACTGTGTGGCCAAGGTGAGTGTGCAGGTGGGAGGGAGGGTGCATTTATGTGGGAAGGGTGGGGGGTGTATGTGTTGTGCTGACGACTAGAGTCTCTGATGATAATGTTCATTTGTTTACAATGATAATGCTCTGAGCATGCTGCTAACGTCTATAGTGATGTGGTTACTTCCCTAATTGAGCTTATGTACTTTCACTGAAGTATACATCCCTATGGAACTATGTTCATGCATGCACCACACCAGGAGTGGTTTCAATACCATCTGTCCATCTACCCATCCATGCAAGGGCGCAATAACATCCTAACCGAAGAAGGTGCCGTGGAGTGCCATGCAGATATTGCTGTCTCAATGCATCTATGGAGGATGCAATGGGTTTGACCTGCTTCTCTTCAACTCCTTAGTCAACCGCTTCTTCTCCGTTATAAGTTTCGAGGATGACTTTCCTCATGTTGCGAACATCGATGAGCTAATTGGCAAGAACATTGTTATGCCTGAAGGCATCTGGTAAGGGGTTCGTGTGGGTAAATTACTCTCATATAAATGGTTTGTTTTTACAAGTAAATAATGTCTTTTCGGTGGTACTAGCTGTGGATCTGTTCCTATTTTATAAGTGGAAGTTGGTAATAAGAAATAGTTATCATATATTTCCCTCAAAATCATACCACATAGCTGTAAGTACAAGCCTCCATTACAATTTGGACACATTCTTGATAGCAGCTACCGTTAATAGAGTAGCCTTCAAATTACCATAGTTCTTACCTAAAAGGATTGAATACTGGTATATTGCTGTGAGGCCAAATTTAACTCAAATATTCCTGCCATTACACAGAACCAGACCAGGTATAGCTATGTTATCGAAGTACAGTGTGAATGACACTATCAGGAGTACCCCAGCTTGTGGCACTTGCTACCATACATTCCCAGATCGCCTCCTCCAAATGGGAAAATATATGTTCCTCTTTTTTTTCTCTTTTTTTATATATATATGTTTATTTATTTTATATTTTTCTATTGTTACTACTTAACAAAATTCTTTTTGTCCTCATTTGATTATCTATCTCTCTGTCATTCTGGATCATTTATCAGCTTCCTCTCTTTCACTTGCCACCCTGTTAAGTACTTCCATAGTACTGCACATCCGAATTAATTCTCACTTCTCTGTCTCTTTCCCACACCCCAATCCTCTCTGGCCACACCACTTTCTGACCACATCCATGCAGTACCATTGCCTACAGTGTCTTCAGACTGTTCCCTGCCCTAAACTCTGAGACAGGACATAATCAAAGCCTTTGTGTATGTGCATCAGACTGCATCAGGCCGATGCCAAACTGGTGAAGAAGGGCAACAGGACGATGGCCACACCACCAGACAATACCTGGAAATCATTTACCACCACTTTACAAACACTTAATACACTCTTTTTCTTTTTTTTTCACTCTTCCCCACCCCATTTTTTCATCTCCTCTTATTTTCTACCCCCTCTTATATCCTTTCCCCCACTCATTTCCTTTTCCCCTCTTATATTTTTGTTTTTGCTTGAATTTATTTATTAATTTCATTTATTTCATTTTTTTTAATTAAAAACTATTTTTTTATAATTTTTTTAAAGCAATGACCCCAGGACTTGGAAAGTTTACCTTGTCAACTCATTAACAATTTTCATCTTTTCAGGGCATGAAAAAAAAAAGTTACTTTTTATGGTTAATTGCTTATGAAATAAATATATGGAAAAAAAATTTTTTCCAATTAAAAGTTTAAATAAATTAATAAAATAAAGAGATAAATAAATTTAAAAATTTTTTTTTAAAAATAATAAATAAATAAAATAAATTGATGAATAACTTTGTTGGTGGGGTTGGTCCATCCAAGTGTTTGGCAAGTCTCCTTCCATGCACAATCTTGTGTCTCCATAATTGGACCAGGATCCTTCCCATACAGCTTCAGTTCATTCTGCATCTCTCCATCATTCAGCTCTTTCACTGCAGATATATAATCCAGCTTCCCTTTCTTTTTCCTTCCTTTTGAACCTAACACCTTTTTTGGTGTTAAAAAATAAGATTACATATGTATGTTGAATATATATAAATATTGGTGAGAAAAATAGTGATATCCAATCCCCAATTAAACTTACATTCACTTTGCTTTTCCTTAAATATAGACCTTCTTTCACTAATGAATCATCCTCTTCTTTTGCAACTCCCAATATGCTTTTATGCTTTGCGATGGGAGAAAGCTGCAAGTGTCATAGAGTGTTACAAATATAATATGGTAATGCTCAGGAATAATGAATCAATTAAAGTCACCTTACATTCACCACAATAATAGCCAAACAATAAATTTATAGTCAATAATACTAAAGCTTTGCACAAGTAAATCAAAAATATTGTAATGTAACTTTCTCATATTAGCATCACCTTTCCCCAAGATTCAATATTCTCCTGATTTATATATCCATATCTTTTAATCCTCATTACACTCACACTTGGTTGGTGGGGTTGGTCCATCAAGTGTTTGGCAAGTCTCCTTTCATACATCAATCTTGTTGGCTCCGTAATTGGATCAGGGTCCTCCCCATACAGCTTCAGTACATTCTGCATCTCTCCATCACTCATGGCTTTCACATCAGTTAAATCATCCAGCTTCCCTTTATTTTTTCTTCCTTCAGAACCAGACACATTCTTTGGTGTTTAAAAAAGAGATTACATACAGTGTTATCAATGGATTAATATTGTTCATAAAAATCAGTATTCCTTTTATGCCACACCTATGCAGTAGCATGCCTAACTTTTTGTGTGTAGACCATTTTAATTATACATTTAATAATTAGGTTCATAAGATGAACTAATCACAAAGTTTAGACATATCATAAGAAAAATCTGAAGATAATAAGAGCCATTCAAAAGGATGAGCAAACACTGTGTGTGGTTCCCTGAGCATGAAAGCATGTTGAATATATATAAATATTGGTGAGAAATTATTGATATCCAATACCCAAAAAAAATTACATTCACTTTGCCTTTCTTTAAATATGGGCCTTCTTTCACTAATGAATCATCCTCTTTTTTTGCAACACTCGATATAACTGCCTTATATGCTTTGCGAGGGGAAAAAGCTTCAAGTGTCATAGAGTGTTACAAATATAATAAGGTAATGCTCAGGAATAATAAATCAATTAAAGTCACCTTACATTCATCACAATAATAGCCAGACAATAAATTTATAGTCAATAATACTAAAGCTTTGCACACGTAAATCAAAATATTGTATTGTAACTTTCTCATATTAGCATCACCTTTCCCCAAGATTCACTATTCTCCTTCTTTTTTTCTTATACCAGCTACAGTTTCTTTAAACTTTCCAAGTCAATAACATTGAGTTCTAATTAATTTTAGATGAATTTCAATTGGTCCAGACAAAACTTGAGAGGATATAAAATTCTTCCTAAAACATAAAGTTCTAGACGACCTTTTGATTCTTTACTAATGGATATCTGAGCCATCCCTCATTTTACTGCTCTTATGCAGAATAATGATGGAAATTCTATTTGAAATGTAATGGCAATGAATGATTCATTGAACTTTATTATTGTTGGTGTAGTCTTGTTTCCTTCAATTTCTCAATGGTCAATTCAAATCCAATATGTCATTTGTTTTGAATGAGAAGAATTATATAGGGTTCCCTTTCCTACTTTCTTGAATACACCGAGCCAGGTGAAGCTCATAGCTGCCACATTCATTGCTGTGGCTGTCTTGTCCTGCAGGTCAAGTTGTACCATGAGAAGAGGAGTAACCTGGAGGAGCAGCAGCTCCATCTCAACATGGGTCTACGAAGATCAGGGAGACTGTGGAACAGGTGGTCAAGCTGCAGTCTTCTCTCTCCATCAAGAAGAACGAGTTGGAACAGAAGAACTCTCTAGCCAATCACAAACTCAAGCAGATGGTGAGCTACTGTCATTCTAAAATATCTGCTACATAAAAGTTTAAGTAAAAAAAAATTGGTGAATATTCTCAGTCCATTTTTACCTATTGATTTTTAAATAAAAATTATTTGCTTATTTATTTGTTTATGGTTGTAGTTTTTGTTCCTCTTTTGTGACTATTTTACAAAGATGACCCAGCAAATAATAAATAATTGAGGACTGTATTCAAATTATATATATATATATATATATATATACACATATATATATTTTTTAGTTGGCATCCAGAATATACTAGCATAATACTGGCACTTTTCACCATGTGTTTTTTCACAGCTTCAAAACCAAGATAAATTATTTGGAACCAAACCTAAAATTTGGCATGGTATTTGAACCTTAAATGATTACCGATAAATATTAATAATGTTTTTGATGATAATTAAATATGTGTTTAAAAGTAAAACATACAGTCAATACCTTGAGTTCATCAGCCAGTTTAACTTACTTTGAACATCCACTGGCAAGTCAGGTGCAAAAAAAAGAAATGACTTAATGAACCAACATACGAAAGGCCAAACTCAACATCTCAATGGAGACTTTAAGATAAATTTTATACAAATAGAGACTTTTGAATAAAAATAAGTAATAGTATTTCCATGATCTTAAAAAATTAATCAAAACTAACACTAAACATGTCTCTGTATATTACATAAGCAAGTTGCAAGTGAGGACATGCCTACATCCAATTTTTCCAATGGGGTGGGTCGGTGGTAGGGAAGAATGCATTATTTTTAAACATCATTTGGGCATTAAATAAAGTAATAAATGATTATCTTACTATAGTTAAAGTAGTGCGTCTGTCAGAATGTGGTTGTGGCTAGGGCATAGAGAGGTTAAAATAATTTTACTATTCATCAATAACCACATAATTACAGTCAGTAGTTTAATTTAGAAGAACTTTCTGGAGGAAGTTTTGTTAAAAAAATTAAAAATAAAAAAAATAAAAAATTTAAAAAAATACACTGAAGTTCAAAGGACAATTAATTCCAAGAGTTACATTTATCATAGTTACTTAGGAAATGGGCAATACCTCACCCACTCTCCTCTCTTATGTATGATAGTAAAGAATTATAATCCAGGTGACTTCAAAAGGACACAAACTACTACAGATTTATTCATAATATTAACTTTAAAATGCCCCACAAGCCACCCCAAACACTTAGCAAACTGAACAAGTTAATAACTGCAGGAAGCCCATGGTCAACTGACAAACTGTTTTTAGAGTGGGTGGGTGTGGTTTGTTACTAGTATGATTAATTCCTTTGCCCACCCCTTCGAAATAGCAAATTTTGATAAGCCCCCTTTAGGCCTCTTTGATAATGCTTTGGCCTCATGGCCACATGCTTGGCCTGATTGCTACAAATTTGGCCTCATCCCCATATATGCAGTGAAGTAGCATGTCAGATTATCATATATCAGATTTTTTCTCATCAGAATTTATGAAAACCTTGGGAAGAGTGATTCAATTGTGCATGCTAGAGTCATCTTTACAGAGCTCAGTATGCAGTGTGCGTTGTCTGTCATCTGGGGAGGATGGAGGACAACAGTGCAGCTGAGGTGAGGAGGGAGGGGATGGGTTAGTCACTGTGAGACATGTATTCTCCTGCCCAAGGTGTTGCTGGTGTGACCATGCCTGCCGTAACGTTGTTTGGCCATCAGCTTCACCTCAAAGATAGAAACGTACACACACTCCTTATGTACAATAACATTTCATACATGTACGCTTGCTCTGCACAGCTGACAGAAATTGTTCACTCATTATATTATTGATAGAAGCATCATTAAAGGGATAACATATCCACCAATTGGAGTGTAATGCAGATCTGCAAGAAATGGTGGATAACTTGCAATCTAAAGCAAACGACATCCAGAGCTCCTTAATGGGTGAATATTTCTTCTTGAAGGTGCAGCGTGAGTCTCATAGCAGTCAACACACGGAAGATGAGGCACGTATCCAAGAGCTCCTGGAGAAGAAGGCCCAAATGGAAGTGGAGCAGCAGAGTGTTTAGATGAATTGGATAAGGCCAAGTCCCAGCTGATTCATCTGAGGAACGAGGGCTTACCAGATTCAGCCTCAACTTTCAGCCCTCCTCGAATATCCGAGAATAAAATGGCCACTCATGCTAAGATGAGGCGCATGGAGAAGGAAAAGGAGGAGATGAAGAAGATCACAGAGACCCTGAAACTGGTGCAGGCCAAGTATTCGGAACAGGAGGAGGTCAACAAGAGGTTGACTGACCAGACACACTCCTACTTGAAGGACATCCTCAAGCTCAAGGAAGATCTCCATCGCTGCAAGACCAAATGTGAGAAGATGGAGAAGCTTCAGGTGGAGGAAAGGAGCCTTAAACTTCAGCAAGAGGACGCAGATGCTGCCAGGAAGGAGATCACCGAGTTGAAGACGCTAAATGCTCTTTTCTTTGAGACCATTCTCGTCCTTGAACGAGATGTGTGCATCCTGCTGGCAAAGCAGTACCAGTGCAGGTGCTCAGGGAAGGATAATACAGCCATCCAGTTCAGTCAGGAGTCCATGGAGCCTGAGTTGTTTGATGATAACTCAAGGATGCAGGAGCTCTTTCAGCATGACTTGCTGTTGGAATTGGACACAGACCTAAAGAATGCAGAAGCAAAGTTCTTGAAGGAGGAGTTGCGGCCGCCAAAGCTGAATCATGGCGGTACTTTCACAGACTTAGCCATTTCTCCAGTGCTCATGCCCATGAGTGAAGACGACCTGGCAAACTGATCTAAGCTGCTACATCTAGAATGAGACAAGAGAGAGCTGGAATGTTCCTTGGAGATGGAGAAGCAAGCCTCTATCTGGACGAATACCAAGATGGAGAAGATGAAACAGATTCTTGCTGAGACCATTAGTGCTGACAGGAGAGAAATTGCAAGACTGAAACAGGAGCTACGCAGAGAAACACTGACTGTGACTACTGCTGCGAAAAGAAAGACACATGCTAATGTGGAAGATTTGGACCAGGGCAAGAAAGTACAGAAAACTCTTCAACCTTTACAATGCTTAGTCAATATTTTAGTCGCACGAACATCAATGAAAGGGTTTGTGCCTGAGGATCCCAGAACAACCTAGTATAGCATGCATATCGCACACATATATATGAATTGGTGAAATATAAGACATGAGATAAATCTGAATTATTTTGGTTTAAGGGAGTGAAATGATATATTTAAAAAACTCAAATAAATTTGATGTTGATGTATTCTTCATTTGTAAAAAATAGAAGAATCACTTATAGTGGAGTGGTTGAGACAAGATATTCAAGCCAATCCTGTATCTTTTTGTAAAAAGCATCCAATTTGGTACACCTGTAAAAAATTATGGAACAAACAAATTTGGATGTTTGGCTAACTTAGATTTGATCCTTGTTGACCTCTAGATGCTAACTTGCGTGTGACATAAGTTTGCTTATTCACAGTGTAATGTTCTACCATGCATGTGTATCATGTTAGTTAAGTTTGTTATCAAATGAAGGCTCTCATAGCCTTGAACAATACAAAACTTGAATCACATTTATATATGTATTTCCATTATTGAGTTACAGCTGTTTTGTAGCTACTGTAGTTAACCACAATATAGTATGTTGGTGAAAGAATTAAAAGGGGAAGCATTTATTTATTTTTTAACAAGTGAAGAGGCTGTGGTCACATGTAGAATGTAGAAGGACGGTAGTCCTGAAATTAACATAACATTTTAGTTACATGGCTGGCAATAGATATAATAATGGCAATAAAAATTAACCAGGTTCAAGCTCTATTTGAAACAGCTGATACTTCCTTGTTGTTTTGATGAAATGTTTGGTTTTACGAGTGATCAGTCTGCACTATAAACACTCTGCTCTCTTGCTGTCATGAATTTTGTCCACCCCCCTCCCCCCTCAAACTCTTTCCAGGTCTTGAGAAACCTCCATGTGGTGTTAATCATAAACCAGTGATCGGAATGCCTGAAGGATTGAGCTGCCACCTCTCCCGCTTCCTTCAACAGATGTGTCATCAATTGGTATGGGGATTGGTCCTCCGGGGGGCACCTGGACAATTCCGATGTGAGCATTACTGGGAATGAGTACTGTGGAATAGTTTATAATGGAGGTCAAGGGTACTGGTACTTGGATACTAGTGTCTAGAAAACTGGTGCCTGGACTCAGATTATACTCCTTTTTGTTAATTGTAGTTTAATGAAATGTTACACTTCTCTGTGCCACTCTGTGTACCCTTGCTTGATAAACACATATCTTGTCTTCAGTTATCCAACGTGCAAAGAATGCTAGGACATGCATGCTGTGTTATAGATGTGTATACTCAAGGTAATGGTATTGCACTGTGCAGGTGTATTACAGTATTCCTCAAGTGTGGCAAAGAGTGAATGTAGACTGGTGGAAGATGTTGTTCGTATGGAGTGCTGTAAAGAAACACTCTTTAGAATGCAAGAAAAAATGGCTAAATTGGTGATGTGACCTATGTGAAAATAATTGTGCATTTTCTATATGACGCAAATTTAAGTTGATATTCATTAATGTATTGTATTGATAGTTTTATGCAATAACAAGTTACTGTGAATGGGAGTATGTTCATTTTGGACTTTATGACATTCCATTCTATTTTATCCATAAGTGGTATTAGTTAATTCGCTCATTTTTAAACATTAACATCTTAACTTAGGTGGTATGGACCAATGGCATTCAAGTTATGTGTTGGAGTAAAGAAAGATGAATGGAAAAATTAATCTATCAAATAAAACTTAGTAGTTTTTTTTTTCAAACCATCTTCGTTTACTGCAGAAAAAATCTAAGATCTACCTCAATTTCACTTTGATTTAATAGGAACCAACCATGGAAACCACCTAGATTAGTAGCTACAAATGTGGGCTTATAGCTTTGATATAAGACCTCCTTTTTCACTAAGAATTCCTTTTTTTTCATCTTTTGACACAGATTTTTGTGATTCAGGGTCTAAATTAGAACATTGCACTGACATATGGTGTTTTCAGCATGAAGTGCTAAATGGTAATCCTTGTTAATGACTACATTAATGTGTTATGCTTATTATTGCCATATACCACATACACTTAATACTACTGTTGTATTACAGGGAGCTATTTGGCTCATTTATTCTCCAACAGATTCTGACAATATCAGAGAATGTCTTAAAAAGTGAGTCAATTTATTCACTCTTGTCTCTGTTGTTACAATTTATTATCCATCTTACTTAGAATTATTGTAATTGAATGAAGAAAGCTGTATATATACATATATATGTATATGCATAGGTATAAATATATATATATATACTAGCTGTGATACTCAGTCCCTGTGCGAGACTTTCACTCCAAAAATTTTTAGAATAGACAACTTTGCTGGAGCTGCCATGTACTGTTGGAATGAGTAGTATGAGGTGTATGGAATAGATTAATTTTAACTATAAATAATACCTGGATATATCCTCATGATTTGCTTATGAAAATTAAGAATAAACCCCAGACAACGGATGATGTTTCATTTCTCTAATTCACTAATTTTAATCACTTTGGTAAAGCAATATTAGCTGAATAGCCAATTTGGTAGGCATACACGAGGTCATTATTCCCATCTAATAACACAAATTCAAATATAGCTGCTGCATAACAAAAAATTAGATGGACTGAAAATAATTTTAAGTTCCACCTCTCTCTCCCCCTCGCCCCCCCCCCCCCCCTTAAATCCACTTTCCATACAGCTTACAGATGCCCACCACTACTCCACACTCCCACCTTCCGGAAGGGAGATAAGCCCACACTACTCGCCAACACGCTACCCTCCCTGCCAACAACTATCCCTCCACAGACCCTTCAGGGTTTTGTTCAGGTCATCAACCCACACCCGACGAACCCATGGCCAATGACAATCATTAAGAGCAAAACCACGGCCTACTACACACATCTTGCCAACAAAAAGCACACTTCTGCTAAGTAACACACAGGTATATGTATATATTTTTTGCAAATAACAACACATACTTTTACCAAATATCACACGGATTACGGTCATAAAAATATGCCTCTGCCAACTACAACACACACTTCTGCCTACATAAAGAAATTGCAACCACTGACACTTAGCCAACAATGCACAATTATTCTAACAGAAACACACACTACAGCATAAAAAAGTGAGCTTCTGCAAACTACACACAATTCTTCGAATGACAACAAACACTCCAACTAACAACAGGAACTCCTACCATCAACTCACTCTCCTGCCATGAAAACAAACTCTAGACTACAACAACGCACACTAAAACCATCAACACCCACTCTTGCTAATTACAACACATACTTCTGTCAATAACATACACACCAGCCTAAACCACACATTCCTGCCAACAACAAAATTCCTTGCTAACAATAGCACACACTTGCAAACATCAATATACACTCCTTCAAACATCACACATTTCTGCCAACAACACTGCAGAATCTTGCAAACAACCTGCACTCGAGCAAACTACAAGAAAACCTGCCTACAATGACACACACTGTGGCAAAGATCTCATCATCCAGTGAACAGCAAGGGTTTCAGTAGAAAATTTAAGACACACTTTCAAACTATGCACATTTATAACAACAACAATGCACTTTTTAAATTTGGGTTTATAGACTTTGTCTCTGCTATCTGCCCTACCTACAAATGGGACACACAAATGGGCCCTGGAATCCCCCAATCCTAATCGTGGACCCTGAAATCTTACCCTAACCTTACAACTGGGTCCTGAAATTTCACATCCCCACCCAACACATGGCCCCTGGATTTTCCCCAACCACAACTATATATGGACCCTTTAATATTCCCCTACTCCTAAAACCTGACCAACTCCGTAACCCCCCTACACACAACTCATAAGACCAGGAATATTATTCTACTGAATATGTGCACAGGATTGACCCCCCCCCCCCCCAACACTCCACAATCCCCACACTAATTGCACGTTGGCCCAGGTACATCCACTTTTTACACGTGGACATTGAGAACTAGGTAATTGGTAACTCCCCTAATCTCCTACTCCCACGCATGGGCTCTGGGATCTCTCCCCACCCTCTCCTAATCATGGGCCCATGGGTCACCCACAACCTCCCTACATTTGGATCCTTGTATCTCTCACAATCTCACACAACCTTTCCCACACACATGGGCTCTGAGATCTCTTTTCACCCCCACTCCCACATGAATGGGTTCTGGAATCTTCCACACCCCATGCATATATTTCTTGAATCTCCCATCTTAAAACCACACCAAAAAAAAATTAGCCTAAATATCATGCCTAGACAAACATACATACATACTAAATTAAAAGTATACTTCAAACAAATATGTATAATTGATAATATTTACTTTTTTGTTAATTCTAATTCTACAAGCCCCATGCACTACATTACCACATTTTTCAGTGGTTCACATATGTTAATAAATGTATCATACAGCAGAAATAAAGAACTATATATATTACTAAGAAACTTTCAGTACAATGAGTTCTACTAACTAGCAACTGGTTATAATTTTTCTTCATCTTTGAAGGCAACAGCTACACTTTACTGGTGGGATTCTGGAGTGTCAAGTGAATCTCGTCCACAACTAGGCATACTGTTAGCAAAGAAGCTTGCAGGACCAACACAGCTCGGCATAGGATTGCATGGTATGGCTGAGCCGGTCATGTAAGGTGACATAGCCGCAAACTCTGGGGATGTTGGGACTCCTCCAAATGCAGTGTTGGGAACACCTGGGTAGTATCCAGGGGAAATACCACCTCTAGTAGAGGCAGCTGCAGCAACTTGCATCTGATGCTTGGTTTTTAGGTACTTCCTTCGACCCTTGCTCTGCTGAAGAGCACAGCCTGTCTCAGCTTGTTTTCTATATCGAGCGCATCTATTCTGGAACCAAACCTTAAAAGGAAGATTATAAATGCAAATATATAATATTCTTCAAATACAACACCATATATAATATATAATGTTCATTATTAGCTATACGAGGACAAACAATATTGATAATGCTCTATATAATAAAAAATATTCTTATATGACTTATCTGGATGTATTGCAGTGGACTAACTTAAATAGTCATTGATTACAAGCATTGACATGTGTACATTCACCCTTGGGTGCAGGAAAACCATCTGAACTCATGCATGAGATATTGGCTGAACTATATGTCACTTCATAGTATTAAGGCATGCTTTTATAAAAACATGGACCAAAATTTCGCAGTACAAATTTTAATCATGTATGTATTCAATTAATCAATTATTTCATTTTACCTACTTATTCAAGTATGACAAAGAGATAAAATTATTGGAGATAATTTATGGTATATTACCCAAATATTCTTTTCTGGGATGTTTAGATTCTTCGAAAGAAGATAAATTGCATGACAATCAGGATATTGGGTAACATCAAAGGCATTTTCTAGTTCATCTAACTGGAAGTTGCTGTACACATTCCTTGTTCTTTTTTTCTTGGTTGGCTCATCCACCTCACTCTGACTAGAGCATGTACCCGAAGTAGATTCATCACTGGTGTCATCATACATGTTTTTGCCAGTATTAGATTTCATGGACGTTGTGGTTCCTAAAAAATTGAAAGCAAAAAGGTTTTAATAATGTGTAGATGCAGCAGAGGATATAATAATGTATGGCATGCTCTACTGGTCTATGCTAACTGAGATATTTATAAAGGATTGACATAACACCACTCCCTCTGGACATTTTTGGATGTATTTGTAAACAAGTCATTTATTTTACATTTGGCATTCTTCAGAGAAAGTGCCCTTGTAGGTCTGCAACAATTAGGAGGATCATAGCTACAAGAGCGTCCCTGGCTTTCATATACCAATAACTGCTTGTTATTGGTTGGTTTCTCTGGAGCAATGCCATCTGAACAATAATAAATTTATATACATGCTAAAGCACCCATTTTAGCATAGGTCAGCAGCATTAATAATTTTGAGATACTATATGTACAATACATTCATACACCATGATGCCCCCCCCCCCCCCTCCCATCTGCACAATAATAAATTTATATACATGCTAAAGCACCCATTTTAGCATGGGTCAGCAGCATTAATAATTTTGAGATACTATATGTAAAACACATTGATACACCATGATGCCCCCCCCCCCCTCCCACTAATTTTGGCATGTTAATTGTAAAATTTCTAGGCAGACCCAGTGAGCTTTTTTTACTTCTCTTTTTCTTTTCCTTTTTTAAAGCTAGTTGCCCCAAGGGGGGGAAAATTGGATAACTACTGAATTTTGGTTTCAAAAAATTAGGAAAAGAAGGTAGACATATCTGCAGAAATAGGAAAATGTCAAAGAAATCTTAATAACTTCTGCAGAAATTATTGTAACTGTAGTTATCTACTAGCTTGCTTTAAATATATAAAAATGGCATACCTTGGCACTCCCTCTGACTATGCACTTCTTTAGAGGAACCCAAGGAAGAAGAACAAGTTTCTTGGACTCTTTTTCCATGGTTAGTTTGACTTGAAAAATGGCCCTTCTAGATATTACTGCCAGAGTGATTTTGTTCGATGCTTTACCTGTCATAGCTGAAATATTAGTCACCTACATTCATTAGCAGGTAACACACCCAGCATTGTGATAATTGGTGCTAATAGGATGTTTCACATGTCTTGATTATGGTGATAACTAGTACAAGTTAGTACCAAGCTTTGCTTGGATAAAAAGATGTCAAATTTTCCCTCAGATAATCCACATCCTTATTCTAATCCACATCTTTATTCTAATCCACATCCTTATTCGATAGCTGTGAAGCACTACTAAATTTGCATGAAAATAGAACAATTAGCTACAGCTCACAGAATAAGGAGTCAATGAAAATCTAGACTGCTGATATTTTTATTTTTGTTATTTTTCTTCTGTTCATTCACCTTCCAGCTTACTAAGGTTACCAACTTTAGTGGTATAACCAAAGTCAACATCTGTAAACCATTTTCTAATTCTGTCTATAAAATGCATTCCTGGGAAAATACTGACAATAAAAAAACTTAATTTAGGGATAGCAATCACCACCAAGTCACCTCAGTAGCTTCTTTTTCAAAGCCTACAGCTGTGAATCACTTTAAATCCAGCTTTAAAAGATGAGATAATACTTTAAAAGAATAATGGTAATGTAATTTTGCTGGACTTCTATTTTATACATAATTTGGCTTAAAATTTGTCAAAGCTCACCAACTAACTGAAAATATGAACAACTAGAGCCAATTTGGTAAATAGTTTTCTAATTCTAGCAGCTGAAATGTTAACATTGGTTGGTACTGAATTTTGGTTTCAATAAAAAATTAAAGATACTAGCAGAAAACCAGCTCATGGGCAGTTTTTAAGTCAGCCATCTGTAATAACATATTCGTAGTTTCCTTTTAGGGATTATTAACACTGATCTCATTAATCAAAATAAAATGAACTCAAGACGTAGAAGTGCTTAGTTCCTATACAACGTAAGTTGTCACTAAGTATATTATCAAATCATCAACTTTCAACATGGGAGCGAATATGACAGCAAATCTGCACAACTAACAGTAGTCCCAAATAGAAACATCTGCAAGAAGTATTAATCAAATTACTTAGGATGGTTTAGAAAGGGCGGCTTCAGAATTTAAATTGCTATGGAGATAAGTAAATATAAATCTTGGAACTAATACCAAACAATATTTCTGCGTAGTAACACATCCATATGCAGCACAGGTACCCAGAATTGACTGGAACTTTTATTGAAAGAAAACCAGTACCATATGAGAAAGTGCAATATAAAAGATTAGAAGGGGCCAAATAGAAACATCTGTAAGAAGCATTAATCAAATTAATTAAGATAGTTTCGAATGGGGGGTATTCAGAACTTCCATTGACAAGTAAATGAATTCTTGGAACTAATACCAAACAACATTTCTGTGTAGCAATAAACACATCCATATGCAGCACAGGTACCCAGAATTGACTGAGACTTTCATTAGAAGGAACCAAATACCATATAAGGAAGTGCCATATAAGGGATTGGAAGGGATAAAGGAGAATAGACTGAAACAGTAGAATGAGTTCGCTCCTAATGAAATTCAACCAACTCTATCAGAAAAAGCAACACACCATTCAATATAATCACAGAATCTTGCATATAGTCTCAACAATGCCTCATGGGTTATTGCATAGTTGAGGATCGTGTGAGTGAGTGAGTGAGTGAGTGAGTGAGTGAGTGAGTGAGTGAGTGAGTGAGTGAGTGAGTGAGTGAGTGAGTGAGTGAGTGAGTGAGTGAGTGAGTGAGTGAGTGAGTGAGTGAGTGAGTGAGTGAGTGAGTGAGTGCGTGAGTGCATGAGTGCATGAGTGAGTGAGTGAATGAGTAAGTGACACCACTGACTTCCTTTTCAATGTTTAGTTCATATACCTTTAGTAGAAACAATATTCATTTCAAGTCATCTTAATCTGTTTAAAAATTGATTAGACCATTTGCATCAACTTTTGAAGTTTATATTGATTTTCCTCATCATAGACAATTACGCTTATATCTAAGATGGCTTGACTATTTTTGTTTGTTTGCTTATTGTTTGATTTCTGCCTTTTTCATGCTCTTCTATCAGAAAAACAGCCTTTGCAACCTGCCACTATTGTCAGCATCTAGCAAAATCAGCCGTCGACTTTGATAAAATCATATATTCGAAAAATTGAAATTGTACAAACAAATCTAATAAATAACAAACAAAAAATAAATATACACATAGAAAACTCTGAAATATTTCATAATGTAATCTTATAATAATGGTATAAAAGCTGGATGTAAATTCATTTCAAGGCACTGTCAATTATCATTTAATATTATAATTTTAATTAATTAAAGTGATAAACACCTCATTTATCTATTTTATTGATGAATTAACTCTGATGCAATTTCCTACCACTTACCTATAATGTTCTCAAAGAATTGAAAGAAAAACCAAAAAATATTCCACTGGCCCCTTCCACCCACCACCTCCCTGCCCACTTCCCCCCCCCCCCCCTACCCCCCAAAAAAACCAAACCTATTGATTTGACAGGATCTTGTCCTTATAAATTCTTATTCTTATATTTTTTTACCTTCTTGTCAATTCTAGTAATTGATGATGTGATGCTGTGAAGCTGAATTTTCTAAACAAGACTTTTAAAAAATAGATTCCAAAACCAATGTCCCAAAAATGAAGGCTCCTAAAAATCAAGGATATCATCAAAATAAAATTTATCTTTCATTAAGGTTTAATGCTTTCCATTTTTTCATTTATCTTTAAAAAAATTTATCAAACTTACTCGGTCCTGTAACCAAATATTTAGTGAGAATCTAATATTGTGATGTGGAAAAACTGGTCAATAAAGATGAACAGGACTAATGGCATAGAGTTCTTGTATGGATTATGACATTTTTAGCCCTAAACTTACCTAATTGCAGATCCAAAATCTGGTATGCATAATACACTTGACCTTTAAGGAGCTTTAGCTATTGGATAGGCGTGGTCATATTTGAGGGCATTAATTGAGCATGGGCATTTCTTTGTTATTTTTTGCTGCACATGCTAGACTTAGATATACAAGTGGGGAGTACTCCCGGATTTATTTATTAAGGTAATTGGACCTTCGCAGTACACTGCTTCACTGCTTCACTGCTTCACTTCAACTTCAAGAAAGAAATTAGCCATTTCAAGTGATTTTACACAAACTGAGAGAGGAATGTAAGTTAGAAGGTAACTATTCCAACAATGCACCTTACGGATTCACCCTACAGTGTGTGTCAGCTTTAACTTGATATAATAAATAGGTAAATTTTTTGGAAGCTGAATAGACCAATGCTACAGGCTAGTCATTCAAAGAACCACCACCAGTAGCCATATCTATAAGAAGATAGTGAAGAAAAGAATGATAATAAACAAAATACAAAATAGTATATGTGGACAACTTCACCTAGTGTCAAACTTAAATGCCAAATGATGCCCAACACTTTTCAGAATCCAAATAGAGCTGAATAATTTTAATTTCATTCAAACAGGAAGCATTCCAGTAACTGGTCTGGGTTTCATGAGGAATGTTATGGAATGGCATGTAGAGGTTTGCAATTATAAAATAGTAGTATTTTTCTTTTGTGAGACCCCTCCACAAGTAACCACCTTTATGAGAGACCACTTTATTCATTGTCAGTGGCTTAGCCAAGGGGAGGGGGGGGGGAAAGGGGCATATGCAGCCAATTTCTTCATGATTTTTTTATTTTTTTTATTTTTTTTTTTTTTATTTTTTATTTATTTATTTATTTATTTTTTAAAGCTTAACCATATGTTATAATTAGTCTGAGTCTAAAAATATACATAATGAGTATTAGAACCATAAGAAAATCACTGCCAACAAAATTTTTCTAATTTTTTTTACAACATTACAGAAATAGTTTCTTACCCTAGTAGCAGCACAAAAAAAAAAAAAAAAAAAAAAAAAAAAAAAAAAAAAAAAAAAATTTCAAACCTCCAAACAAATGTTAGAATTTGTTAGAAGTAATGCAATGAAAATTTTATCAGGCTATTTAAAAAAAAATTTTGTTCATATTTGCTAAGTCACCCTCAATAGCATAGCTCACTGAAAGCCAACCAAATTCCAACCACTGTAAACTACCATCTAATTGTGATAAATAGAAGAATAATGTCAATGAAAATTTAAATTTTATTGAGCACTTACCTTGTCACCTAATTGAAGAAAAAGTCAAGACCGTGTATTGAAACAAGTATACTCAAATTTCCCTTACCTGATTCCCCACAGGGAGAGATAGAAATAGAGAGAGAGGGACTCCCACTGGGATTCCCCCCCCCCAGGTATTGCCCTCTTTGTGCAACCAACTTTTACCCCAGCTATAAATGAAAGGGCTGGGTGTCTCTAACACTAACACTACATTTTTTAATGCTAATTGTTCTTTGCTGTTATTTCTATGACTTTAATTCTCCTTCATTTTATAAAGGTGCTCCCCCATTATAAAAAGAGAGAACTGAACATCTGCTGGTTGTGTATTGAAAGAACCAAAAGTTTTATTTCTGTTTCATCAATTTGGTTTGAATTTAGTAATTAATTTCATTTATTTCATATTTTAAAAATTAAAAACAATTTTTTTCTAATTTTTTTAAAGCAGTGATCCCAGGACTTGGAAAGTTTACCTTGTCAACTCATTAACAATTTCCATCTCTTCAGGGCGTAAAAAATTAAACATTTCTTTTATAGTCAGTTACTTAGGAAATAAATATATGGAAAAGAAAATTTTTTTCCAATTAAAAAATTAAATAAATAAATAAAAATATAAATAAATAAATTTAAAAAAATAAAATAAAAAATTTTTTTAAAAATATAAAATAAATTGATAAGTAACTTTGTTTGTGTGGTTCATTGATCCAAGTGTTTGGCAATATTCCTTTCATACATCAATCTTGTTGTCTCCCTAATTGGACCAGGATCCTCCCTATACAGCTTCAGTATCTTCTGCATCTCTCCATCACTGCATCTCTCCATCACTTGTGGCTTTCACTGCAGATAAATCATCCAGATTCACTTTCTTTTTCCTTCCTTTTGAACCTGACACCTTTTTTGGTGTTTAAAAATAAAAATACAACAGTGTTATCAATGTAGAATCACATAAAACCATTGACTACTTAGATATTTTGTGTTTAGTTAGTAATTATTTGCTTGATTAGCCATTATTATGCTTGATTAATTGGTATTTGATTGATTACTTATGTCAACAGTTTTTAATGTTCCAAAAGGAAGAACTGAAAAATTGTTTAAACATTTGTAGAAATTGAAGGCAAAGCAAGTTTGTGTTGCATTCAAATTGAATGCATCCAATAATACTTCTCTCTTCATCACACGAATTATACCATGAAAATATCTTTGAAGAGATATGTTTAAAATATTTCCCTAAAATATTTGGAACTTTACCAAATATGAAGAACCACTTAAATACATTTTGACTGAAGTATTCAAAAATTTATGCCAATTTTTCTTATGATTAATTTTCATCAGTTAAAAAAAATTAAAATTTCACTAAAATTTGAGAACAGCCATGGACGAGTGTATCAATGATCCACTTCAATATCTACTTACCTCAAACCGTGCCACATCTTTCCTGTACTTTATGCCGGTTTGCTGCATGTGATCTACCCACGACAGAAACTGTGTCTGCCTGAAATGCTGGTCAAAGTATCCTCCATAGGCCATGAAGGCAGACATGAGAAGCATGTCACCACTGATGGTGGATATCTGGCTATAGAAGGTGTCGCTTTCTTTGATCAACCTCTTCTTCTCTTATCCCAAGCTAGCAAGGAAAGCCTTGCTCTGATCAACATGACAGAGATGGCCGAGAATAGCACATTGTTACACATTTCTGTCCTTTGTAGAGAGGTTGTCCTCTATCAGAGGTTTGCCCAAGATCAATCACTAAATATCTATTAATGTCATAGTAGTAGTCTCTCATGTTACTACAGCTAATTGAATCTACTTATTACTTCATGGAGAGTATATACAAGGATTTTCTCCTTTTACTATAATGAAAAGGAAGGGAGGGGGAAAGCAACAAAAGCAATGATTAGGAATAAAGAATTAGGAACTTATTGACTGAGTGTTTATTCCCTGTTTTAAGACTCAACTGGTATGCCTTCTTTTTTGTTGTTGTTTTTTTGTGTGTTTTTTTGGTTTGGAAAATAATTACAAATACTGCTTTGTTTTGTTTTTTTGCACAGAGAGATCAACCAAGGGATTCTGCTGCAAAACTGTGAATGGAATTGCTAGTTTTTGCCTGAACACAATATACCTACTGGCTGTAGGGACTAAAATGCTACATTGAGATGCAGAAGGAAAAGGTGGAGAATCTTCAGGAGTCAGCAGCCTCATTTAGCCTTATTTAGCAGGTGTGTCCTTATTCCTGACTTTTGTTCATTCAGTTTCACAAAAGTATGGGGGTCTGGCTTTTATCCATTTTAGAGGATCCTTTTCAATGATTTTTTGAAAGTTGGCCTAGCTTTTGTCCATTATTCAGAGTTAGGAGGATCTGCTTTCAGAGGTACTGATCTATTAGCTCTGATAGGGTATCGATCTGGTGCCTTACTGCTTGTCCATTGTAGAGGGGTTGCCCCTATTTAAGAGAGTCCATTTAGGGAGGCTCTACTAGAGTTATGGCAATTATGTCAAATTGTCTGAGCTGCCTTGTTGATAGTAAAGTACCAGCAACATGTAGTTGAGTCTGCATGGTGCTCCTATAATATATATTGATCCTTAGGAGAACATGGTTTTCTTTCTGTATTACAATTTGTACTAGGCATAATCATGTTTGAAAATGGTGACAAACTATTCTAATAGTGTCATTATATATATATACACATGGAGATTTTGCATGTGATGTTATGTGCGAAAATGAGGGGTTACTGCTTTCATTTGTGGCTAAGTGTGGAAATTGGGAATGCATAATTTGAATCAATTGTTTTCATTACATATGTGTTAATGACCACATAAATGACTATTATCCTACATATTGCAAGCAAAGTTTATATCTGTTCTTCATGTCCTTCAGCAGCTTCAGACCCGGACACTTCACCATGTTGGTACGGATGAGGCATATCATCATCGACAACAATGTTATTCTCTTAATCCCAGTCTGGCAGAGTTGCATAGTCCAATAACTGTGCACGGTTCAGCTGAGGCTGAAGCTGTTGGTCATTCTGCTGTGGCAGATACTGTTGCTGCTGCAGCATCTGTTCCTGTGGTGATTGCATTATGGCTGCATACTTCAGATACTGAAAATCTTGAAAATTCCTGTTAGATGAGACCTGCGTGGAAACAGGCACAGGACTCTGCATGGGATACCCCTGGCCAACATAGTGCTGCATAGATGGATAGTGCACAGAGGAGCATGGCATATATGGAGCCATGGGTCGAAACTGTGGCATCATCAGTTGAGGTGGAACCATATTATGAGATGAACCCTAACCTGTATACGACAAGAACAGTTCATCATTTGCTACACTGCTGAAGATTTTAAATTATGTTTAATACAGAATACTGACCAGCATAGGGGAAGGTTGTTGGATACACAGGAGTTGCCATTGGTGAGTAAGTGGTGGAAACCCTCTCTGCACAGGGCTGTTAAATAGAGGCAAAAATGACTGTCCTGCAGGAGTTAGACTTCCAGTACTCAGTCAAGGAAATGGACCAGCTAGGAATATGAGCAGGCATAAATATATAGTAAGATAAGAATTGCTGTTTCAGAGCTAAGATTATAGATCATTTTTGTCACCAAATATACAAATCTGAAATAATAAATTCAAAATGTGAACTAAAAAGAGTCCCTAAAGACAATATATCATCGGTAAGAAGGTTAAAACCCTTAAAAAGAACTTCATTTACTTATCTTGGGGAACCCCAAATGAATACTCAAAGTCTTGCTCACACACCTATGGAGCAATGAATTGTACAAACCAAATAACGTGTAATAAATCACCACATAAGATATTTCTTTCAATTGTTCATACAAATGTTTATAATACTGGATATGTACAATTAAACTCAATGGAGAACATAGAGCAAACAAATGAACATAGGTCTTTTATAAATGTGATAGTTGTTTTTTTTGTTGATTTTTTTTTTTAGTTGCTGTTTTTTTTGGCAATTGATAAATATTTTATGAGGGATCGTATATAATGTTCATGATTGTATTTCCATTAGTATTGACTGATAATTAAAAATGCATCATAAACATAATCATAATTTTTGCCTTTGAACAACATTGACTCACCATTCAGAGAATTTGACCCATAAGATGCATTCTGGGAGAAGTGTGGTGATATTGCAGGCCATTGAGTCATCATAGCACTTTCAACCCTGCAATGATGAGATTATAGTGAAATAAAATTTTGCACAGATATGATGTAAGTGCACATTGTAATAATTCAATAGTGAGATGCAACAAAAAAAAATCTCTTGAAGAAACAATCTCTAATATAGTACAAATTGCAACTATAACAAAAATATTTATGAGCACAATCAATCATTTGACAGTGCTGACCTGAGGTAAATATAAAGGTAATTCCCCATCCCCCCCCCCCCCCCCCCCCCACCCCCACCCCCCAGGTAATAAAGTACATAATAGATATTCCTTAGAATGCATACCAAAGTAATATTCACTAATAATGTGGTATATATCATATATATATATATCCCTTACTCTGATTCTTCATCTCGGAAGGCCTTTGCAAGAGGGTTGTCTGAACTTTCAGCTTGATAATTTCATTTTTCTGATAGGCAGTGACCCCTATGAAAGCACACTCCTGGAAGTCCTTGGCAAAAATGGCAGTCTAACACTTCTTAAATAAGTACTTGGAGATCACCAGCCGAGGGACATACTTATGCATGGAGTTTAGCACAACTACCTGCAAATAATGATTGCAAAACAAAACAAGCATATTCAACCAATAGTTCGATTTTTAATGCTGTGAAAGAAAATGTAAAGAATTAAAATGAAAATGGATAAATTGCTTATTATAATATATATATTTGAAGAAATCTTTCAACATCATTATTTTTAAATTCTTTTTATATTTCTTTTTAAAAAAAGACATTGCTTCATATGTTCACTTATACAGCTTCATTCACGATATATACACACTTACTGAGCATTTCTTATGCTTTTTGTTATTTGTCAACCTCAGTGTCTTGAATGATACTTTGCCAGATGTCCAACTTTTGCCTGTGGATGGAGAATCTGGGTGAATGTATCTCAGCTTCCCCTCGCAGTGTGCATCTCCATCCCCAGAATGATACCACTTGGAGAGAAGTAACTTGTAGCGACTGTTATCCATGGGAATGAACTCCAGAGAAATGCTGTATTAGAGTTGCGGTACCATGCCACTGATGGATACTTCCATCAATGGAAACATCATCCTGGATTGGATAAACATCAATGGCTTATAGGAAAAAATGTTATATTTCTTTTAATCAATTAACATCTGTGAAAATACATTAGATAAAATCATTATGGACTTTAATAATGTAACATCAAGATGACACTTTATATTTGGAATCCACCTACAATTTGTTCTTGCCTAAATGAATATATTGGTCACAAAATTTCATGTAACAAAAATAAAAACAAGAAAAAATTGAAAACAATGCTAATCCTGATAATGAATCATGAATGTCAGTCATCTGAGTTCCTGGGATTCTTCTTGACCACATGGACAAATTGTGATGAAACTTTACTTGAATATTTCTTATTACACCAGGATGTGGCTGAAAAAAAATTAAGTTTGGATTGGACTAGGGCATGAGCTTAGGCAAGAATTTTCCAGCATTTTTGGTAAAGAGTTATCTTGATAAAGCACAGGATGGAGCAATAAATATTCCTTAATGTCCCAGTATGTAACCAAAAAAGTTTGATTTTGAAAAAAAAAAATTTGACTGGAAAAAAAAAGAAGGAATTTATAGCTACACTTCTAAAGTGAATTATGCACGAAAATTGTCAAACTTATGGACTCCATTTACCATCGGGTCCATGAACTCGATGAACTGTAAGGCTGAGGATTGTCAATCTTTCAAACTTCCACTCATTACAACCAAAAACAATTCACAAGACAATATCCGTAACTTGATATAATGAACATCTGCAGCTGAAGACACATCACCATTCTGGGGAACTGGAGACAACATAATCATAAATCTTTCTCTGGGTTTGTAAGGTTTAAAATGCAAAAAAAAATGGTACCTAGGCCAAACCCTTGGCTGTGGGCTCGGTCCAAATCATTGTACCAACAAAAAAAAAAAAACCCTCTCTCCTGATAGTCAAATACTATACCAAGAATGTTTTTATCCAACCTTTTTGGGATATTTGACCACACCTCTTCCTGCTGGCATGTCAGGCCAAAAAAGTCAAAATAGTGTAATCTATTTTTGTACTTTTGGATGATCAAATTCGTAGACTTAACTATGAATGAGAAAAGTGCTGGTCACACTTGGTCACACCTCTTCCTGAAGGTATGTCAATTCACAGGCACATCATAGGGTAAGTCTACTAGTGTATAATAGCAAAATTATTGTGGACAAAATTATATTAAATCTGTAAGATAACTAGAAGCTCTCTAAGGATGGAATCCCACAATATATGCCATCTCTATATTCTCCTGCTGGTTAAGAGATTTGTTGACTTCATTTAAGATATTTTTTACAAAAAGTAAACTAAAAATGTAATTACTGTTTTTTTTTTACATCAATTATGTAATTTTATAGTAATAGAATTGAGCGAGTGGATAGATTTGCAAAATAGTGTATACGCCCAGGAGGAAGCATAATATGTTTTCATAATTTTTTTTTTTCAAAATTTATTTGTATTTATTTAATAAGAGTGGTCCTGCACTAAGACCTGTGGCCGATATACTATAATATTTATTAAAAGTAGCATTTTATACCAAAAAAAATAATTATTCGGAAAACTTAAGATAAGGTTAAAGTTGTGGTAACATTTAAAATTTTAGGTTTCTATACAGTAAAAGTACATAATTGTAACCACAGGGTTTCCATATTATTTTTTTAAAATTTGGATCCACTGATTTCGTTCATTCCAACAGTCTAAAAAAAGAGTTGATCACACGTTGTAGCTCTTAAACGCTACAAATGGCAAGAATATTTTCACACCCAAACATCTATATTATTATGAAACAAAAACTTTCAGTTGACTCACCAATCAGGGCCAAACCCATGCTCTTGAGGACGCCACAAACACTCCCCGCTAGCAGGTCTTCCACTGTGGGACGCCTACTTTCCATACCGCAATCCCTACTTCTCAAACACCGTTGAACTTAGCTGCTGACCGTGATGCTGACCGTGATGATGACCGGGATGCTGACCGTGATGGCACGAGGTACTCAATACAATGGCCACGCAGACCATGTGCTGTAATATATTTTTCTGGGATATTTCTTGCAGAGTACATTTCAGCGTGGATAAGGAGTATTGAAGAGTAACGACCCTTTACCTTCTAACCCTTAAGAACAAATCATAGCTCAACGCTTAACCGCATTAACTTGGTTTCTTCCCTAATATATATCTTATTTAGTTAAAAAGAAAAGATAAAGGCAGTGTTAGCTATTTACGTAGTTAAAATTTTTTTTTATTATCAATTAGTCAGGAGTGAGGCACTCTGTCAAATTAAGAAATAAGGGTATCTTATTAAGAATCAGCCAAGCATTGGGTTCATATTCTTCTAATCATTTTGATCCTTACAAGCAAGGCAAGATAAATGTAAAATTGGTGGTCGCTGCCTTTATTATAAAATCATAAATGATTGAACAAATTACTGAATTCATGAAGTTCTTAACAATGTGAGATACTGGTTGTACACCAAGATTTTTCACTGTTGTTTATTCTGAAGGAAAAATGAGTGCTATAACCGATGTCTACTGGAGTGCAAAGTGCATCTCTGTGATTTTTATAAAGAGCAGTGTTGTGAATGCTGAGGAAAGAGAGAAAGCATGGTCTATTTTCATCAGATGCAATAGTGTTCCTTGTTCTGCTTCGATGCTGTGCTTGGGCTCCTTAGCATATTGAGACATGTTGATCACTGGGATGTCACTATCAGTAGCAAATGAACGAGTTGTAGAAATCAGCCAATATGACAAAGAATCTGCAAGTCCGAGTGTGGTTAGAATCCAAGTGATTTTTAGTTCCTCAGGCAGAGTACATCTTTAAGCAATTACATTATAACATATGGCTGCGTATATGGTTATGAATTATATTTTGTTATGAATTATATTTTGTTATGAATTATATTTCGTGTTCTAATGTTGAATTAATTTTGTGTACATATCCCTGAATGTATAATTGTGACACTGCTAAAACAGGGATATTCACATATATATATTTAATTATGACACTTATTGGTGTTATGCTTATCAATGGCAACTTTTGAAGAAATCTTGTGAAAATCAAAGAATATTTTCTTCCTCAACTTTCACCTATCGTTTTCCTTCTACATTTTTCCTCCTTTTATCAGTTTTTTTTGCTATTTTTTTTTTTTTTTTTAACTTCTCCTTTTTCCTTACTATTTTAAACTTCTATTTTTTCCTTGCAACATTTATCCTTTAATCTTCTTTTTTTTCATTACAATGATTTCATAGTGAAAACTGGTTCGAATACTTTCTCTGTCCATGCACAGTCTACTAAGTGTGGTGGATGGTGGGGTTGTACAATTTGAAGGAAAAACCTCTCAACTTCATTGCAAGGAAGATTCTAATCAGGGTAAGTATATATTTCTATTCTGTCAAATTTTCCTGACTGAATATGCAATCACTAAGTACTACTCTACACTCCTTAGAAAGTGTATTCATTGGGATGGGAAATTTTAATCTTCAGCTAATAATACATTCTAGTAGAGATTGCCCAGGTAGTGCCTTCCTTATGCAAGAAGTAGAATAGTTTATTGGTACATTAGTTTATGATAGATCAGGCTACATTGAACCCCTTTTAGTAACTCCCATTGCAGCTGTAGAGTAAAGGTAAAAGGAATGAAGCCTTCCTGGTCCAAATTTTAATACAGTTGGTAAGGCATTTGAGAAAAAAGGAAAATAAATATCTTGTGGAAAGTCTAGAATTCTAAATTTTATTATTTTAAAACTATTCCCCATAGACAGAACAGTGCAAGAAGATATATCTTACAGCAGGATATTGTTTCTTCACCTTAAGAAATGTCCTCTAATAAGATGTCTTCCAGTGAGTCATGTCAACCCGTAAGACATGGTCTCCGATAAAACACATCCTCCAGTAAGACAAGCCCTCCAATGATAAAAACCATTATAAGACATGTCTTCCTTTAAGACATGTTCTCTCATAAGATATGCCCTCCACTAAGATACATTTGTGACAACAGCCCACCAAGTGTGGGCCTAACTAATATTGCAGCGATTGCATGCTAGTATAAGTATTGATATTTTTAGAAATGGAGGTAAACATCTATTTAATATGCTTTAAAAACTTGATGTGACATAAAATTAATAAACATGCAGACTCGATTCATTAAGATCAACACAAAGGAATGCACTAAAACACACGCACTAACACACAAGCACCAAAATTCATGTATATACTAACTGGGATGTATAAGCATGCACATAGTTGTCAATACACATGTAGTATCACATACGCATGCACCAACAGGAATACTTATAAAAACATACGTGCGATAAATGACACTAACACATATTAAAATGTATTCAAAGACTCACATACACACACCGAACAGCAAGCACACTCAAATATCTATGCATATACAACACACATGCACTCACAAACATGCAAAAATTCACTCACATACATGCACACGGTAGCACACATGCATTAACATGTATGCACCAACAGACAGGAAAAACCAGCACACTGCAACACTCATTAATCAACACGCTCGAAACAAAATGCACACATGGTGATGCATATACAAACACACATGCATCAACATGCACACACCAACATGCGCATCACAATAAACATGCACCAACAATCACTACTAACAATCATGCACCAACACTCACCAACATGCACCAACACACAACAACCAACATGCATGAATTAACATGCACACACCAACATGCATTAATACAATAACATATACTCAAGCAACAACATGCAGGCACATGCACACATTCACTAACAATGAATGCTCTGACACACATGCTACAACATGTAAAAATCAACAAGCACACCGACATGCACACAGCTACATGCATGAATACACAAAAACCAACATGCACCAAAACACACACACCAATATGCATGCACCAACATGCATGTACAAACATGCACACACCAATTAGTTGAGTTTTTTTGGTAAATCTTTACATGTAATTGACAACCACTTCAAATTCAGAATAATTTTGGGTAGACATGAACCCAGATTCTTTTCCAGCAGAGTATTTGGTAAAGGGTATTGGTAAAAGTGTTCAATAGGTGATATCCAGCTTACCTGCTCAGATTGGCATGATATAGAAATAACATGCCAGGTTAATATGAGAAAAAAGTTGTTTTTTTAATCTTTTTGATTTATTCTTTCCCCCATTTATTTCTAGTTCTTCCTTATGCATTTTACAACCAGGGAGGCTTATCATTTATTTGATTCTATTTTTATTGTTGGAATAGGGTTTATTTCCTGAGACATTCAAGCTAAGGGACACATCTTCAAGTAACACATTAAGAATTTCTTACAGTCTCTAAAGTAGATGAAAATTCCTTTTTCTTCTCATTATCCAGTTCCACCTCCCTCTTCTGGATAACTTCTCCAACATACCAGGAATCATCTGATCCCTTGACAAAGTAGTATGCATTAAAAGCAGGTTCTAGTGAGACACAGGGTAAAGTTAAAGAATGATCACCCACTGACTCCATCTTTTTTTGGCAGCTAATTGAAGTATAAAATTTTTGCTACAGCCTCACTCTCCACAAGGACTCTTTACCACATGTGACAGCTACAAACCAGCCCAGCAGTGCATTGCCTCAATTATAATCTATTCCAGATTATTTCTTTTGGGGGGGGGGGGGGAGGGGGGGGAGGAAGGGTGGCTGTATGTCAAAAAAAAAAATTACCAAGCCAAAATTAGCCTAAAATTTCACTGCAAAAAAAATATGCATTCTTCTTCATTTAATTCACATAGAATATCAAAATTCTTGTGGCTAAAAAGTTTAAAAAAATCATTGTTGATCATTTAAATTGAAAAATTCTTTTTTTTTTTTCATTGTTTGGAAAAAATTGTATGACATAACATTGTGTTCATTTTATCATAAGCTCAATTTAATTTTGTTCATTAGCAGTTCAAAATGTAAAAAAAAAAAAAAAAAAAAAAAAAAAAAAAAAATTATATCTGTCCCCAAAAAAATTTTATACAGTTATAATAGTTTCAAACCAAGGAATTTAGTTATAATTTTCATATTGTCCTGATTCATGTTCTCCTTATTTTAATTTAAATTTGGTTATACATTTTTTTCTCTTTCTATTAACTTTGTGATCTTTTGATGTGGCCAGCACAAGATTTTGTGTGTATATTGATGTTTTTTAGGAATTGTTGATTTCATAGTTAACTGCCATATTGGTGTATTATAAGGTTACACAGTCTATTGATTAAAAAAATGAACAACCTATAATTTTGAGGGCCAAAACAAATATTGCCTTTTATGAAAGGACCTGAGGGTGGCACCATGAAGATCAGATGGGGTTACATCTATAAATGCAGCCATAAATTCATGCCAATATATGAAAACTGCTTCATTAATTACTTTCATCAAAAAAAGGTGCTTCTTTGTCCATCCATCACCTCCACACTCCCCCCTCCCCCCCCCCCCCCCCCATATTTTGCCACCACATCACTGTTATTTCAAATTAGCTAGGTTCAACTACTTCCTTAGTTTTCTGTAAAGCATTTAGACTCAATTTAACACCATGGTAGTACCTCTAAAAAAAAAGAAAAAAAACTCTAACATGTATTTAACTAACCAAATTATTCATTTAAAAGGAAGGGAATCTTCATTCAAAGAAGAGATATGGGCACCAATTATGGAGCAAAGTAACAAAGAAATTCATTCAAGTTGGTCCAAGGAGACCATCAAATTCACTGTACATTGTCATTACATGAAATATGAAGAAGTACTTTATAAACCATAAAGAATTCTTTTTAGAATGAATTTAGAACAAAAAATGTGCACATATATACATATATTTAATGTAATGGAATAATATTGATGTGTTTTTGTAAAACTATGGTACCAATATCCAGCACTCTGTTGTTGATACACATCCAAGGCATCACCATTTTCCACTTCAAGCTGTACATGAACAAAAAAGTATGTAATATGTAATAATAATAATAAAAATAATAACAACAACAACAATAATAATAATAATAATGATAATGATAATGATAATGATAATAAAAATAATAATAATAATAATAATAATAATAATAATAATAATAATAATAATAATAATGATAATAATAATAATAATAATAACAATAACAATAATAATAATAATAATAATAATAATAATAATAATAATAATAATAATAATAATAATAATAATAATAATAATAATAATAATAATAATAATAATAATAATAATAATAATAATAATAATAATAATAATAATAATAATGATAATAGTGATAATAATAATAATAATAATATTAATTAAAATGAATAATTATAGATATTCCACTAATTATAGTAAATGCTTATATTGGAAGAAGTTATAAAGTTAATTGATTAAAAGTAATTTCTCCATTTCCTCACTATCATAGAAACCTTAAGAGTGTACCTTCATGAAGTTGGACTCATCAGTGACATCCACATCAATGTCATCGAATCCATGATAGTTTTTCTGCACATGATTAGAATCATCAGTGACATCAACCTCAAACTCGTGGAATACTTGAGAATTCATATGAACATGATCTATATCATTAGTGACATCCACATAAAACTCATAGAATCTCAAGAGTTCTCCTGCACATTATCATGCTCATCAGTGACATCCACCTCATTTTTATGGAATACTTGAAAGTTCACCTGTACATTGTCAGAATCCCAGAGACGTCCACATAACTATTGGCAAAACCTTGAGGGTACACCAGCACATGATTACTTTCATCAGTGACATACAACTATGTGTTGGTTACACCTGAAGAGTTCATTTCCATAAGTCAGAGAGAGAGTTTACCTGCTGATGGTAACACTCATAGTAACATTACCTCACTCTAATAAAATTTTTCTGAGTCACCTGAAAATGCTCAGACACATAGAATCCTTGAGAATTAACATGCAAATGGTCAGAATCATCAGTGACATCCACTTCGTTTAGGTGGAATACTTGAGAGTTCACCTGCATACATAGTCAGACTTACCAGTGATATCCACATCCATTTCGTTGTGTCCTTGTAAGCACACCTGCACATGGTCAGACTCATCAATGACATTCATCTAACTGTCGTATTCTTGACATTTCAGCAGCATATGATCAGATTCATGAGTTATTTCTATTTAACTCTCATCAAATCCTTGAGAATTGACCTGAATGTGGACAGACTCATCAGTGACATCAACATAACTGTCATTGATTCCATGACAATACACCTGCACTTGGTTAGACTAGTCAGTGACATCCACCTCACTATCGTTGAATCCTTGAGTTTGTATGCACATGGTCACTCTTATTAGTGACATCTGTCTCAGTTTTGTAGAAGCCTGAAGAGTTTACTTCCATGCTGTCATATATAAAAGTGACATCGGTGTCTCTTTCTTTGAATCCTTTAAAGATCACATGCATTTAGTCACACTCATCTGTGACATACACATCACTGTTTTTGAAACCTTGAGAATAAAGCTGCACACTATCAGGCACACAAGTGCCATTCCTGAGCCTAATTATATTGGGTGGGCAGGTAAATGCAAGTTACTCCAAAGAAACCTTTCTTTCTTCTCTAGTAGAAAGCCCCAAGCAAGACATCTACATTTGTTAAATGTTGATAAGTATAAAGGAGAACACAAAAAAGTACTGATTTTAAACAAACAATTAAATAGCTAGTCGATATATTTATATCAACTAAAGTTGATGCTTTGAGCATAATTCAACGTCCACAGGTTTTGGGGCAATGTCTACAGGTTCAGGGCTCCAGGGTGTGGATGATTGGTTCGTCCAATGCTTGTTGGGTGGCATTTTCGTCCTCTTGTTGAGCTCAAACCCTCTCCTGAGAGTAAACTTGGTGAGTTTTTACTTGGACCTTGCATTAGGTTTAGCTTTGCTTCACTGCTAATTAAGTTAATGTTCATTTTTAATACTAAAATTATTGGAAGTCATTTTTATCTATTACATTGCCCATATGCAAGTCAGTTATATGATTTGTATTAAGGTTAGCTTTAAAAGTTAGTTAGAAGCGTAACTATGGTCTAGCAGGAGCCTACATATAAGGTGCCAAGATGGTCAGTTCAGTAATTTTTTGGATATTCACTCAATACACCCAAAAGCTTGCCTTTGAGGTCATCGCCATGGGTACAATGTAGAGTATGGTGCTTGAATGACCACATGTAAAAATATTGAGAGATGTTAAAATAGTGACAGTGATTGAGATTTAATTAAAATATAATAAGTAATGTAATTTAATGCAATTGAATGACTCTGTGATTAGTACACACCTTGTATTGATTCAGTGTCACTTGGGCCTAGTTTGTTGCAAAGTATCTTTATGAGCAAGTAATTGCTTAAGCTTTACTTCAGTTGGGTGGGTGGATGTGGAAGAAGGGCCAATTGGCATAATTGTTTCTACATGAACTGCAGAGTTAATTGTTTCTATTCCTATGCTTGAGTTACCTCAAAATTCATTACACTGATTGTTTATAGTGTTTTTGTTTATGTTATTAATTCATTTCAACCATTTAACTCTAGTCCCATTTCTGCCCTCGTTCCCTTTTCTTTTCAACCACAGTGGATTTGCAATCCTGTGTTGAAGACGATGATGAGTTCTTTGATGAAGAAACCAAGCTAGAAAGGTAAGTACACAATTCAGTTTTGGGGAGTGAGATTGGATATTCTAGGTGATCCTAGTGTTAAGAGGGGGGGGGGTAAGGAATGGTGGTAGGTAGTTGTGTGAAGATTCTGGGATCCAAGTTTTGGAGGGTAGTGGGGATAAGAGATTGCAAGGCCTATTCATAAAGTGTGGGGTAAAAATTCCTGGGTGCATGTGTAGAGGGCATGGGAAGATTCCAGAGCCGAATTGCATGGGGGTGGACAGATTCATGTGCCCATATTTAGGTAGGGTGGAGGATATATCAGGGCCAAAGGGATGTGGCAAGGGGAATGCTAGGAGATTGTAGAGCCATTTTGTTGGAGTAAACAATGATTTTGGCGACCATATATAGGGGTGGCTGGGAAAATTCCATGAGGTCTGGGATTTCTCTCCCCTGATACATGGGCAATGGAATCTCCCTCCCCCAACTTGTAAACGTGCATTGGGTTCTCCTTACCAGTCCACACCCCAAACAAATGTACCCTGGAATCTTCCCACCCACAATAATTATGGGCCCTGAAATCATCCCACCCCCTACATTAATGCACAGGAATCTTCCACCTTCCCTACAAATGGGCCAAGGAATCTCCCTAACTCCATGACAAATGGGCCCTGATATATCCCTCCCACCAACAACTATAGGCCCTGAAATCTTACAGCCCCCTAAACATGGACCCTTGAATTTTCCTCTGACCCTACTTCTTGGCCCTGGAATTTCCCTTCCCCCTCCCAAAAACATGGGCCCTAGAATCTCCCAAACCCCACATATAAATGGACCCTGTAATTATCTCCTACTCCTAAAACGGGGACTTGTAATCTCCTATTCCCAACTCACCAAACACATGGGTTATAGTTCTTTCACCAACCACACATGTGCACAGGGATATCTCCCTTCCCCTCCTACCTGCTTACACATTGGCACTGACATCTCTTCCACTACACATGTATCCAGAGATCTTCCATCCTCCAACATCCTATAAATAAGCCCTGGTATCCTCCTTCACCTTTACACATGAACTTAAAATCTCTCCACCACATGCCCCACTAACACATTGACTCTTATCTATCTACCCCAGTGTAAACATGCTCCTTTGAATCTCACAACTCCCTGCCCATGGGCCTTGGATTCTCTATTCCCCCTTTAGATAAGGGTCCTACAATCGTTCACCGCCCCTATACCTCCCGCAACACATGGGTCCAGGAGACTCTCTCCCATCCTACACAGGAGACATGGAATCTAGTCACCCTTACACTTGGCTTTGGAATATTTTCACCTTCTTTCACCTACATATGAGCCCTGGGATCTACCCTCCACTATTTGGGCCCTGAAATCTCCCACCTCCTTTACATGTGGTTCCTGGAAATGTCCCAACACCCAACACCCACATAGGTCTTGGAATGTACTATTCCCACCCCCCCCCCCCCCAACACATAGGTCCTACAATCTAACACCCACCTTACAAATGGGCTACAGAAAGTCCCACTCCAGATAATTACAAACTCATGGGCCCTGGTAACTTCCCTCACTTCCCCTACACATTAGCCCTGGAAACTCTCCCTTCTTGCACATGGGCAGAGGAATCTCCCACAGTCTCAAACTAATTGGCCCTTGAATATCTATCTCACTCAAAACAAAAGGGTCCTGCAACTACCACACTCCCTTAAACATGGACCCTGTTATCTTCCCCTAACACTACAACTATGAACTGGACTTTTCTATCACAAACCAACATATGGGCCCTGGTATCTCCCAACCCTCTATATATGGCCCAGGATTAACTAGTTCCTATCTAGATATGGTCCTAGAATCTCCCACCCCTATATCGTGAGGAGTATGGCAAACAGCCTATGGTCTTGATATGGGAGTACTGCCTCAAGTATGTTCGGCTCAAGTGCTCCTATCTGAAGCACATCACCTTCTGTCAGCATCGCCAACCACTTGGGAAAGAAATTTACAGAAAAGGGACAATCTCTGTGTTTGAAATGGATGGAATCGACCACAAGCTCTACTGTCAAAAATTGTGGACAGAGTCATTGAGTTCATGGCACTTACCTGGTGTATGAACAGGACTGATCGATTGTCTGAAAAGGAACAATACAGTGTCTGTGTTCGACTAAATCCTTCTCTGAGCTAGACTGATTCAATGTTTAGACTAGACCCACCCAGTATCATATCCAGACCGAACAAGTATCTGAACTAAACCAGGCCAATGTCCAAATTGGAGCAAACCAGTGTCTGAACTTGACCGACCTGGTGTCTTAACAGAACTTCCCGAGTGTTTGAATTTGACGAACCGGGTGTCTCATCAAGACCGACATAATTTTCGCAACTGGACCAGGTTATTCACATTATCTCAACTCGATAGGCAATGAATATTAACCATACCTACCCATTTCAGAACTGGACCGACCAAGTGCAAACTTGAAGTGGAAGTCTCCTCCATTAAAAGTCTGATCTGTAGTACAACATACCCAATACATCCAGGGAATTTCTTCACTCCAAACCTGCATTCCAAGCCTGCAATGCTTGGAATGCAAACCTTAAGTCCAATGCTCCTGCATCTCAATGTTCCATTCAAAGGTTTCTTTCCATGCATGCAAACCATGCCTGCAATCCAGTGAACCTCCAGTTTGAACATGCAGTCCATGTCTGCTGACCAAACCAGCAGTCCAAGCCTGCAGCCTAAACCTGCGATCCTAGCTGGCAGTGCAAGTCTGCTGTCTAAGTTGCACAGCAAGCCTGCAGTAAAATCCTGCAGTCAAAACCGTCATTCCGGGCCTACTCTCCGAGGTGGCACTCCAAGCTCTTATTTCAAGCCTAAGCCCTAATTCCAAGCCTGGATTCCATGGCTCATCCAGTTCAGGTCTGCAGTCCAGTCGTGACTTCTAAGACACCTGCAGTCCATGCCTGCTGTAAAATCTGGCAATCCAAACCTGCAGAAAAAAATTTCAGTCCAGGCTTACTGTCTGAGAATCGTGCAGTCCAAGGATTGTGAAGTCCAAGAATGCAGTCAAATTATGCACTTTTATCCTGCATTTCAAGACTGAAATCCAAACATGCATTTCATGGCACCTGCAGTATGAGCCTGGAGTCCAAGCCTGCATCCTAGCCTGCTGGCACAACGTGAACTCCAGGTATGTAGTCCAAGCCTGCAGTCCAAGCCTGAAATTCTTAAGTGCAAGCTTTTAGTCCAAGCCTGAAGTCCAAAACTGTAATCCAAGGCTCCTGTCACACAAGTGTGATGTCCTGACCAGCTGTTCAAGGCTGCTGCAGTTTAAGCTGTCAGTCTAAGCTTACATTTCAAACCTCCAAACAAAGTCTGAAAGCTAAACCTGCCATTCAGGATCCTGTGGTACAATCCTGCATTCAAACTATGGTCCGAGATTTGTACAAGCTCTAAGTTAATACCTGCAGTTCAAGCTTGCTGTCAAAGCATGGTGTCCTAGCCTGCACTCGTAATCTTAGATCAAATCTCAAGGATCCTGAAGTCCAAGGCTCCTGCAGTCCAAGCCTGAAATACATGTCTTCAGTATAAGCCTGCATTCCAAGCCTGCAATCCAATCCTGCACTCCAATCTGGCAGCCTGAGTATTCAATTCAAAGTTCTTGCAGTCATAGCTTGCAATGCTAGACTGCTTTTAGACCTGCAGTCTAATTCTGCTGTCCAAACCTGAAGTTTGAGCATGCAATTTTGTCATGCACTCCAAGACACCTGCACTCCAAGCCTGCAGTACTAGCCTGTTCTCATAGAGGGAGTGAAGTACTTGTGTCAGTGGTAAAGAAATAATGATTAAATCTGGCAAGGGTTAATTTTTTATTGCATGTCCAACTGGTAGAGCTACCTGTATCCCATTTAAGTTCATCAGTAGTTAAACAGTGAGTTTTTCAATTGAGTCAAAGTCATTGTGAAAATCTTCACCAATAATTTCTTACATGTTTTCTTATTAATTAATACATTTGCATGTGATACTAAAATGAGTGGAAATGATCTTCTCATTGAGCAAATAAAAAACAAAAGCAATCTACCTCATGCACTTGCAATATATCTTCTTGTATCATGCTCTCTTGGAGGGGCACTCTCTCAATATTTATTCATAAATATCTATTTATTGTTGACTTAGAGAAATTTGGCATAATTTAAAATTTAAAATTTTTTCTTCTAAATAACATAAACAGGTTAAGCTATCTCTCTAAGTCTGACATAACCATAACCTTAAGTTCTAAACCAAAAAAAAAATTAGAAATGAATTTCTAAATTTTCAAGAATTATTTCAAGCCGATTTATGCTGAAAATTTGTAAGACACTTCTATTTAATTAAGTAGTAAATTTGAACTTTTAAATGGATATCTCATATGAAAATACACCAAATGGCTTTAAGGTTTCATTTCTATCGATTCATGTTATTTTCACATTAAAACAAAAATTTAAAAATTTGTTCAAAATTGTTCTAGAACAAATTTTAACCCTGCATTTTTTTTTAATCTAATGGGTTTTTCTTATAGATTGTGTTTTCTTGATTATATTCAGTAATTAATTTTTTTTCTTAGTTTAAATAGGAATAATTCATATATAACAACAATTGCATTGAAATATATCAAAAATATTTTGTAGGGCATTGATATGATGGTTTTACATGAACACATCCATATTATATCATTACAAAATTTAATATATGTATAAATGTACACTTATTTGGTTCTATGTTCATTCTATGAAGAATGCATTATTGTTTATAAAGTACTTCTTCATATTTGATGTAATGACAGTGTATAGTGAATTTGGTATTCTCCTTGGACCAGCTTGAATGAATCTCTTTGTTGCGTATCTCCATGAGTGGTGCCCATATCTCTTCTTTAAAAGAAGATTCCCTTCATTCTGTTTCAAGAATAAGTGGACATTTTAACAATTCATTCCTTTTCCATGAAAACTAATTCATCATGTGTAATGTGCTTTACCTGCTGGAATAAGAGTCAGTTGCCAAGTTGAAAATACAGATGGAAATTATAATGGATATATATATCGTGGAAATTGTTGAAAGGTAAAAGTACTGGAGACTTTTAAGTTACAAAAGAATCTCAATTAAAGTAAAATTTTATGGATCAGGCTCCTCCAGTAAAACCAAATGAAACTCATTTACTATTTTCTTGTAATAATTTAGTTGTCTTAAGTGAGAATATAGAATGACAATGTTGCAGAAAGAAGTCCAATACGCAATAACATGTGCAATAACATGTGCATCTGTGTTCTTTGATTATACAACTACAAAATTACAACTTTATGAATAGCTGCTTCAAGGGCCAGAGGAACTACATAGGGGGATATACTAATTTTTTCATTGAGATGTGCTTGGACAAAGTGCAGCTCAGATATGGACAGCCAACTTCAAACTGCAAAAAGTAAAATTTTACATACATTTTACTAACAGTAGCCAGTTCACCAAACAAACTCAAATCTGCCCAACTTTAGTTGCACCATTGCCAACCTGAATAGGTTCCTCTTAATTGCTATTTATATGCTGGGATGGCCCTATTCAGGAAAGAAACACACAAGCACTGGGAGGCACAAAATATTTTTTCCATGGAGCATCAATCAATTAAGCCTTAAGGTGAATGCACAATGAAAATATTTTAATCTCTGTTTGGGACCGGTTTTACATGACCACACCAAAACAGGCTCCATATAAACACATTCCTTGTTAAGCCACTGCAAGGGTACTCCTCATGAGGCATCAGATCTATCAATATTCCTGTGGTTTCAATTTGATGTATGTTATTAGAAGTTCGGTTCTGAACAGGTCCCTAACTGGTGGTAGAGTTCTTGCATTAATGCTCCTGTCAGAGAAGCACCACAGTCTGACAGAAATTCTTTTAGTACTCTGACATGACTAAAAATTATCATGAACACCTTTACAATGGTCTCAATGTCTGTTAGTTTGAGGGATTTTGCCTCTGGATACCATGTGGCATAATCAACCATAGCTAGGATAAATCGTTGTTCAGCTTTGGTTATTGTTAAGGGACTTACCAGCTAAATCACCACTCTGGCAAAGGGTTGGTCTATCAAAGGCAAAGAGGTTAACGGGGCTTGGTGCTTTTTGTATCATGCTGTCCTCTGGTACTCCAGACACGATCTGCACAGCTCTGCCACATCAGAGTATAACCCTGCCCAGAAGAAAAAGCATAAAAATCTGTCTTGGATCTTCTTCCTACCAAGATGGCCTGCCATTGGAACATGTGAGCTGTCTGTAATAACATATCCCGGTAACTTTTTTGGTAACAAAAGCTTCTTTGTAGGATCTTCATCGACTGTGTGGCATTTCCTTCGGAATAACAGCCTATTTTCCATCAGGAACTCTGAATTTTTTTTCTCTCTCAGTTTCTCTGATATCAGCTAGGAAAGCATCATCTTTCTGGCACTCTCTCAGAGGTATTGCTCAGCATTCATATAAGTGAAATATACATTCAGTGAACAATCTGTGAAGTTTACACACATTTTAGTGTTTTTTTAATGAAAACACTTTACCGAACATTGGCATTAGGTAAAACCTGTGTAGATAGCATTCATAGTTAGTGTAGTGATGATAACATTTTTCACTGTTTTAGTGAACAATAATGACTTGTAAGAATTTTGATGTCTGTTATTAACAAAACACTTTTTGTATGCAGAATTTTGTTTCCACCAACAGGAATTATGGAGGTAGCTGAATTCATGGCAGAAGCTCAGCTGATAAAGAGGATTGAGCATCCCAACCTGTTGCAGCTGTATGCAGTCTGCACAGAAAGAGAGCCCATCTACATTGTAACAGAGCTGATGAAGTATGGAGATTTGTTGGAATACCTTCTCACTGGGGCAGAACAATTTCTGATCATGTTTCAGATGATTCAAAATATTACACAAATTTCTCCAGGTAAGGTGTTACTTGGGTTCTCATTTATGTGGGTACATGTATGTGTGAGGAAGTGAAGATATGCTTTAGTAAGTGTGTGTGTATGTGTGCATGGTGTGTTAAGGCTTATGTGTGCTGTATACTCTCTCTCTTGGCTTTCTTTTTTAATAGCTACATGAAAGCTAAGCTCTTATTAAGTTATTATGAACTGAATTTAATCCAGTAGTCTATGTAACATACTTCACAGCAATTATCTGTGTTATTCATTGATATTCCTTCATGCAAATATATGAATAAGATCAAGTTTATTAATGGAAATTTTTGTAGAATCACAAAGAAATATGTTATATATTATCATCATTGTGCAACATATTTCATACTATAAATGGTATCATACACTATGCCAATCATTTGTGTATTGAATCATCTGGTTTGGTTGCTTTTATAGAATACTTACTCAGCCCAATAGATGCTATTCCTTGAATATATCAAACAATGCAGTAGCTATCAATAGAACTATGTGCACCATTTGAGTGTTAGTTAATTTTTATCAGTTGTTAAGACCATTTAGGTGTTGAAAAATCGATGGAAAATGAATAGCTACAGCTCTAGCAATGTACTAGGCAACTTCTCATTTCATTCACCTTGGATTATGTACTTGTTTATGCAGTAATTTGGTTGAAGTATTTATCTTCTACATACCTCATGAATCTGAAGGTGTCTACAATCTCAAACCAGGAAAAACTGAATTTATTATTGTCCTGTACTAACTTTCTTCCTTTAACAATAATGTCAGAAAGATTTTGCAATGTGGGTGGCAGGCAAATATGTTGTATTTGTCAACCTTTGCTCTACACTTGATATGAATAAGGAGCTAGTAACACACAGATACAAAAGAATAGTGTACACAAAAAAATATAATAAATCACACACCCATAATTTCACTTTGTGAGACAATAGGGATGGTTTAGGCTTTTAATGGACTCAGAGGAAAGAGTGGAATTAGATTAATATAGCAAATTCATCTGTCTATTTCAAAGTTGAGAATACTAACTTCTTTGAAATAACTAAATAGATTTATAAAAAAAAATGGTAAGGTTAATCAGGATGGATAGAAAAGTGGCCTTCACTGGTCAATGTTGGAAAAAGATACATCCATGATTGGAAAACAAGATATCAAAAGTGTTTTATTTATCCTTTTTTCCCATTTCCAGTTGAACGTTAGTGGTTCTATTTTGGTATGTTTGTTATTTCTTTGGCTTTTTTTTTTTTTTACCAGTTCATTTCCTTTTTCTTCCTATTCAATTGTCTCAGGTTGAAGGAATAATATATGCATTAATGTCCATATTTAACCTATTGAACATACTACTATTAGGGCCAATAGTCTCAAATTTTAAATTACAAAGTCAAGATTATCATAGAAAGAAATCAAGTTTTAGGGCCATGTAATAATAATAAATTATTTCTTTTCTTCTTACTCAATTGACTCACATTGAAAGGACTATATATGTACATATGAGATTTATTCTAGGGTGATGGGATAAAGCACCAAAATGGCAAGTGTTAACTAATTAGCAGCTATTTTTTAACAGCTCTATTGGAGTAGATGCATTGAATAGGATGGGAGGGGGGGAGGGGGCTGAAAGAGTTAGCGTGGTAGCTCTGTGCACTTCTACTCTCAGTTAATAAATAACTACAGAAAAGAAGTAACATTAAAAAGTAAGTGGCCCAATTGAAAAGAGCCTCTACTCATTTACAATGACGTATAAACTTCAAGCATATTTCTTAGGTGTTTATTGATAATCTTACAGAGAAATACAGTGAAACCTAGTTGTATAATTGACAAACAGTAAGGCACTGATTGATTTTCTACAAGAGCTAAAAGATCAGTATCTCTGAAAACAAATTCTTCTAACTTTGAACAATGGACAAATGCTGGGTCATCTTTCACTTAATCCATTGAAAATAGACCTCTAATGAGCAGACAAAAGGAAGCACCCCCCCCCCCCCCCCCCCCCCCCCCACCTTTCTTGTGAAGTTGAAGGAAAATTAGTAAGACTAAAGATACACTGGCTAAATGAGACTCATAACTATTGCTATGTGAGGTGCGTAACTCTGGAAGATTCTTGACCAGTCCCTTCAGCCTTTCAATGTATGATTTAGGTCCTTATAGCTACTAGGCATATGATGTGTCCAGGCAAAATCAGCACTTCTGTTCATGTCTTTGAAAGAAATCCCTTTTTGACCACTCTGTGCAATAACTACACAATATTTGCTTTTTTTTTTCCAAGAAAATAAAGGGCATTCCAATGGAGTCTTGAAACTAGGCAGGAATATCCAATTGTAAGTACCTAATTTTACATACCAAATCACTACCTTTGTAATTTTTTCCCTTTTTCATTATAGTAAAATAGAATAATCCTTACAAATGCTACCCAAGATAGTAGTAAGTAAAACCAATTAAATGTGGTAACATTAAAGATTACTATCATTACACTATTGTATATTAAGAGGAAACCTATTTACAATAGACAAAGGAGTGGTCCCTATAAGAATATTATTCAGACATTCCACTCTATCTCTTTTCCAAGTTATATCTGGGGGAATATTTTGATTCCATGAGATATTTTGTTCCTTTGTTTTAGTTTAGCATGTCTATCTTATAAACTGTCACAAGGAAAAAGCTTGAACTATTCACCATGTATCCCAACATTTTAATTCAAACCTTAAAATATCACTCAATACAATTTATTAGACCCTTACATATGTTGACTCATTGTGGGAGTTTGTCGTTAATTAGGTAAAAATATATTAACTCTACATTAAATCAACACTTTGTATGAAACAATGAATGAAGCTCAATAATGATACAGTATTCAAATGAATTTAACTCAACTGACACTGGCCTTGTGGGGCAATGTCTCTTATAAGCCATTTCCCCTGTGGTCCAGTGGCCTTTTAACATTTCTAAATTAGGACACAAATGTGACCTTATTTACTTTGTAAAAATCTAAAGTGATAATTTTAATATCACGATACTTGTCCTTGATTTATCAAGACATGTTCTGCTGGTTTCTTGGGTTATGGTGGTGATTGTGGACAGCCTGGAGATTCAGAACAATAGGATATGTATTTATTAACCATTGAGTTGTAAATATTAGCCAATTTCTTGTTCCTATCACAAAACACATTTTGTTCACTTTTTAAAGTCTGCAAATAGGTTTTGAAATCTATTCAAAAACTCTCAACTAGCAATAACTACAATATGTTTCCTCTTATAATACAATCTTCTGTTTTATTTATATTATAATGCAGGCATGAACTACTTGGAAGAGCATTCCTATATCCACAGAGATCTGGCTGCCCGCAATATCCTAGTTGGAGATGGGAACGTATGCAAGGTGGCCAATTTTGGTCTGGCACATTTTATTAACGAAGACATTTACAACTCTAAGAAAGGGAAAATGTTCCCCATCAAATGGGCAGCCCCTGAAGTTACCCTGTACAACTGCTTTAGCATTAAGTCAGATATCTGGTCCTTTGGAATAACCATCTCGGAAGTTATCATAAAAGAGGAGATGCCTTAACCTGGGATGAGTAACCAGCAGGTTTTTGAAGCTGTAAGTCATGGCTATCGAATGCCAGCACCAGAAGATTGTCCTGATCCAATCTATGACATAATGTGTCACTGCTGGAGGCCAGACCCTAATGACCGACCAACGTTCAGATATCTTTTAGCCCTTCTGGAGGATTATTATGCGTCACTGTCTGTGGGTGCATACAAGGAACCATGGCAGTGAGACAGATGAACTTGTAATTTTTGAATAACAAGAACATCTAAACAAGTTGTTAATGTATAAAAATGTCTTGTATATAAGCAATTTTTTGTAGGATGATTTTCTCTGATGTAATTTTATGACTACCTTAATGATAGGAAAGAATGAATTCTCAGGCATAAGTGTTTTATTAATATTTAACAATTCAACTGCTGAATGTCAATTGACAGTATTGTATGCATATGTTACATGTTTGTTTAACCTGATATTATCACATGTTTTATTCATCCTTGATATAATGCTTGATCACATATAATGCGCCCAACAAGGTTAGAATACACAAGCTTTTTCCCAAGGGGAGGGTGTATATAATGACACAGGGAATTTTCATGAGAAGCATGTTCAAGGGGTGTCTGGTAACATGTACCCTCCTACCCCACAGAGGAAAATTTCCAAAAAAATTTAGGTATTCTCACAAGAATTGTGCTAGGTTTTTGGCAATCAACTGACTAAGACAACTACAATTTATTCCATATGATCTGCCTTTACATCCTATAGGTCATCCCACTATTGTTGGATAGGAGGGGATACTATCTTGGGAGGGGTGGGGGAGGTATTATATAGGTTGGGAAGGATGGGGGATTTCAAGGCAGTCCCACTCCCTTCTTTTTATGGAGTGTTGCTAACCTGGAATAGATCTGATTTTAAATCAGCATTTTTAGAAAAGATGACAGTTATACATTATGTATAATATCATATTCCAAATAATCCTTAACACAGACAAGTTTAACACATTTCAAGGTTAGTGTTAACTAATAGTGGTGTAGCTAAGCCAACCTATTGGGCACTTTCGGATAAAAGCACCAAATTTTGTACACACATATAAGATTATATATTAAACCAATGAGGATATTGGGGAGTGTCTTGGATTCAATCTTAGGCGACCTAAGTGCTAATTTATATATGAAACAAGTTTTTTTCTCATGGCATAAGATACTTCTGAGCAAGCATATCATGTTTAGTATGAAGTTAAAGCTCTTAATGCATGGAACAATATGAAAGTTGGAATCATGTTTAAATCTGATTTTATTTCAAAGTTTTTTTATATTGTGTTTATGAGTGTGGTACATATTAAAGAAAAGTAAGAGAGAATGAGACATTAGATGGTTGCGGGATCATCAATTTCATTGCTGTTTGAACAGTTCCAAAAGAAACATCAACTAAACAACCTAAATGTATGTGATACCATACCAGAAATCAAGTGTACAATTTTTTCTTTTTTTTTAATTCATGGAATATTTACAATCTATCATCAGAGTCACTGGTATTTTTGGTAATCCTTTTGAAATAGATATCCAGACCTGCTTGTCTTTGTCATGAAGGGAATTGCAACACTTACGGCCATGGAAGATTTTGTGGAACATTCAAGAAGGGCAAGTCAATGTTTGAGGACTTCGTCAGGGAAAGACTGGTGGAAAAAACAAAGTCAATTCATGAGAACGCTTAAAGACACATGCTAAAAAACTTTGATCAACTTACTCAAGGGTAGCAGGAAATGACAAAAATTTGATAAAATCACTGACGAATGATGTGGGGCTCTTCTCTAGGATATACATCGGCTCCCATTACAGGGATAGGAAACTAAAAAAGTTGTTCCAATGTGAAAACTCAGCATATCCCCTAGCACTCTCAGATGAGAGTTACATCTCATTCAGTGCCACAAATTAACATCTTTCAAGTTAAAAAGACCTTGTTGAGCCCACCTACAAGAAGTATTGTCATAGTTGGGCAGTTATCATTTATTTGCTGTCTGGCTACAACAAAGAAATTTCGAGAATATGCACAGCATATTTTAGAACCCATGACAGCGAGTTCAGCTTAGCACTAGCCTAGATCTGGTGTTAGACACTACTATGCAAACTCTATAAAGGGTACAACTAGAGTTTAATGATTGAAAGGGGTAAATATAGTGCAGTAGATTGTGTATCAAGCCCAGGAAACTAGGCCAACTTTCTTAGAGCTGATGCTAAATGACAGAGCTGTTCAATTTTCTCTTTTTTGTCCTTTATGGCTTGTTTCATGATAGAGGCAAGCAGGTGGTCATCACTGATGGAGATGCAGTTATTGGTAAGTCACTACATTAAAATTCTTTATCATTGCCTTTATGCTACTATGAAGAAGCTGGCAGCAACATCATGGTACATGCATCCCACAGAGCTTACTATTTTTAAAATAATTTTTTTTCCATCTGCAGAGTCAACTAAATTGTTGGGGATTTTAGGCATTCTTTGGCACTTGCAAGGCATTCCATTTCTTTGCAGCACTTGAAATGGCAAGGGCTTTGGGCAAAGAAAAAGGCATTACTGATGTGTTATGCATTGGCAGGCTGTGGCATCTCTCCTGCTTTTCCAGACACATCAAAGCTAGCTTAGGAAGTTTGGACTGCATTTCCTCTGCTAACCAACCTGATTGGTACAAGGGAATGAAGCCCTGGGATTGGCATACCCCCCCCCCCCCAAAAAAGGAACTATTTGTACAGAAAATAAGTTTGGGTTGTGGTAGGAATGGGTGTGGGGAAAGATCTGATTCAGAATCTGAGGAAAGTGGGAACTTGATTGGAGGAACCAGCTTTCCTTTGGTCACAATTTTATGGCTGCAGCAAGAGTTGGCATCCTTTCTCACTTTCAAATAACTCCCAACAGATCCTCAGATAAATAGATAGGAAATTTTGAGCAATTAGAAGGCTGATCAACTGATTGATTGATGATAGTGTGTGGGAAATGAAAGAAAATTTGGATGAACACTCTAACCTTGTAGGGAAATAGTTTTCTAGTGCAATGCTACTCAATTTTTTCAATTGTATTTCATAATAATCACAAGGTCAAAATGTATTTCCTATGGTTATTGTGATATTAAGTTATCGGAATATATACTATTGAGTGCTGATAATGTTTATATCAATATAGCGGTGGCTGATTATCCAAAATATACTGGAGATGAATCACGTTCATTCCGTCTTATGGCACACTCATCAGTAACAAAGTTCAGATTAAAGTTTAGCAAGTTATGCAGATGCAGGTTCCCTTATAAAAATAGTAGATATGACGAAGGCACACTTTTAAGCAAGCATTGAATTATATTTTACACCCTAAAAAGAGTACCTGGTCAGATAAATGGTATCAGATAACCACACACTTAAATTAAAATTGTTGAGAAATATCTGTGAAGATACTAGAAAACGCTGTCTTTCCCTTAAAAAAATTGGATGACTTGCCTTTGATACTACTTATTCTAGGTTGACATATTTGGAATTAAATGTTTTCTGCCTATGTGTCAATACATCAAATATTTAACACACATAGGCAATAGAACAATGTCGAAAATAAACATTCATTTGCTGATCCACATCAACCACAAATTTTAAAGATAGATCATAAGGCTTGATACTTGTCTACCCACAGTGATCATGCATGTCAATATACATGATGCCTTGTGTGTATGCATACTTTCCTTGCACTATTAATAACAGTAGAGTCTACATTAAGGTTATTGTTCAAAGAAAACACACACACACACACACACACACACACACACACACACACACACACACACACACACACACACACACACACACACACACACACACACACACACACACACACACACACACACACACACACACACACACACACACACACACACACACACACACACACACACACACACACACACACACACACAAGGGGGGAGGGGAATCAATCAAGGGAGAGTTACTTGAAAATGTACAAGCTGATATAAATTTATCAATTTGATCTATTTGGAACATGGATAAACCCTAATTTGCTTTGCTACTAGACCAACCACTAAAATATTTCAAAATATGATATGGTCAACACCATGTCATTGAACCAGCTACTAGACACCCTTGAAAATATTATATGCTTCAAACAATTAAAATGGCAACATTTACCTAAAAATTTAAAACCACCACCTGTATCTTAAAGCTTATCCGGATGAGCGGGATGAGCGGGAAGTTGCCCAGAAAAATATTTAACACCTGTATGTAGTCATACGCCCAGTGATTAAAGGTCGAAGTTTAAATTCTATCTGTAGCCCACCAAGACAACATCTGGAGTTTCCCACCTCCATTCAAAGATTAACAACCAGGTCAGATTAATATACATTCAGTTTATTCAGTTTCCCAGATATCGATTTGGTTTTAAATTAAGCCTTCTAATCGTGTTAACGTAAGCAGATCAAACTTGGGTGGTGGTAATTTTGGGCTATGTATGTTTATATGCTTGTGAATACATTTTTTTTTTTTTTTTATTTCCATGGCTGATGAACTATGAGGTCAGGCTTGTGGGTATTGCTCAAACGCTATCACCTGTAGGATAATCACTCATCTCCCAAGAAATTATGAATAATCAATCTCTTAAACATAGCCTCTTTTTCAGCAGTCTGCCATTGGATCTTGTCACTATATAAATTTGATTGGTCTAATCGTAAAAATTCACATATATCATACATATTGCTACTTCTTCCTTAGCACCTCACCTAAGCCCTAATACTTACCTATAGGTACAACCACTTTGTTGATGCTTCTGTAACACAAGCCACACACTACCAAAATCAACTAACACAATCAACAGTATTATTTTTCAAAATTAAAGTGTGGTCCCCATCACAATTATCAGTTGACCTGCAATCCTTGCATGAATGCTTCCAAGAGCCCAAGTTATAGATACATAAACAAAATTAATCAGTTTTTATCTCTTTTACCTATTTCTGGGATCTCTTTATTACTTTTCCCAATGTTTCATTTCTCAATATACTCCCATTGCAAAAGTAAAAACTGAAAGATTGTAATAGTTCCAGCTGGTCAAACCTTTCAAAATATGATGAGGAATCTTGTTGCTGATGAATATTTTTGTGTGTAACAATTGGTACGATGCTATGATGACATTTAGATTATGCAAGTACTGGAGCTAGGTTTCTATGGCTTTTTCTTTATTATTTTTTTTTAGTATAACAGTGATTTTGAGCCTTATATTTTGGCTCACATATCTTGGGAGATATTTTTACACCATTCTGGATTGAAGAAAATGCTTCTATTTTATGTGCCAATCAAAGCATATTAAGAATGTATACAAGATACTATAATGCGACTACTGTCTTATGCACTTTCTTAAAAACATTTGTTAGGTAACATAAATTTTATATAACAATTATCTGATGATTCCTATTCCCGTTGGGATAAGTGTAAACTTCAGATTTCTTTCTATTTATAAATTCAATATTGATTCATGATTTAGAGTAAAAGCTAATACTATTGTTTAATTATATTTCTCAGCCTACATCCAATCTAGACATTAGGTCAATTTAGTGAGTCACCACTGTTTTTGTGCATATGTATTTAATGTAAAAAGAGACCATCCATGCAATGGTATAGTCTTAACCACAAGAATGTATTTATCTCCTATTTTTGTTAGACTAGGGGTCAGACTATGTCCATGGAAATTATTTTAAATTGGGTGTCTATCATGTGTGGGGATTTGAGGGGTGGTCTCGCTACTACTACTGGATCAACCTTATTGTTAGTAATTACAGGCTAATTCTATCCTCAATAGCTTTGATGGTTCTGATTTCCCCAAAATGACAAGCCTAAGGGGAGCTGTAGAAAGAGAATGGACTATAATTCTGCAGTAAACCACACGATTGTATTTTTCCCTTATACTTGATAAGGCTATCACATGACTAGACCCTTCCCCTACAGATACAAGCTTAGTCTTCTGTCGGATTTCTTCTAAGGATCGGAGTTATGAATAGGTCTCATTAGTGTGGTAATTTGTGATTTGGCAGCACCATTATAATTGTGTAAAATGTTTAGGTCTCCACCCACTATGTGCATTTTTGTCAGTACATTTGAAGCTGAACTATATGGCAGTGTTTATCAAATGTCTGTGCAAACTCTTTTCTGCTATATGTTTCTCTACATATCCAATATGTAAGTATGCTATCCTTTATGATGTAAAAATTTACTTTGTATAAAAAAAAATGGATGATCTTTAAACTGTTTCTGATGAGTAGCATTTTAGACCAGCTGAACATAATTTTTTTTTCCAACCTGGCATTTGTACATTACCCATAAGTTTTCTGGAAAGCTCCCATATCATCTGAATACTCCGGGAATTTTTATAAGGCAATTTAGGGTGTTGAAGGTATGGAATGTTCGGTCACTTGTTCTTTAGTATACTTTACCCTATCCATTATCGGTGATTTCCATTTTCTCTATAAACTTCCTGCTACCTACTTTCATCATACTCAACTCGAAGCTAATGTACAAAGAGCCATTAGACTATGAATTGAACTAATGGGGATTCGGACACTGGGGTGCCTCTTTAGTGGGCTGCATGAAACTCCAATCGATGCTTATTCAACTTCAACAGAATAGGATGAGAATTTTCTATAACTTAACTTAACAAAAGTTAAATTTTGGTGAATATACTCAAAATTTCACTATAACTACTTGGCTAAGCTCTTGTAGCTACGTAGGTCTGAGATCTCAACTATATGCTAGCATGTCATTGAGGCTTTAAGCCACATTTCTTGCTGCTTCATCCACCTTCGGTGGGCTGTTGTCACAAAATTATAGCAAGGAAGGACATGCCTTATGAAAGGACATCTTATCAAGTCGCTGTCTTTCAAGATGAAATGTCTTGAGAGAAAATATATCTTAAGGACAGTCTTATAGAAAGCTATGTATTACATGAGGGAATGTCACATTGGTGGACATGTCTTGCCAGAGTAAATATAACATGAGTGGAAATATATTACGGAAATGTATGTTTTGATATAAGATATGTCTTACTGGTGGTTATGTCCAACATGAGAATTGGTTTTATAGAATGGCATGTTATACCGTAGGGCATGTATAACTGTAGGACATGCAGTAGTGGTGGTCATGCCTTTCTTACAATACGAACCATGGGAGTATATTTCTAGTAGGTAGATATTTCTTACAAGCAGACATTACTTATGGGAGTCCATGTATTATTGGGGAATGTACCTTATGGGAAGTAATGATTGACAGGAGGATATATCTTAGAGTAAAATATATCATAATGTTCAAAATTTCTTGCATTTTAACATGTTTTTTAGGCTTTAGTTAAAGGTAATTCTACTCATTTTTATCAATGATTTGTATTATCACTGATGTTTGGTTTCTGAGTAGAAGCTGCAACCAATTATGCTGCTGGGAAGTTACACAGCTAGCTTTTGTTATTCAGCAACATTTCATTTGCTCTGAGACGTGTTTACCCAGGATTTACTGTTTGCAATGTTCCGCTTGTGCATGTAGGTTTATTTTTAAAGTCTGCTTGGTTGACATCTCATTTTAATAGGTCAATAGCTTTCATATAAACTACATGAACATATCCTCTCAATTATGGTGGTATGCACCTGCTTCAAAATAATAAATGAAATGAGCAAGACATTGATGATGGGAGGTCGAGCTGTTATCACACACCATGACTCCAATTGCATGGAAAGCCCGGTGTATTCCAAATATTTGTAGTACCTGTAATGTATTTTTTTCCTCCACTTTCTGATCATTGTTATGTTCACTTTCAATAAAGCTATACTAGTAAATAAATGTTCACTGTTAAATTATGCTAATGTAATACTAATGTAGAAATATCAAATGTACAATTTTTGGTAGCATGCTCCACTTTAAAAATTTTTTTTTTTTAAAGAAGTCATATTTGTGGTGTAATTTTCACATACATATGCTGATGGCTTGCAATCCTAAAATGTATTAGCACCTTTTTATAATGGTATTGTGTAAATGTTTATGCATTTCATTGAATAAAAATGACAAGGTAGATGAGATAAGCCTTTCTAGGCTTCTTTTAGATTCACAACTTCAACAATGGGGTATGGATAAATGGGACTACCCTGTATACTTTCACTTAGCTAAAGAACAGATTTGCAAATTTTAGATAAAATCCTTTTAGCCATTTGGCAGATATCCTACACATGTACACAAATATATATAAATACAATTAGCTCTATTGGTATAAGATATTATTTTTTATAAAAATATTTTCATCTACATTATGGTTCGATTTACCAGACACATGCATATATGAATATTATGCTCAGCATTCATTCTTGCTTTCAGCTGATGATAAAATACCTTAATGATAATGTATTTCATGGTCATGACAAGCAGTAGTGCATGCTTTCATAAATCAAAATAATATCATCAGTCATTGTATGTGAGAACAAATCCTTGGGTGAATGTCAACATTTAAGACAGGCCATAAATAACAAACGGCAACAAATTTATGTATTACTGTGATTCCGGTTAGCTAGATGCTCTTGCTAATGAGTAAACTAGAACATGAAGTAGGGGGTTTTTTGGTTCATCATTTTTCAATAAATTATTGATTGGAACTAAAATAATAACTTTATGCATATCTATACAGCTATGTGAGTTCTTGTATTTGATGAAACTTTTCAAATTCTAATACTTCATTATTCACTTCTGAAATCTAACTAGTTAGACTAGCTTTAATAAATGGTTCCAAGTTCATGAGAGATTATTCAACATGAATGCTTCTTCATCTCAAAAGATGACTTAACTTCTAGAATCTCCCTGATGTGTACAATTGTTTAATTTTCTTTACTACATTTCAAAAGCACTCATACTGAATAATTGTTTCAATAAATATAAAATTAAATAAAGATTCTGAATAGTGCATTAGTAATCATCATACATTGTAAAAAGCTGTGCCATTGCTGATATATTTGCATATCGATATAATATACTCAATCAGAGTAAATAACAATTTTTCATCTACTGACTCTGATGTATGCATTTGAAGAAAGGTGAAATGCATTAGGTAAATCACAAACTATAGAGTTGTTAGTGCAATTCAATTCATATGATAGCTGGTGGATTGAGTTCAGGTTAGGGTTGGACTAGTTGGATGCAGCAATTTACTAGAACAGCTTGTTTTAACAACGTCTTGTCCTCATGGAGTTAATAGATGCGTATATAAAAGAATATCTCTGAAGGCAGATGTTTGTGCCCATTCCTATCTTTTCCAAGAGAAATAATATGTCAGTGCATATTTCAACCAAGCAACATGTAAATAAAATTGAACACTTATTTTTCTTGCACAATAAATGTAAAAATTACAAATTTTAATGAACTCGTAGGATGGATATCACCATTATCTCATTCTTTTTACATCTTTTGAGAAAAATTCCAGGTACAAATGTTAAATTTTTGGAATCAACATAGCAGCATGATTATGTATTGATGACTTTTGATGAATTTATCTTTAACACACAATATTGAAGATTAAACTTTATCAATTTATATAATCTTGGGATTAAGCTCTTGAATTTATCAAGATAGGATGTAAATGACCCATCTGTGTAAATATTGTTATTCACATACCATTCGGCATAATTACTTGTATAAATTCTGAAATATGACATGTCCCACTTATTTTGAGCTGTAAATTTCTATCAAACTTCAATCTTGTAAAAACATGTCTCCAGTGTAATGTGCTGTTTGTGAATTAGAATTGATACATTGACTTGAGTAAACATACATTTTACATACTACACCCCTAATATATAACTTGTTTATGACTACAATTTTATCAATTGTAACATTTTGATATCATTGAATTAATATCATGGCATCTAAATTTTAAGACGCATGGACTTAAAATAAAATATTATGTAACCTGCTCAATTTCTATTATTAATTCTATTCCATATGGCGAATTTAAATAGAGTGTAGTAGAAGGTGCGCAGAATTAAGGCGATCAGCAAGGATTGCAGCTAGGAACTCTCCCTGAATACAAAGAGAAAGAGGTATTCTAAACTTTGTGTTTTCTTCTGTTTATCATGAGGTTTATGGATTAAATGTAGGATCTTCACTCCCTGCAATGAGCGAAGACAATAAAGCCACTTCACTCGAAAGTGAAGGTGAAAGGTATTTCATATATATATATATAGGAGGTACCACAAAACACACCCTGTCATATTCTAGATATAACAACGAACCCTCAGAAAGAGGTATAACCTAATTTAAACTCATTAATTTTTTACCATGTGAGTTATGTTTGCAAGATTTTCACAATGTATGTCCATCAATTTTGATATAATTACATGAAGATATCTTATTCTGTGACTCATTTTTTGGGGGTTCACTCTTTATGACTAAACCGTAGAGTGAGATATATATTTTGTTATGGTTTTGCAAGAAAGTGTGTTATAAAATGTTATTTTGACTATATTCTAGAGTTTGTGCAGGTCCTGCTGTCACAGAGGAAGACTTTTAAAAAGTTGTACTCAGCCCACCTAATCCTTGGTGCTTTGATGTATGTGTATGCTAAATTGAGGTCTGCAAGTTCATTTTCCTAAGTTCCTTTATTGGCAACTGAATGTCACATGCCCCATGAGATTTGGTGAAAATAAATATAGTTACCAAGAATGAAATGTAACCTAATCAACTATAATTCCAATTCTTTCAATTGCTAAAGTCTTGTAAAATTTATGACTCAAATTACTTTTATATAGATCAATCCCACTTGAATGAGTTCAATTTCCTCCTTTGGAGATCAAAATTAAGTACAATAATAAATAATTAAAATTTCAATTACCTATTATATATATATATATATATATAGCAGCATATACCCAGAATTGCTGGCCAATATAGGCTAAAGTGGCTCCTGTTTCTAAGTAGTGGTGGTCGTGATGGTGGTGGGTGTTTGGTCATAGTGGTAGTGGTGGTGGCTCCCGTTTCTCAGTGGTGGTGGTCTGTTAGTCCTAGAGTTTCCTGGCCAAAATATCATTCTTTTTTTTTTCTCGTTACCAAGGTAATTATTTTGTGAAATGTTTAGCCCATGTTTTAAGTTGGATTAATACCTATCATCATGCCGAGTTTCAGAGAAACCCACCTAACGGTTTGGCCAGAATAATGGTACAGACAGACAGACAGACAGACAGACAGACAGACAGACAGACAGACAGACAGACAGACAGACAGACAGACAGACAGACAGAGAGACAGACAGACAGACAGACAGACAGACAGACAGACAGACAGACAGACAGACAGACAGACAGACAGACAGACAGACAGACAGACAGACAGACAGACAGACAGACAGACAGACAGACAGACAGACAGACAGACAGACAGACAGACAGACAGACAGACAGACAGACAGACAGACAGACAGACAGAGAGATTCTATTTTTTCCCAGACATGCCATCTTGCATTAAACCATCTCAGGGTGGGTCTCCTCCATCCCTAAAAGTTTGGTCAAAATCTAACAGAGGGATTTTTGAGAAGCGGATGAACATAGTTATATAGTCACATAGTTACATTGGTCTTCATATATATATATAGATATACACATGATATATATATATATACATATATATACACACATTATATAAATAAAAACATATATGTGTGTGCGTGAATGCTTCACCCTGGACAGGAATATAATATACATATAGCAAATGACCCAAATTTGCCATACTTTGGTGATTATCTACTAACAATAATTTATCAAGTCCCTACTACTAAGTAACAAAGATATTTGTGTTGCTCATCTGTGGGGTCCCTGTAGAAAATAACTATTTATAACTGATATTTTGAAGGAGGCAGTATATTTTTAATATATTCTTGGATATTACAGATTTGGCTGAATTAAACACTAATTAACAGATAAAGAACGAAGAAAAGCATAGAAAAAAAAAAAGAACTATGGGCAGAAGGGGTATTTGATTTAAAAATAATAATAGGGAAGAAAAATAAAACTGTTTCCAAATTTTAACAATAGACTTACAGCATAAGATATGTGCTTTAACACAATGAACATGGTTTTGTAGGCATTTTTTATGGAAAATCATAATTTCGAACATATACTCTTGCATTCTCACACTTATATAAACACACACACAGACGTACTCTAAATTTGAATTTAGGTATTAAACACTATTGAATGAACCACCTAATATCGTCTCCTTTTCGTCTCTCTCTCTTTCGCCTCAAAATAAATATTTATAATACTATCATTAATTCCATTTTTTTTTCTTGTTGATGCTTAAATAGCTTCATTTATTTGTGTAACATTTTGCTTGTTTTCCTGAACCTTCTTTTAGATGTCCTATATGCTTGGATGGCTATCGTTCGAGCAGAAAAGCAATGATTTATCCATGTCGTCACACTTTCCACATTATGTGCATATGCCAGTGGATGAAGGTATGAAAGCAATCATTTTGTATGCATATTACCTTCAACATAGTTTAGTTGGGATAAGCTTTACAAATGTAGTTTTCCTGACCCACTTTGGTATCCACCTCTAAATAATATTTATGGATGCTCCTTTAGTATGCTTCTCATATTCCCACACACACTTGTTCTAGCCAAAAAAAAGATGCGATCTTTATATTATTTAAATATTTCACTCATTAATCTTGTTTGGATTTCAATCCTTTCTAATTAGTGAACTAAACTTCATCTGGAAATGATCATGTACTGCAGCGATAGTGAGAGTGCTTTCTTTATTGTATTTTGACAAATAAAACAGAATTTTTTTTGGGCATCAGTTAGAAACAACTGGTGCTTTCTTTTCATCTCAATGTCCTTTTTTTATCCTAATATTCATAACCATAAGGTCTTTATATTACAAATATTTATAGACTGGGTTAAAAGAAAAAATTCCACCTGGAAAGCAGAGAAATACATTTGTTGGAGTAGACATTGGAATGTAGCTTCTCATGCTCTGCCCACTATTTGTGTGGCAACTCTATAAATATTTTACTACAATGTGTAGAGAGTGTGTGTTTCTCTGTGTGCATGTGTGTGTGAGTGTGAGTGTGCATGCATGTTGGCATCATGCATGTATGCATGTGCATGTACATATGTGTGCATGCATGTGTGTGCACATATGTGTTCATGTATTCATGTGTTGTGTGTGTGCATGCATGTGTGCAAGTGTGCATGTGTACATATGTACATGCATATATGCATGCTTTTGTGTAGTGTTTGGTGTGTGTATGTATTTTTGTGTTAGAGATTTTTTTATTTCAAACATAAGCATACATACAATACAGAAGTAAAGATCACTTATTTTTATTTTATCCTGCAAGCTGAGACATAATATGCTTTTAATACAAGAGATAGAACAAACTATCGGTAATTAATTTCATATAGTCAACATAGTTTAAAATCATCGAAAATTTGAACTGGTACTGTTGATATGTTTAAAGTATTACATTGTTTGTTAAATGATTTGTGTAACACTTTTCAACAGGAAAGCATTTACAACCTGACTATTTCTTGTGGACACCTATTCCTAGTGATTATAGGATTTTTTGACTAATTACAATCTAGTATTATGTCACTCTTTAACGTTCATTTATCTTTCCATAGAACAATGAAACCTGTCCAGTGTGCAGGACGGTATTGCAATAGCCATGCTCGGAATTATTAGACTGATGTATGCATTTATATAGCAGTTAATCTTATGTGAATAAAATTTTGTTCTACAAATATTGTACTACATTTTTCTTTTTGTTGGGAAAAGGGGAGGCTTAGGTTGCTGCATTTAAAGATATATTGTGGCTACAGTGATCTGGAGTGGAAAGTATTGCAATTGGAAGTCCCAAAGTTGCCATAGTGTTATATACCATGCTTTATATATTATTAAATATTAATAATTTCGCTGTACTTTCTAAGTACAATAAGTTCCAGGGTTATTCTATATATTAGAACTTCCTGTTCGTTGACTATGATTAAAACATGCTTTCAAATGAATTATGTTGCTGCAATCTTAAAAATTCTTCTAAGATTGCCTCTTAGGATTACATTTCCAAGTGTATTTGGACTGCATGAATCAATTTTTGCAATTTAAAAAAATTTTATAACGGGAGGGATGGGTATCTATATCCAATGCTGAGTAGTTATGGAATTGTAGGCATCCATGCGAGCACGACCATATTTCTATTTAAAATGGGTCCTTTGAGCTTCAATAAATCAATTTTCTATGTCTTATTCATGCACCTTTAATAGAAACAATAACCATGAAAGTGTATGCCTTCTTGATGTGTTTACAATTAATCATGGTATTAACTCCAATTTTCAAAATATGTATTGATTTGTCCTTATAGATAAAGCACGGAATGACTGAATTTATGTGTGTGTATCTGTCTCATTGTCTGTCTGCCAGCCTGCCTGTCTGAAAGAAAGCTGCCTACAATACCACTACAATATAATATATATTCAATTAAGGTGGTGTGAGTTAAATGTAGATCAAAAATAGATGAATTGAAAAAAGTAATTTACAGGAACATTTTGTGCTTAGCATAATAATATAATCCTAGGATTTCATAAAGGGAGGAGAATAATAGCAACAAAAAAATTATGTCTCAACCTACAATATATGTTTTGACAGAAATAGTATCAGTAGACAAAATCTAACACCAATATTTTAGCAAAATTTATCAAGAATTCAACATTACCACATGAAAACTGTCCTATATATTATTTGTGTAACCTCCCTGCCAGCCTGGCTGTGTGACTACTGGATAAACTTCTGACTACGGGTTCCAAGACCACCTTTAATCTTAATCTTCTCCTTAGGTCCTCCTGAAGTAGAGTGATGTTGACTAGAATACAACAAAAATGTTAAATTCCTTTCAGTAACCAAGCTATGATATGGTTATTATAGCATTCTGCTTAATGGGATCACTGTGATACATTCAGGTAAATACTACACTGCTAAGAAATTAATTTGCTTCGAGTTTTCGAAAGTTTATGTTTCATAAGTTAAATCAAGTATTTTCCGAGTCCATTCTCTCACAATTCCCATTGTATCATGTAGTTTTATGATATGGACTATTAATTTAAAGCAATTGCATGCATTAGTGAATGCATTTATCGGTTGAACAAGGGCTAAAGATGAAGAGGGGCTAAAGATGAAGAGGGGATGAAAATTAATAGGGGCTTAACTGAAGATTAAGAATGAAACTATTCAAAATAATTTGTATGCCTGTGTATGTGTGTGCTTGCATGTGTGTATGTGTGTCTGCATGTGTGTGCATGTGTGTGCATGTGTGTGTACATGTACACTTGCTTACATGGGTGTGTGCATGTGTGGGTTTGCCTGTACCTATACCGTGCTGAATATGGAGTAAGGATAAAAGTGGAAAGGGTCTGCAGACTGATGTCTGTGTCCCAGTCTGTGTGTGTGTTTATGTTTTTGTGTGTTTTTTTTGGTTTGTGTGTGTGTGTGTTTGTGGATGTGTCCCTCTGAGTGTGTTTGGATGTGTCCCTCTGTGGGTGTGCGTGCACGTGGTTCGTCAATGTGGGTGTAACTCCATCTGTCTATATGTGTGCCCCTTTGTGTGTGTGTGCCCATCTGTGTGTGTCCCTCTGTGTGTCTGTGTCTGTGTGTCTATATGTATTTTTTGATTCTGTGTGTGTGTGTGTGTGTGTGTGTGTGTGTGTGGATATACCCTTTTGTGTGTGTTTCTCTGTGTGTTCATGTGTTTATGTTTGCGTGTGTTTATGTGTGTGTGTGTGAAAGCCAGAGCTTTACTTGAATAATTGGTGTTTCAAATATAGCAGGAGCATACTCAGGTTAGCTTGATAAATTAGTGTGATAGTGTGATATAGTTCTACAATGCCCAGCTAAATGCCCACCTAAGTGTTACAATGAGTATCCCTTGATAATACATCTTTCTTCTTTTATTAATTTTTTTTTTTTTTTTTTCTTTCATCAACTTTGTTTTGCCATAAGCCACCCTTATTCTATACCTGATCAATTTATTCCAATATTGACTTCATTTAGCTAATATTTTATTACCTAATTTTTAAACAAATATATTATTACACAATTTGTGACACTGTGCAATGGAAAGTTGCAATTGTAGGGACATTACCAGACCTTGCCACACTGGCCTTCTCTGCTCTGAGTGAAAGTGAATTTAGATTACTAATGTTGATCCTGCATTCAGAAGTCCATTAAATTGAAGCCTCTATAGCTTCATACTGTTCAGTATTACCACAGTAAAGTGAAGTTTGATGTCAATAAAAAGAGAATTAATAATAAACCAAAGAATATATATACTATTTTCTAGTGATGAGGTTTTTCTAATGGAAGGATGCCAGCATCTCATTAAAAAGCATGATAAATGTGAATGCCACTTGGAAGCAGTAGATATTATGATTGTTATTCCTGAATCTACCAGAAGTATTTGAAAACAGCTCTCACAGCAGCATGCTGATCAAGAGAAAAGAACAGGAACACTTTGTCATGCATATTCATGGCTATCAGCTTTCCTTGTAGACAAGGTTTTGCTCTGAGAAGCTGTGGATATAATGCAGATAGGATTTTCCTCCAGTTAGAATCAATTGGTTAAGTATAACTCTGTCATAAATACTCACCTTGAAAGACCCAAACAAAATAATACCACCCACACATCACCACATGTACTAAATGAAATAATTGATATAGGTAAGAACATAACTATGAAATATTTTTATTTGATAAAATAAGAAGTTTAAATAATTTTTGGATAATGGTGGATGAAATTATTTTCTTTTTTATAATGAAGTTATAGATTTATGTTTACTTTGTAAACCATGAAATCAGAGAGGATTTTTTGCAATATATTAAATTAACTGGAGTTACTGGCAAGGTTATGGCTACCTCTATCCTCAATGACAATGACCAATTATGTCTGAATGTCAAACACGTTTAAGACATAGGTATGATTGAGCATCCAATATGTCCCGTCAATGGATTGGGCCGCAAATTGACTGTCTATCTGCTATTTGTAAGATATAAAAAGCTATCATCATCAAAAATATTTTTTCGGCCAAGCAACACCTGGTATATAAATAGTGTTTCCTGGGGTAGTATAAAAATAGAAATATTTTAATGTTTCATTGATCATTTTGACAAGCCAGGGTACAAAATTAATTCCTGTTTAGAGAATCTTCTTTCAAAACTATGTAAGGTGATGATTTTTATGAAACTTGAAAACTGTTTACTTCTTTTAGGAGGGTGATTTGGACAGCTATTTTCTATGTACCCAACTTCAAACAGTCAGAGCACATTTCGTAGAAGTCCATGGCCATGGTGAAGTTGCAATGGAACAATTACTTTATTGAATGGTAGACACGCTTTTCATCTCTTTGGATGGTAAGAGAGATCTGTCTCAAGTTTATCGCCTTATGTAGCTTATTCTACCACTGCATGCAACCAGTTTTACATCTGAGAGGTGATGTGGCAAACTGAGATGGTAACCCTGCTGAGATTGTATTTTTGGGATTATGCCCTGCCCAACCTGAATGACATTACCACCATGGTAAGATTGGATATCAGGATTTGTAGGGTTAGTACCGCAAGCCAATGTGTCAAGAGTGTGAGTAAAGGGTGTTGATAGCAATGTTATATAGTATGGTGGTCCCATAAAATCATTGGCCTATATTATCCCATTTATGATCCTTGAGTTAGTACCATTGGACTCAGTAGCTTCTTGACTGTAATCCACTGAATTCAAGGGTCTATCAGTGGAGTGGGTAGATTATCTCACTGTGAAAGGGAATGCCACATATAGTTTCTGGTGACTTACTCAATTAATAAATGCCCACCAGGTTTTTCAAAGTAAGTGGCCAAAAATATCAAGTACTGGGTCAAGTAACATCCATTAAATGCTCTAATTGCTAGAAGTAGGTTTATTAAATAATAAAGTTTATTATAAGTATGGCATATTTATAGCAATTTCTTATGGATGCACAGTATTATAAATTGGGTAACAAAATAATTGTTTACAAATTATGTAATTAGATATTTGTTAAATGCAGTCCATGTTACAACAAACTGGATCAGGTATAGATTAAGGGTTACCTTTGGCAAACTAAAAAGAGCCAGTAGAAATTATTTAAAAACATTGAAAAGAGAAGAAAGGAATATTTTATCAAGAAATACATGTTTTCATGCTTACATGGGCATTCAAACATTATATCATGCCAACCTGTGTATGCTATATCACATTGCTTTGTGAAGCTAACGTGGGTATGCTACTGCAATATTTGATGCATTAATGCTCTAAATATTGCCCTGGAATGCCTTATAAGCTACATTCATTTGTCGCAAATTTCAGTTTGTCTGTGACTTTATATATACATATATATATATATATATATATATATATACTTTAGTAACATATATATACACATGTATAAATGTATATTTACACATATATTCCAGCATATATACAAACACATGCACACATACGCACAGATACGCACACATATACACACATGCACACAAATATGCACGCAAATATGCACGCATATACACACACACACATATATAAATGCATATACACACATATACACATATATAAAGCATATGTGCACATATATATGCACATATTCTTCCAACCATTTGCTGCTGAGCTCCAATGATACCTCTAGCATATGGAGATGCAGGCCGATCAGGTTGAGTCTATATTGATGATCAGGGTCAGAAAGAGCAGGAAATGTTGCTGATTGTGAAGCCATTGCTGTGTGAACATGGTGTGGAGTATTGGTACAGAATCCTCGGAATTATGGAATGATGTTGGTGCTGATGGTTTGTCAGACTACCTTGGTCAGGCCAGGATTATTGCAGTGCAGAGCATTCTCAAAGTCGATGAGTCGCTGCTCATGTCAATGCTTCTTCTCGTCTTTACAATGCTTCTGATTGTTTTCAGCTTCTATATTGAGAGGCTCTACACTGTGTTGGATGGTCGTGTACTAAGGTTCATCCTCTTGTGCAAGCTCTCTCCAGGTTCCAGACAAACTAAACTTTTATGGTCACTTGCCACAACGTCATTCAATCAGCACTTCTGTCTTCTTGCAGAATGTTTCCATCCAGGAGGGACACAAACAAGAAACATCCTTGGTAGCCCATCTTCAGGCATATTTGAAAGGTGCAAAAAATGCTGGGATGGATATTTTCTTCTGCTTTGCCTCATGTGCATGGTGGTATGGCACTTCTTTTCTCTGACTGAAACACCTATGATAATCAAAAGGCAACCAATCACAAAGGATTCCACATGGCAAACATGGGCCTCTAGAAAGACATTGCTCTCCAGACCAAACATATACATATATATACACATATATACACACATATATACAAATATATATATACATATGTGTGTGTGTGTCATGTTTTACACATTGTCATCTACATGGCTCGAATGCATTCTTATATTTTTGTGTATATTAATATACATATATACATACATACATACATACATACATACATACATACATACATACATACATACATACATACATACATACATACATACATACATACATACATACATACATACATACATACATACATACATACATACATACATACATACATACATACATACATACATACATACATACATACATACATACATACATACATACATACATGCATGCATGCATGCATGCATGCATGCATGCATGCATGCATGCATGCATGCATGCATACATACATACATACATACATACATACATACATACATACATACATACATACATACATACATACATACATACATACATACATACATACATACATACATACATACATACATACATACATACATACATACATACATACATACATACATACATACATACATACATACATACATACATACATACATACATACATACATACATACATACATACATACATACATACATACATACATACATACATACATACATACATACATACATACATACATACATACATACATACATACATACATACATACATACATACATACATACATACATACATACATACATACATACATACATACATACATACATACATACATACATACATACATACATACATACATACATACATACATACATACATACATACATACATACATACTTTGCTCTAGTGTCATGGATAAGTCCATGTATCAAGAAAATAATGGATAGCAACTTGTAGATAGGTACCAAGTCAAAGGTTTTAGCAAGCATGCTAACTTTCAACATCAAGTAAATCCCAGTGGCTGCATTATAACAGAAAGATCATATATACCTCATGACAACTCTTCATGATTATCACCTAGTAAAACCAATGTAAACTTTCATATTTATCATTTGGTGTACCCCACGTAAACTCTGCATGAATACCAAGGAATATATTCCACATATGTAATAACTTTTATGTATAGTATTCTTTTCATTCTGATTAATAGTTTGTATCTGCTTCAATAGTAACATTGCGCACTCAACAAGTACTATTCACAATTCATTTCAATTAATGAAAGTGAAGATACAACTGCAGCAAAACTTTAACATCCAGGTAATGAAATCATTACATGTAAGTATCATTGGTAATCATCATACTTTCATTAAATGGATATATATAATTGTTCTTCCTTTAATCTTCTTCAATATGAGCACTGAAAGCAAAAGTTACTAACAATAAACAAAAAGAAATTTTTTTAAAAGTAACAGCCGGACAAATTCATTGAAATATTTTTTTTAATGCATAAGGTAAGAAATCATGAATGTAAGCGTATTACTTATTATTCCATGAGTACTGGAGAGTATCATATTTATGGTATCCACCCACCAACATCTCATCATTTTGAAACATGTAATAGAAGTGAATTTTTTAATGCACTTATTTTTTTTATCAATTTTTCTTGTGAGATTTATAACCAGACTAAAAACTTTGAATAAAATATGCATTAAATCAGTTTTACTATAATTTGCAGTGATGAAGTCCTCATAGCAGTTGAAACTATAAGCTTAATAAAATGGGGCTTTTGATCTTCAAAGTAGTGTCAAACTTTACATGGAAGTTTCACCAAGGAATATATTAATGTGAATCTTGCTTGTATCCCCACCCCCAAAGATCAAGTGCTACAATCAGAAGAATGATTTCAATCTATGCAGGTGATTTTATACTAACCGATGCCTCTAATTGCCTAAACAATAGTGTCAGATGGTTTTAGGTATATATATGGCTTTTTCCTATTCTTATACAAGCATCCTGACATTGCATTAACTCCTCCAGTTCCACATGGGAATTATATTGTATGTGAACAGATATATTTTTTTAATACATACTTAGTATTTGAGCCCAAGACTAGTTTGGGCTCTACAATTCCATTGGAAATATCATGATCATCACATGCATTAGCCACGCATGCAATACTCAAAACAGTAGATTTAATATCACTTCATTCTTACAAAACACTAAAATTATCCATGAAAATTACTAAGTATGATAAAATAATAACTGGACAAATTGCATGTGTCATTACGTAATCTCAAAAAATTCTGAGTGAATTCCAATATCTAACTGTTCATATAGATGTATAAAGGTGAATTAAACAATATGAAAGAAAGAGAGAAGAAAAACTCATTTCTTGTATTTAGCTGACATAGCTAATATAACAAAAGAAGAATAAAATAGGATGCAATCTTCAAAAACATTTTTTGTGCCATACACCTGTCATGCCTACAATTATTTTACAATGTTCTGATTGATTCCCACATTATGATGTCATTGAATTTTACATAATTGATCCAACACATGATTTACTTTTAGGCACAGCTAAATACATATCAGTATAAATATTCACTGAAATAATAAAAAAAAAATAACCAAGTATGTATATATTTCAAAAAAATTTTTTATGCCTTAGTGACTCCTAGGACATCATTTGCATTTTGTTTTAAATCACTTCTGGATTTACAAGCTTTACTGCTGAACAGAAACAAAGGTGTACCTTAATATATTCACTCTGCTCTTTAAAATGAAATATTTTGCATTAATATTATAATTTTTGGTTTATATCTACCTCTCCACAGCTCTCTTGATTACTTTGTTTGGATTTAGGGCTGCTTTATTCATTTTGTCATTTAACTTTGAATATACCAATGGTGTTTTAGATTCTTACCAAACAAATTGCCATGATATTTCTTAGTAACTAATCCTACTACGCACCTCAATATTTCTTCTTGGATCATGCTGTATTGGAAGGAGCATTCTCTCAATATTTATTTTAAAATATCTATTTAATGTTGACTTAGAGAATTTTTGCATAAATTTAAATTTGAAATTTTTCCTTCTAAACATCATAAACCAGTTAAGCTCCCTTTCTAAGTCTTGCATAATCAAAACCTTAAGTTCTAAACCAAAAAATATATATTACAAAAGAATTTCTAAATTTTCAAGAATTATTTCAAGCCGATTTATGCTGGAAATTTTCAAGACACTTCAATTTAATTAATTAGTAAATTTGAACTTTTAAATGGATGTCTTATATGAAAATGGACCAAATGGCTTTATGGTTTCATTACAATCCTTTGTTGTTATTTTCGCATTAATACAAATATTAAAAAATTTGTTCAAAATTGTTCTAGAACAAATTTTGGTATTGAGTGCACATTAATACTAACTGCACCAAAAGATAATGCCCTAATATATGTTTGGTATAACCGCATTGATGAAATACTCTCTCCAATTACATTAATGATGTTTAAGCAATGTTTAATTTAATGTTTGGTCAGCATTTGTATTGTGTGTGCCATGAGTAGCACTGCCACAGGCTTCACACAGGATGACATCATTGAAACACTGCGAGCTATGAACATGGTCAAGCACTGGAAAGGACAAATGGTTATCTGTGCGACTCCCCAGTTGGTGGAGGAGCATATGAAATGTGGTGAATATCGCAGGCCAAGGATCACTGTGGATCCCGACTATCTAAGCTGGAGCCCGAAGCAAAAGAAAATGAAGTCAATCAAGAAGCATTGATTTAAAAATGTTTATTATATAACGTAGATTTTAAAATGTTGATTTAGAAACATTGATTTAAAATATTCATTAAGAAACACTAATTTAGATACATTAATTTCATGCTTTGATTTAGAAATATTGATGTGAACACATTAATTTTGAAATACTAATTGGTTGTGTTATGCGCTTTGCTTTTTTAATGTACCTAACCATTTGATAATTCACTTCTACCAATTGATTTCAAATATTTCATGAAAATGTAACACTACATAGTGCGTACCTTGCTGTGCTTGCGTGCATTTAGTCGTGTGTATGGGTTGCATGCTTTTTTGTGCTTGCATGTTGTAATATGTTGGTGGATGCATGGACCATCCAGGTATCAAGAATACGGATGGCTCTGTTTCTAAACAAGTTCAGCCATGTTTCTCGACTGGACCAACCTAGTATTAAAACAGAAAAAAATCCACTATCTTAACAGGACCTACACAAGGTCAAAACTGCACCAACCTGTTATCTGAATTGGACCAATCCAGTGTCTTAATTGAACCGGTATTGCATCTGAACTGGACCAATAAAATGTTCTAACTATACTAACCAGTTTTTGAACATAACCAACCCAGTCTGTACTTGACAAGCCCGGTGTCTGTGTTGCACCGGTATTGTTATGAACTGGATGACTCATTTTCTAAACTTGAACAACCAATATTTTGTATTGGACCGACAAAGTATCTGAATTTGACCCTATAGGTGTCTGAACTGGAAAGATTCATTGATTTCATGGCACTAACCTGGTTTCTGAACAGGACCAATTGATTGTTTGAACCGCACCAATACAGTGTCTGTGTTCGACTAAATCCTTCTCTGAGCTAGACTAATTCAATGTTTAGACTAGACCCACCGAGTGTCATATCCAGACCAAACAAGTATCTGAACTAACCCAGACCAATGTCCAAATTGAAGCAACCCAGTGTCTGAACTTGACTGACCTGGTGTCTTAACTGAACCTGCCAAGTGTTTGAAATTGATGAACCCATTGTCTCATCAAGACCGACAAAATTTTTTGAACTAGACCAGCTCATTCTCATTTCCTCAACTCGATAGGCAATGAATATTAACCATACTGACCCATTTCAGAACTTGACCGACCAAGTGCAAACTTGCTGATCTGTAGTACAACATACACAATATATCCAGGGAATTTCTGCACTCCAAGCCTGCATTCCAAACCAGCAATGCTTGGAATACAAACCTTAAGTCCAATGCTCCTGCATCCCAATGCTCCATTCAAAGGTTTCTGTTCATGCATGCAAACCATACCTGCAATCCAGTGAACCTCCAGTTTAAACATGCAGTCCAAGCCTGCTGATCAAGCCAGCAGTCCAAGCCTGCATTCTAAACCTGCCATCCTAGCTTGCAGCGCAAGTCTGCTGTCCGAGTTGCACAGCAAGTCTGCAGTAAAATCCTGCAGTCAAAACCATCATTCTGGGCCTACTCTCGGAGGTGGCAGTCCCAGCTATTATTTCAAGCTAAGCCCTAATTCCAAGCCTGGATTCCATGGCTATCCACTTCAGGCCTGCAGTCCAGTCGTGACTTCATAGACACCTGCAATCCACAGTCTGAGATTCCTGCAGACCAAGGATCATAAAGTCCAAGCATGCAGTCAAACTATGCACTTTTATCCTGCATTTCGAGACTGGAATTCAAACATGCAGACCAATGCACCTGCAGTACGAGCCTGGAGTCCAAGCCTGCATTGTAGCCTGCTGGCACAATGTGAACTCCAGATATGTAGTCCAAGCCTGCTGTCCAAGCCTGAAAATCTTGAGTGCAAGCTTGCAGTCCAAGCCTGAAGTCCAAAACTAAAGTCCATGGCAAAATGTACTAGCCTGCAATCATAATCTTAGATCACAACATAAGGCTCCTGCAGTTCAAGGCTCCACAGTCCAAGCCTGAAATACTTGTCTTCAGTATAAGCCAACATTCCAATCCTGTAATCCAATCCTGCACTCCAATCTGGCACCCCAAGTTTTCAGTTCAAAGTTCTTAAAGTCATAGTTTGCATTTTAGACTGCTTTTAGGCCTGCAGTCCAAATCTGTGGCCCAAGCCTTCAGTCCAATCCTGCTGACCAAACCTGAAGTTCGACCATGCAATTTAACCATGCACTCCAAGACACCTGCACTCCAAGCCTGCAGTACTAGCCTGTTTTCATAAAGGGAGTGAAGTTTTGTGTGTCGGTTGTAAAGAAATAATGATTAAATGTAGCAAGGGTTACTTTTTTATTGCACATTTGAAAGGTCCAACCAGTAGAGCTGCCTTACCTCATTTAAGTTCATTAGTAGTTAAACTGATTTTTTCAATTGAGTCAAAGTTATTGTGAACATCTTCACCAATAATTTTTTACATGTTTTCTTATTAATTAATACATTTGAATGTGATGCTAAAATGAGTGAAAATGATCTTCTCATTGAGCAAATTTAAAAAAATAAATAAATTTTTTAAAAATTTAAAAAAATTCTACCTCATGCACCTCAATATATCTTTTTGGATCATGCTGTATTGGAAGGAGCACTCTCTCAATATTTATTTTAAATTTTTTTTTGGAATTGATCAATAGATGATTTTGAGTTGAATTTATTTCCTTTTCCTAATAATTATATCCAAGATCTATAAATAATGAATTTTGTTGTATTGTGATTTATTCCTGTTTGTTATTCAAAACAAGTAGATTTCTATCAAGATACATTGTTATAAAATATTAGTCTATTAAAACCACTTTGGTGCACTTCTTCTTCATTATGTGTAAAGCAAAAAATTACCAAATAAATTGTACTTCCCAAAACATACACCTTGACCTCATCACTTGAATTACATTTGTTTAGATACTCTCCAATCATTGTTATTTCTATTCAAACTTCTACCTGTAGCAAAATGTTGCCCACAATATGCCAGATTAGCATCTGAAGAAAAGCACTTGCATTGAAACTTTTCATTAAACCATGTTCTGAAATTCTTGCACTTCTTAACATTTTTATAGATGATGAAACAAGCAATTTTTTTAATTTTTGGTTGACATTTTTTGGATTTCCATTGCATTGCTCCATTAATGAAAAGAGCACAATCGTTTGTAAATACAAATACAAACACAAAATTGGAATAAAGGTATCAATCGAAAAGATGTGAAAAAAAGGGATGGGAGGTGGAGGAATGTAACCACAAAATTGTCAATTCTGATGGGTGCCACATTAGTCCTGACCATTTCCAGTCATGCCAGATTAGCATCTAAAGCAAAGCATTTGCATTTAAACTTTTCATTAAACATTTTTATGAAATTCTTGCACTTGTTAATACTTTTATAGAGGATGAAAGGAGTAGGAATGTAACCACAAAATTGTCAATTCTTGACTAATTTAATTTCGTTACATGTGAACTTGTATTGGGGGGGAGGGGTGGAGGGGCGGTGGTTTGATGGGTGTCATATTAGTCCTGACCATTTCCAACCTAGATAGCAGTTAGAGCAAGCTGAAAGGTGTTGATTAAATGACAGTTAAGGTTAACCTTGTGAGTATGAATTTTTTTTTTTTTTTATGATTAAGTGGAAGTATAAAATTCATATTACATTCTAACCCAATCACAACACCCCACCATCCCCTTCTCCCCATAACCAGCTGAGACTAAACGTGTACATTGGAAGGGGATTGGGGCAGGATAAAGCCACCAGGTTATTTTTTACAGAAGTGAAGATTATTATTACAGTATCAATACATTCTTCAAAAGAATATTCTTTGATTGTGATATATTTTGGAAGCTTAGAAGTGTTTATTTAAGTTTAAACTTGCATAATAATTAATTAGAAGATAGAATAAATCTGTTTACTCTAATTCAAATAAGAAGTGAAAAAGTGAAAGTAATTGTCTTTCATACAAGAAGCTGTTAAAATGAACTCGATCGATGACTGTGCATAAAGCAATACCTTAATCAGCTTTAAGTTCTGAATTTTTATCACTAAGAGCTTTAGTAGCCACCACTACAAGGATAAATTTGCATACTTGAATTTTTTCAAAATTAAATTATTCTTGACATCATTCAAACCTTTGTAGATAAAAAATAAAATATCTGTGAGTAATTCATTAATCCAGGCAGAGCGACTGGTCAAGTTTTCAAACAATCTTAATAAACATCAGTGGCATATTTGAGTGAATAGTTGCAATATATGTGCCAGCATAATTGTCTCCACCAAAATTGCAAATTTTTTTAAAAGAATACATTTTTTTAAAGGATTTACGACTGTGAAACGGTTACAGTTTCAATGGATTGAAGACTGTGGAACACTTGGGGATGTGCCAAAGTTTGATGTTCCATTTTTGATAGGATACAGTTTCCACTCCTATTGCTCTAATAGTTGTGGGCTAAGGTGAGGGAGGAAGCAAAAAAAAACAGGGAGGAAAAAGGGAAGGTGTGGTAAGAAAGGATGAAAAAGGGGTACAAAGTAGAAAAAAGGAACAAAAATTAGAGGAAAAATGAAAAAAAAAAAAAGAAATATCAAGATTAAGAAATCAAGAAAAAATTCATAGCAACCCAGACTTGGTTTTAACCCTGGAGTTCTAGCTTAGTTAAAATTGAGCCTTGGATTTGGTAAGCATTTTATTTTTGGTAAGAAAAATTTGAGTTCATTTTCTTCACAGAGTAGTGCCACATTAAGAATTCTTTGGGGTGAAAACCTTAACAGGTGCCCAAAGATCATGGTAGTGCATTATTAAATGTGTGTGTTGTTACATATGCCTGGTCTGGGGAATCTGCCTAATAAAGTTTAGCATCAGTCACTACATTCCTTTCCACAATAATCAAAACAATTTCAAATTCATGCAACATTATCTGATATTCTTGCAAATCCCATCAGAGTTGCACCTTGTTGCTTAACCAAAAGTTTGTGTATTCAACTTAAAACACTGCAGCTCATGAGCATATTAAAGCTTTCCTGAAACATTAATTTGATTCATGCTGCCAGTGCATTCTTAGGGATGCGGTTGTCAGAAATTTATAAATCTGCAGAAATGGAAGATTCAGTCTTGGAGCATTCCATTCTTCCATCAATGTAAATTGAGATGTAAAAGACACTGCCCACCTCATCCTTACTGTGCCCTGTATGATTTCAGGAGGGAGGCCTATGGAAGTCAGGAAGCTCGCTAAGCCCATAAATCTTGAGTAGTTAACCACTAGCCACATTGCCCAAGCTGAACATTATCAATGGGTATCTTAGAGAAGGTTTGTAACCTTATTTTCCTGACCCTGTGCTCTAACATAACCCACTCACACTATTGATTCTGCATGTTGCAATTTCTGTCATAACAGCTGCTTTTTGCAATGTGAAAAATTTGTTCATGCAGAAAGTGGAGAGTAGAATTGTAAAGATGGGGGCTTGGACTGCGGATTCGAACCTCAGGCTTGGACTGAAAGCTTGCACTCAGACATGGATTGCAGGCTTGGAATATAGGCTTAAGTACATGCTCAGAGTGAAGGAACATTGGACAGCAGGTTTGGACTGCAGTCTTGCACAGCAGGCTAGGTTGCACTGCAGGGGAGATGGAGAGCAAATTTGGATTTCATGCTTGCACTGCAGGAATGGAATGCATGTTTGGAGTCCTGGCTTGGACTGCAGGAAGCTTGCAATGCAGTGTGGGACTGCAGGCATGGACAGCAGATGACTGGGATGAATGTTTGGATATCAGGTTTGGAATGCATGGATGGACTGCAGGCACCGACGGGATGCCCGAGCTAAGTAAACAAGATGAAAATCCGAGGGCACACTCTGGCTGTCTGACACACAAGGAGAGAGCTCTGTAATTATTGTCACAAAGCCCATCTCATGACATACAAACAAATTTATAGACTAAGCCTCTGTCAAAAAAAGTCAAATCTAGGAAAAATTATTGAAATCAGGTTTACACAGACTGACCCATTCATTCAATGCTCAGGGGAAATCCACCATATTGGAAATGCCATCTTATGACTAATAGTATTAATGTTACCACATTGGTCTTCTACGTTGGTGGAACTCTCCACTTCTACCCCCACCCAAACCATTCCCATGACTAACTGGGAGTGGTGTGACCATACTTTTTGAAGGCCCTGCCCCATCCTCAGCTGAAATGGATGGCATGTTCAAGAAAGGGAAACTCTGACAACTGATTACACCACTGTTGTTTCTGTTTAATGGTTTAAGCAAAAATAATCATGTACCATTTCAACATTTTTTGGGTTTAACTGGAGGTACCAGCTACCCACCAAGTAGGATATTGTCCCCCCTGGCGCATACAAAGCATATTCCAAGCATCCTGAATTTGTATCCACCATCATCCCCCCACCCTCACCGAAAATACTACAAACTGGACTGCATCATCATTATATTTGGCTTCTCTGCTGCCATCATAAGAAGAGTTTGGTTCAATGTTTACCCTTTACCTTGTCTGAACGAAAAAATTTGGTTCACGTTTTTTCACATTTTTCTTTTTTTTTTCAAGTCCCTCCTTTTTTTAACGGTTCCTTGGCAACCCAAGCAAAAAAAAATTGCATTTCCGTGAAAAAGGAGAAGCTTTTGCCTAGGACAAGGATGGATTCTGAAGGTACGCTGTTTTCTTGGGAAAACTTCCCCATTCAGTTTAGCGCTTCACCTTATTCTTTTTCCTCTAGATGATAGTGATAGTGGGAGAAGCTGCGGTTAGCGTAAAAGTGCATCGGTTAGCGTAAAAGTGCACCGGTTAGTGGCAAAATAAAAGGACCCAACAAGATCAAGAAGCCCACAGTTCCTGTAAGAGCTAAGTGTATCATAAGATTTACTGAATTAAACTGACCAACTGGTGAAGTTTCTGCAGTGGTAATTATTCATACTCCATTTCTTTTTGCCGTGTTTATGCTAAATACTGTTTGATCACTGCTTTGAACAACAACACTGTCTTCCAAAGTATCCATTAGCATAACCAATTTGAAATAATTTCTTTTTATTCCTGGTAATATCAAGTAAAATAAGGTGTGTAATAGCATCATCATGTCTTTGTAGAAAGCATGCTGCCCAGCCCATGCACAGTAGAATTATAGTCAATACAGTAGCATACAGTACACATTAGGTTTAGCATCTAAGCTTTTGAACTAGCAAGAACACACGCACACACTATCTGATAATGGAAATACAATACCCTTTGTTACTCCTTCATTATTTAGTACAATTTGCTTACACTCTGAATATGTTGTATGTGGTGTTGTGTTTGTGTCTGCCTGTGCATGTGAGTGTTAATTATGTTTCTTGTTCACACAGGCCTGGGCTAAGTCTGGTATAAGTGCTAGTCATACTAACTTATATAGCTACTATCTGGTATCTAGCAGTAGATTATATATTGTGTGTATCAATTAATTTTGTTATCCAGAAAGAGAAAGGTCTTAGGAGGGAACATGTAAGGGATTCTGAGGAAAATACGGAGAGGCGAAAGAAGCTACGAGATAAACTCTTGGAACGCAGTATGAGGAGGATAAAAGAAGCAAGTTCTCTAAATTCCTATAACCATTTTAAAGCTGATTCATGTAAAGCTGATTAGCACAAGATATTTGGTGCCATTCTTTCTAATATTTCCTAATCTTTTCATTATAATGCTTGCACATCAGGGATGTACAGATAATATATGCAATGTTAACGTGTGGTGTGTTGTTTGTGTCCCTATCAATTGTAACTTAGTCTCAACATTAGATTTTATTGAATGGCATTGCACATATCTTACACATGGGCAGTTATTCATACATTTCTTGTTGCTTATGATTGCTCACTTGAAAACAGGGAAGACTCTCCCTCAGGGTAGGAAACAACAGAAAAAAGAGTCCTGTAAGAAAGGAATCATAAAAGCAGTCAGTGAGAAGGCTCCCCCTAGTGTGAATCTCTCCCTGCTTGTCCCTGGAATTATCCTGCTCCAGGTGAGTATGTGGGTGCGCTTTGCATATTATCTTATCTAATTTAATAGGGACACTGCATTTGTGCACAATTAATGGAAGGAAATGTTAGTTTCCCGATGTATCTTTTGATTTATTTTGTTAATTCATTTAGCAGAGTAAACGGAAATATAAATTCTCTTAGCCACATTACATTAAATATGTCCATGATGCTAACATACCATTTCAGCAGTCATGTTCTGTGTGCATTGCTGTTAACATAATAGTTATCAATTGTTTTCCCAATATTTTAGTCACAAGTTCATTCCCCTCATGTATTGGTGTGGCTCTGTAAAACTGCTGTTGTGCTCTCCCTGGGGAGTCCAAGTGCCTGGACTGTGACAAGTGTGAAGAGGATCTTTCAGCATCCAAGTACTGCTGCTTCCTGCATTTCAGAAAGTGAGTGTGGAATCCATCTCAGTAATTGATGTGACCGCTTCATAAAAATATCATAGCCTGATGTGATACTTCTTAATGAGGTTTGCAGGTCATCTTAATATTGTTCTTGTTCTCTTCAACTGAAGGTAAGCATATGCAATGACTTCACGCAGTTCATTCATGATCTTATCTGAAAGGACAGGGGAAATTTATAAATAATGTATGACAAGTTAAAAAAAGTTTTAAAAGAATTACAAGCAAACAATAAAATTAACAAACTATTGCAACTAGTTTAAACTTGCAATGAGACACCCAAATTGAATCACTGCACAAAGTGGCATGTCAGAAACCGCATTGCCGGTTTGGCTCTCCATACAGTTGGTGTGCAATTCTAGGAGGGAGCCAACACAACTGGCCACAATATGGAACAGACCATGTCCAATGACTTATTCTTTGATTTTTACCAGCTAACTATTTTTTTCAGAGTCTCAATGTTACTTAATTGTGGATAGAGTTGTTGGTTTTTTAGAAAACTTCATGTTAAACTCCAGCACTAAGGTATCCTGTTATATTCCTGGTCATGGTTAGTCTTTCTCTTCCCCTTGGTTTATTCCCAATTTTTTATTAACTATTTACTTTCTTCCATTTTTTTTTTCCTCTTTTATTTCTTCTATTTTTAATTACCCTCAATATTAAATCAAGACATTAAATCTTAAGGGGTGCAATTTAAGATATGAAATTTTCAGTTTAGCTGGCACACCAGCAACAAAACCATGACCTTGATCATTAAAGATGGACATGGAAAATACCAGTTCTGTGGGATATGGGTTCATTGGAAATCAAACGATATGCCAATGTGTGCTAGTACAATGGGGATCCTTGGTACTGTGGCCATCTGTCCTTTCATTGCCCATGTGGTTGATTCCTATGCCATCTAGTATATGGTCTCGATGATGCCTCCTGGGCCATTGTGTAGATGAGGATCCTCCACATTCCTCATGTTAATCAGGTGAGCACTAATCCATAGGATGACATGGTGGGTTAGGAGGTGTGCAATTTCTTTCGAGACTGTTTGAGCACTCAGTTCAGTAGAGCAGAATATGAATCTCCATGTAATTGTAGAATTAACCTGTGGTTAATCTGTCAGATGCAGGGCAAAGATTGGCCCCTTCAATGAGTCTGTCCACATTGTGGCTTCTTTTCTGCTCCAGATTGGGATACATGTTGCTGATTCACACATAAAGACTATTATTGGCCCTTATCATAAGGGAAATTAATGGCATCTCCCGCTGTAACCAAGAGATGTTCCCATCACCCATCCTGAGCTATGATACTGCAAACTGACCCTGAACTTGGATTTCATAGTGTTTGATGGACCACTCATTATCTTGACAATGTGAAAGTTTTGGATGAGTGTTCCAAAGGCAGCTTAGAAGCAGGGAATGAAGAAATGTGAAATGGGGGCAAGTTATAGCAATCTAGAATAGAAAAGAACAAACTAATACCAAATCAAAACCCATGGTGTGCTGCTAAGAATCTTGGGTTACCTTTGATAGAGAGGCACCTGCTTTTTTTTAATTGCTACATCTAGGTATCTTCCAAATATTATTCTAACCTTAGCAAATATGAGCGTGCCCAAATTCCAATGTCACTGAGTTATGATGAAGCCGTCAACAGAAAATGCTCTTAGGAAATCCAGCTCCCAGTCTTAAAGAATTTATTGCTTGTTCATCGTCATGTGAGAAACATGATTTTAAGTTTATTTTTCTGTATCATCTATGCCTAGCCAGTCCGATATTGCTGCGATATTGTAGTGATATGTATTATGATTTCTCTGTGAGGGTTGCGCATAGAAGATGGACATCCCAGTGTGTCAGTGATTGGCTTCTCCAGTTCTATTGATGTCATAGCAGATGATCTTACACCATGGATATCCCTGAATACAAGTAGATGACAATGTTGTGTCATCATCTGCACACCCACACATCAACTATTCGGTCAATATATCAATGCTTTCCCACATATTATCAGCAAAAGACTTCATTGGAATCATGACCAAACAGGCTGAAGTACTCCCTGGCAGTGATGGTAAGAAATTTGTGTTTTCCGTATACTCAAATTTGCCGAAGTTCTGCAGCCAACATGAGCAGTACTTTGTTTAAAACCAGTGCCATTTGATATGTGAGCTTGAGCTAGACTGCAAGTGATGTTAATTCTATGAGGCTTTATTTAATTTCCTTTTGTAGCATTCCTTCAATTGCTATGTAATAGTAGACAATTCAGGGTGCAAGGTATAGCACTATCACATCTATTTATGCTAATTCACAAACATACCTAGATTAGTTTCAGGATTTGGCTTGACCAGTTTCGATAGTGTCTCCAACCTCCCTATAATACGTCTGAGCAAAATATGATGGTCCAATATTTCCCTTTTGGAAAGGAACGTGTGAACTTTATCTTCTTTGTCTGTTCCATCTATTCCTTGTTCAAAGCTAAATTGTGTCGCCTTAGTTATTGGAGGTGATGTGAGCCCCACTGCATGAGCAAAGGATGTACTATGCCTGTGCTCCTTTCTTCTTGACTGGTCAGAATTTACATTTCATCTATGTGAAATGGCATCCAAGTTATGTGTTGGACAAAAGAAGGATGAATTGGAAAATGAATCTATAATAATCAAACTTATATTTCCTTTTATCAAACCTTTTTTTACTGCAGAATAGTTCTAAGATGTACCTCAATTGCACTTTCATTTAATAGGAAGCAACCATAGAAACCACCTGGAATTGTAGATACAAATGTGGGCTATAGCTGTGATATAAAACCTCTTTTTTTTTCCTTAGATTTTTTTTTTCATTTCTTGACATGGTTCATTACAATTAGGTGTCTGAATTAATACATTACACAGACATTATGATGTTTTCAGCATGAAGTGCTATATGATAATCCTTGTGAACGACTACACTAAAGTGTTATGCTTATTACTACTATATACTACATGCACTGAATGCTATTGTTGTGTTACAGGGAGCTATTTGGCACATTTATACTCCAACAGATTCAAACAAAATCAGAACACTTCTTAGAAAAGTGAGTTAATTTTATTCCCTCTTATCTCTGATGTTGCATTTTGTTATCCATTTTATTCACAAATATTGTAATTGAATGAAGAGCACTGTATATATACAAATATATACTGGTGTGTATATATATGTATATGCATAGGTATATATATATATACTAACCGTGGTACTTAGACCCTGTGCACAACTTTCTCTCTAACAATTTCGGAATAGACAACATTGCTGGAGCTGTCATGCACTGTTGGAATGAGTATGAGGTGTATAGAATAAATTAATTCTACCTATTAATAATACCTGGACATCTCCACGTGACCATTTTATGAAAATTAAGAATAAACACCAGGCAATTGAAGATGTTTCGCTTCACTCATTCACTAACATAATCACTTTGTTAATTGATATCATCCAAACCTAATTTTAAATACAATCTTGAATATGCTTTGTAATGAAGGCAGTTTTGTAACTGAAGTTTTATAATACAATATTAGCTGAATAGCCTATTTGGTTGGCCTACACAGGGTAATTATTACATTCCAGAAACGTAAAATCAAATAATGCTGCCACATCCCAAAAAATTAGATGGACTGAAAATTAATTTTAGCTCCAACCTGTGGTCAAGAACATTGAGTATCATTTCACCATTCTGCATTTCATGTCAGGAATGTGAACATTAAGATCAGTCTTAGGCCAGTTTATGTTTCCTGCCTACATAAGAAGTGCAATTGTATTCAAAATCTAATATCATTACTGCAGGTGTACGAAAAGACTTCAGAGCCTCTTCCGATAGAATCCGATCCCATACATAACCAACTCACATACCTCGATGTTGATCTCTGTGAGAGGCTTTATTATGAGTATGGGGTTAGAGGTTGGGCCATAGTCCAGTGTGAAGGCGATGCAGTATTCATACCTGCAGGAGCAGCTCACCAGGTTTGTGTGCTTAGAGTGGAGAGTAGATTGGGTTGAAATGAATGGAAGCTTCATGCTAGTAAATACTTCCCTAGTGTACCAGCACACCGTTGTCCTGATTCCCATTTCTTGACATGAACCTATGTTACTCTGCTGCAAAGAAAAATGTGCTTCTAACTTTTGTTGAATCCAGAGATGATAAAATCATGTTCTTAAGCAAATATAGGCAGCCAGCTTGTAATCATTTAATACAATGTGATCTGCATCATATTTTAACTTCATTTGTAAATATCAAACATGTAAGCCTTTTTTTATACATTTCTTACTTGTATCTACTTCAACCAATGATAAATCAGCCAAAATCATGTCTTGCCATAGGAGCATACTTGCCATTTTAATGTCTCAGTGAAGTATTTTTTAATCAAACAGAGTCGTATGAGCATGTGACAATTCTCAATCATGATCCAGGTGAAATTTATAACCAATTGATACCCTATATGTTTATCTTTAGCACAGAGAAATTCCAAGTTAAACACTTACTTCTTTAATTTAATGTACCAGCCAATATGTACTACTGAATTTCTTTTTAAATATTTTGATGTTGTCTGTAGGTTAGAAATCTGTGCAGCTGCATCAAAATTGCCGAGGACTTTGTTTCACCAGAAGTGAGTTCAGTAGTGGCACCATTACAACACAGTGGGTATGGAGAGCCATGCATTATTTCACTCTTTGGGTAATACAAGGGTTCCTGCAACATATATATGAGGATCAAAAATATAATGAGGGTAAACTTGTGAAAGTCAAAATTCACCTGAGTACCACTGTTTCGTGCACATGTTCTCTTTGTTTATGGCAATAAATTATGTTTTAGCATGTGAAGGAATACTTAAAGATGACAGAGCAATTCAGAAACCTCTCTGAACGGCATGTCAACCACGAGGACAAACTTCAAGTAAGGATTCAATATTTTATCACAATCACCTATCATGGATATTGTTCATAGGAAAAGAATTACTCATACTCACACCAGTTGTCAATGCCAGTAATCAATGATAGTGCCCCTATGAGACCAATTTTCCTTATTGACAGTACAAAAAATTGAGTCCAGAAGCATGATGTCTCAGAAAATGAATGCCCCTGAAAATTCTGGGATATTCTGGTAATTAAATTTATCTCTTCAATAAGAGTGAATGCTACCATAATTTTTCAGTGATCAAAATGTGCTTATAAACTTTTTACTCAGCCATGTACTCAAATGTTTTAAAAGAATCCAATTGTGATATGGAATAACTGGTTGATAAGGATTAACAGAACTAAATTACAGTAAATCTCCTTGTTGTTATGCTAAATATATCATTATTGATGTTAATATGCCTATTTGACTACTTTACTTTATTAGAGGTACATAAATGGACGATGTTAATGCGATAATAGCCCCCATTTCTTGGTATAACTTTTGAGCATATTTTTACACTTTACTGCTAAATTTGGCTTTAAAATTGTTATGGCATCTACTTAAATTGTGTTCAGAAGTTGCCAACCCTTCTCTAGTGGCTGAATTCCACTGGGTCAATAGAGACTGGAAAAAAATTTTTACATGTACGCATCACCTGCAATTGTCCCATGCATGCATACTGTCAATACAAGGGAATAGAATCAGTGTGCAGAAAGCCGTCCTTAAATAATTTGGACAGCATTAAAATATATATGCTAGCACACTAAAGGAGTAGATAATATAAGGTTAGAGCAGTCAGCTATCTATTTTGTCAGAGAGTGAGTCCTGCCATATCACACACTCCAGTTTATAAAGAAGGCCTTCATGGAGTGCAACCTGCAGTAGTCAGAAACAAATGGCTAGTTGATCAGTGTCAGAAAAAGAATAAGATATCGAAACTGCAAACCCACCTACAGATGATTAACTAGAAAATATAGTGATATCATAGGGGAGATTTCTCATAAATTATGAAGGACAGAACATTGCATTTTTAGTCAGTGGAGGATTGTATATTTAGTCTGGGATTGTGTATCAAGATGGGAATTGTGTATTTAGTCTAGTGATTGTGTATTTTTATTCAGTTGGCATGTTTGAGTTGCCTTATATAGTTATTGGTCAATAGTGTTATTAACCTTTATCTATATATCTACATATTTCTAAAGTTATTGAAATATATAACATCTCAGTTGTTGGGGGAAGCCACTTTGTTCGAGTGAGAAACTGAGTTTGGTCTGGGTGAAAAGAAGACCTAGGCATTAAGTGGAATTATGCCTAGTAATTACTTCATGGAAGGGGGCAAATTCCATTCGAATGAGGTTAAACTCAGTCATGCAAGACTGTATTATGGCCAAGTAGACTGATCCCTCTTTCAAATACTGCTCATGTTGACACTGAAAAAAAATTTTTAAAAGCACATGCACACACACGCATGCACACATGCACATCTACACACACATTCACATTTTACTCTCTGTGGAAATCAGATAGTAAAATTTCAAAAGTAATAAAGTTAAAAATGAAGAACTTGTAGGATGACATGATGGATAAAATTCTCTGCAACTACTTTGTATGATAAAGTACAATGTAGATGTGATAACTGGAGAATGTATCATCAAAAGTACACACCAGACTATGACAAGCAAGATCGCAATATTTTTCTATGTCAGTTATATATACACCATGACAAGGATACCTTCGATATCCATAAAAGACGTTTACAGTACATGGGTATAACCACACATACAAATAAAACAAGGCTCAACAATGATAAATATGTTGACAGAGCCTCACACCCCACTATGAGGAGACCTTTAACTGTCATGAAAGATGTTAATAGTGCTAGGGTTTAGACCCACACACCACAAAAAAGAGGCTTTCAACAGCCATTAAAGATGTTAAGAGTGGAGGGGTTTAACCACACACACTGCTATAAGGATGCCTTCAACAGCAGTTATCAATACACACACCATTGCAAGGAGGCCTTTAATGGCCATAAAAGATGTTGATACTACCAGGCTATGGACACACACCCCATTATGAGAAGGCCTTGCACAGCGATGAACTATATTGACAATACAAGGTAAGTCATGCAGCACTACAAAGAGACCTTCAACAGCCATGAATGTTTTTGATAGTGCAAGGAGATAGCAACACACACCACTATCTCAGAGTAGACCCTAAAATGGTTATCTGTCAAAACCACTGAATCTCAAATCAACAAGTATACATGGACTGTCTGGTATGCCATAACTTGACTATTCTCCAAGTACTCCACTACACCACCACCAGCTCCTAGCCCCACACCCAGCCCTTCACCTAGCCCCTCCCTTAGCCCTACCATAGCCCTATACTAGCCCTACAATTAGCCTACTTGCCATACCCTTGCAGTTGATGGAGCTGCCATGTTTATGGCTGTGACCTTCATCAGAGGCATTGCTGTTGCTCTTGCTGCTGTTTCGTGCACCCAAGTTATCAGTGGACTAGGTGAGGGAGTCACTGTGAGACTCTCAACATGGCCTCACTTATCATTTATGATGTATATTAAAAATGAACAAGGAGAGTTGCTGCACAAGCTATTACGAATGAAGACAATTGGAGGAGGAGGGGGTGTGCATGCACATGTGTGTGTGGGTGAATATGCAAGCATGTGTGCTTGCATGCATGAGTGTGTGTATGTGTGTGTGCACGAGAGACACTATATTCGTGGAGAAAGGGAGATAAGTGACACAGTTCCCACTCTAACAATTGTAGCAGACATACACATTATTTGGCCAGTGCCTTCTAGTTCCAATAATTTATTCCCACTTTTTCTCCTCCACCATGGTTCTGTTCAGGATTTTAAGCAGGTGTGTGAGGTGGAGATGATAGTTGTCTATACATTCAGGAAGCTATTAAATGGCTCATCTATTGTAAACTAGCATTCTTATAAAATAATATTAGTGAAGAATAGAAGTCTATTTAGCAAGTCAACAAACAGCTGAATACAGATATCAAATCACAACTGCTGCATGAAGGAGATGTGCACAGCAATGTGACCATGCCTAGCTATGCGGCTTACTTTTACCTTTCAAATTCACATCATGAAAATCAATTAGAATCAGCAGAATAACACAGTGGAAATGATTAGATTACACTATAGATTTATAGAATAGAAAGAGCCAAGTACTTGTAGTAAGGGTGGGGCCTGCTGTATTCTCCCCACACAGACAGACAGACATATGACATACACACAAACAGACACATAGCACACACACTCTCAAATAGGCAGGCAAACAGACAGACACACATGCTTACATATCTCATACACACAACAGTGAATTATCAAGCTTGAGTTGATTCCAATTAACTTCAACCCACATTGTCAAGATTTGCAGCACAGTGCTGCCCCATTAAATTACACTCAGAATCACATGGTCACTTGGCCACTCCACCATATTTTAGATGCACATTTACTGCACACACAGGATTTGTGATCACACCCATACATGACGACCCTCACCTCTTCTCTGTCTCTTCCCATCGTCGTGACAACTACTGCCATTATGCCTACCACCATTGTGCGTCTTCACCACTCCATTGCGGCCACTCGTCTTATTCCTGCAAACATGGCCAGTCTCACAGCTGTCACTGTTGTTGTGGCCACTCTCCCTGATCTGGTCCCCACTTTTTCTATGTCCCTCACAGTGTGCAGTCATTAGTTGTGCAAAGTTCAAACGAGCCCTGCATCCATCCACAAAGAGAAGCACAACAGATCAACTTATATTGCCGAAAAAATAAGAAAATAATGGTGTTTATAGTCCTTAAGAACTACATATCTCACAGAGATTAGTATGGCAATGGCAGCATGTCGTATATCTCCCTAATTACAATGCCCCCTTCCTAATCACTTTCATTACCTCTTACCTCTTACCTCTTACCTCTTCACCATCCCCTCAGGAGTCCCCCACTGTTTCACATCCAGTTTTGGTTGTAATAGAATTTTCGACCATTTGAGTTGCTGACATACTCAATCCATTTACTGTCCACCAAATCTAACTTTACATCCCTGTCTTGGCTCCTTATCTTCCTTTTGCCGTTCTGCGGGAGAGGAGTGGAGTGGCACAGCTGGACAGAAGAAGAATACTCTTTAGAGTGGATGGACATGCTTTTGGTGGTTGAGGAAGCAAACAAAACCATCACTATGTGGAAAAGTTAGTTTTGGGGTAGATCAACCAAGTAAGAGGCATGTCCCGTATGTGTGCAGTAATGAAAGCAGCACTGATTGTTAATGGCATCACAAATATGATTCACACTCTACTAATTGTACAACCTGACTGGCTCCTAATGCATGTGACTTGCAACACTCATCATTATAAGAAGACATGAAACCATGTGAAGAATGTTGACAGTGTGAGATTGTAGTCATACACAGCACTACAATGAAGCCTTCAAAAGCTACTAAGAATGCTCAATGTTCAAGGATATGGCCACAAATACCACTACGTGGAGGCCTTGAACAGCCATGAGAGATGTTGAAGAGAATGGGAATGGCTGTACATAACATTACAAAAAGATCTTCAACAGCCATGAAGTATGTTGATAGTGTTGATGCATAGCCACTAAATCTATATGGGGGCATTTCACAGCCATGAAGGATGGTGACTATGCAAGTGTACAATTGCAAACCCCACTTAGAAGATGCCTTGAAATGCCATTAAGGATGTGGACAGTGCAAGAAAGTAGCAACACACCCTACTATGAGCTAGCCTCCGACAGCTATGACAGATGTTAACAGTGCAAGTGCATAGCCACACTCACCACTAAAGGAAACTTAGAACATCCATGGAGGAAGTTGACAGTGCTAGAGTATAGACACATACCCAACTACAAGGACATCATAAGGGGTCACAGGCATAAACAAAGGCAAACACGAACCTATCAGGTGAATAGTAATCCACAAAGCATATACTAATAAACAAAGCCTACACCATCAACAAGACCAATATGCATCAATAAGACAAACAACAATAAGCAAGGCCAACACCACCCCCCTTTCTCATTCCCCTGCTTATTTCTTACCTCTTCACCATCCCCATAGGAGCCTCCCACTGAGACAGGTCCAGTCGCTTGTTATAGTAGAATGTATGACCTGAAGAGCTATGGCATGCTTACTCCAATCATTATCCCCCTACCTGACTTGATGTCCATCTCCTGGCTCACCATCTTTTATCATGAGAAGGAGCAGAGTTGCCCAAGGGGCAGCAGAAGATTGCTCCTTCAATTAATTGGACATGCTCTTGGTGGCTATGGAAAGACGAAAATAAATCAATATGTAGAAAAGTTATTGTTGACCACCTGACCCACAGTACTACTAAATGAGGTATTGGGTGCTGCCCAAAATAGTTCACTACAGCACTGAGATAGAAGATAACTGAGAATTAATTTTTTTTTTCTTAGCTGTATCTTAAGTAGAAGGTCCTGGATGGCAAGAATGAGCTGCTGGCCTTACCAGAACAACCTGTGTGAATGACCTGGATGTGTCAACTGGGACAATGACAACCCTTGGAACAGGAGAAGAGGTGTTACAGATTGTACTACAGAGAGCTGAGGAGGGCAGGGGTGGAGCAAATGTAAAGCCCAGAAAGTGCTAAGATAGGAACAGGAATAGGAGAGGAAAAAATGCTGGATTGGAATAAGTTTTGGAAATATACACTACCTTAGCCCTCCACTACCCATAGCCATAAAAGCCCACAAACTTAACATAGGCCAAATAAAACCAATTTGATCAACCCAATGCATTCTGTACTCCAAATTTCTAAAGACAATTACATGAGTAATTCAAAATTGCTTGTTCAGACATTTTCCAATATGGAAATAGCACTTCATAGCATAAATTCAGCTGCTCTGTCACAGACTTACACATGACCCCCACCACACAGATATATCAACCTTTTTTGATGCCCAAATCAAAAGGCATGGCTAGCAGGTATTTCATTTGTATAAACCAGCAGCATATTTCATCAGACACACTCACAGTAAAAAAAAAGTGACTTTCAGATGATTTCATTTGGGCATAATTTTAATATTCCCACCAGTCAATGTCAGCTAGTTATTATTTAAATTTAGTAAATGAATTTTGAATTACTATCATACTAGAATCATATCCAATGTCCACAGAACTTCCTTTAGGAGCAAATACTATACAAACCAGATTACTACTAGGAAAGCTCCCCCTTACCTCCCTTTCAAATCTGACAAAAATACTAGATTTAGCAATCAATATAGTTCTTATCTTTATTAATTTTTGGTCATATACATAAAGGGGTGAAGAAAATACAACAAACCACACCACCACTGAATGGTGGTTAGAAAATAAACTATATTTTGTGGCCATGAAAACATAGAAAATATATTAACCACTATCAAAAATTTTACTTGGTCCAGAACTATGGGGCTGGTTAGATATTCTTCAAAGAACTACTGCACTCCAAGAAAGTAAAGCCAGTTTCCTCCCTGAAATTAGAACCTTCCAGCCAGAAATTTTAAAAATCTTGTCCTTATAATAGGAGACTTGCATGATTATCTAACATTTCTCTAGCCTGCCTACTTAGGTATCTGGTGAAACTCCTGGTACAGTAGAAATTGTGAGATTGTACAGGCATTAATGAATGCTGATTTTAAGAGCTGGAACTAAAGAATAGCTCAAGCTTTTACCCTAAAGGCAGAGGAATTGTATAAAATTTCCTTTGTACTGAGAGAAAATTACTAATATTCAGAGATTTGATTGTGGATAAAAATGATCATGAAATAAAGATAGGTAGGTTTTGACATCCCCAGCTACTTCTAACATATATGTAGCACATATTGATTGAAAAGAAGTGTGTGCTCAATATTGAAAATGTACAAACTTTATATAATATTGGGGAACATCTGGGTTATGTTGAAAAGATTTTTTTTGGATAGATCACTGACTTCTAGAGAAACTTAAAGATCCAAAATAGGAGCTATATTGCAACTGATATCTATATTAAATCCCCAATAAGGCCCCTATACTATTATGCTATTATTAGTGTCATCTTGTGCAGCTGCTGCTGAAGTTGCTGCCTGATTCTGTAGATGTAGAGCTTTCTGTAGTGATGCAGGCCTGCAAGCAAGAGATAATGACACAAATAGTAAATTTATTGGTATATAATGAAATAATTCAATTCATTAATTAATTAATTTCTTATCAATAAAAAAATTAATAACCTGAGGACCATTACTTAATAACTAGCCATAATCAAGTCACTGGTAGTCCAGAAATACTTCAGCTGTACTCAAAATATATATGTTGTCTGACAGCAGAAACACACATGGACACTCCCATAGGTTAAGGTGTGGCCTGGTTGGACCCAGGCTCACAGTCATTGATAATACCAAAATAATTTATGCATGCATGCCAAGTTTCATGCAAAGTTTCATGTTTCCAGTTTGCAAGGGTTTGAGTTTTTGGTAGAAATATATTCTCACAGAAACTTTCTCTCCCCAGTGAACAAATATCTGCACTCACACTTTTCCAATTATTACAGATTGTGTTGAGATTAGCAATGTATATTCTGATCTACAGGGGGACCCCAGAATATATCTAGAATTTTTTTATAGTTATTGTCTTTAAAGTTATTGGGGAAGGGTAGGGGGGGGGGGGAAGGGGATGAAGAAGGCACCAACAAACAAATGTTAGAAAATCTGACCTATGTGGTTGTGTTAGCATACATTTCAGAGACAGTGATATAAGACTTTTCATGCTCACATAATTTTTTATGTACCATTTTCAAATTTTAGAAAAAAGACTAATCCACATTTGGCACACATGAGTTCCCTTTGATATTTAAGCCACTCTCCACACACAGAACAAAACTTCTGTCAGACACCAGGCTGCTTATCCTACCTAACACACTAGTGTGTTATCTTTATACTCAGGTCTATTAAATAACTTGTATTAATATAAACTAGGTCTACTTATGTTCATTGTTGACATAAAGATAAATGGATTACTTGCAGGATATTTTGATAACCACACTTGGGCACTATATTAGTTTTACCACATTACATCACTCCCCAAACAGCTTTCTTATGTCCTTGTTATCTTAGGGGCATCCAGGAATGAATAATGAAGACTCTCATACTCCTTATGCCAACACGGTATATAATTGTTTCTGTGACCACATGGGATGGATATTTTGGCTGCGTTGATTGCGGTACTGCACAAATCCTGATGAGTCTCCTTAACATTGGTGGTACTAGAAGATGTTATGCTAAGTATGACTTTGTTGGTAAGGAGTCTATAGTAATTCCAATCAGCCATGCTGGGTACTGGTGACAAAGTTTTTGCATAAGTAATGAGCAAGGGTCAATAATGAGTCCGAGGGTACTACTCAAGCACACATCTTTCAGGGAGCCTTTATCTTGTCCATAAGTTGCAAAGGCCAAGTCTGTATTGGTTTTGGTGTACCAACCCCTAGAAATGATACTTGCAGCACCCTTAGGTTGTGGAGCAGCATTAAGTTATTATTTTCTGCCCACTTAACCAAACATTGAACTTTGGATGTACTGGCTCTGCATCCCCACTGTGCATGCGAACAATAAAAATCACTTGCATATAAACATGGGGATGGGAACACTGTAAGGGATATTATTAAAGATGCAAGGATGGAGGTTTGTATACGTTGATAATCTTTAGTTTGGCAACCAATGCGTACAATCATTCCATTTTGGAATCTATCGAAGACTGTCCAGCCTGTATCCAGGACAGGTTATCATTGAGAAATGTGGCTACAGCTTGCTTCCGGTTTTGGATTGACCAAGCTAGTGCAAAGTTGAGAATTACTAGCATATTAACGCAAGTGCAATTGATCTCATGGAGGATGACAAAGGGATTTGTCTTATGGGCAAGATTGTTGATCAGCTCGAGCAAAGTTGGTTGCTGATACTTGGCAAAGCTTCCTGAAAAAAATATTTCCCTTCATTCTCTTTGTCACTACCTCCTTGTACATATGTAGTAGCTGATTTATCTAATCTTGCTGCAATTTTGTCAGTGAATAGTTTTTAATAAGAATTGGTGTACTACCTCATTATATTGGGCAAATACAACCTGTAGAATTGCTGCCTCTGATGGTATCTAGGCCTTGATCTTGTTAATGTGTAAAACCTACCACTTCATCAATCTTACCAACCAGTTAACGGACCACCAGACCGACTGACCAATGAACCGACTAATTGATCGACCGACCATGACCAACTGATCGAATAACCAACTGACCAAACGTGCGATTAGGAAACCAACTGACAAACCATTTGATCATATTATGAATTGTCCATTTGATCATCTGATTGACCAAATGAATCATCACTTGATTGACCAACTGACCGATCAATAGCTGACCAACAGCCGACCAACCAACTGACCGACCGACCGACCGACCGACCGACCGACTGACCGACCGACCGACCGACCGACCGACCGACCGACCGACCGACCGACCAACCGACCGACCGACCGACCGACCGACCGACCGACCGACCGACCGACCGACCGACCGACCGACCGACCGACCGACTCCAATTCCGATTCCAAACTTCGACTGGTGAAAAAGGAATTTATCGAATCTATGTTGATGCTAAAGCTAAACCACATTTTTTGGAATGCCAAAATTTGTACCCTATGCATTTGGGACTAGATTCAGCTAAGCTGGACTTCATTTCTCAACCAGAAATCATGCAGCCAGTTGAATTCCTGGCTGACAACAAAGTCTATGTTAAGGAATACATCATTATTTCTGTCTGGAAATCAATTTTTCAGGTGTACAAACAAGGTGGTATAACGTAACGAGTACATTTGGATGAGGTAGGTTCAATTTACATTGATCAAATTGAGCCAGGTCAGAATAATGCCAGAAATTGAAGACACCTTATCTTTAGATCTGGCTGGTATACCTCTGCCTACCTCACCCCAAGACAACCTACCACAGATCTATGTTCCTGATCCACCTGTTTGACAATCAAGCTGGTTCCAGCATTCTACTATTCTTTTTATTGATTCACCGTTCAGTTTAAACCAGAAGTAGGGTAACGTGATGACAAGACTATATTAAGATCTCATCAGAGTATTTATAGTTAATGATATCATGTGTATTTTTTGGTTGTTTAGTATGTGGGAAAATATTAGTCTTATGTATATTAATTATTACTTTTGAGTTTTCTGTGATTAAGAATATTTCATGGGCTTGTACTTTGTATATAACTTGTTGCTTTTGTTCTGTGAAACTGTTTCATAGTAACTTGAAAACTGTTATTTAACTGTGTGTGATACATTTAACAAATCAATTTACTACACTTATATACTCATGCAGGTATATATATATTAAATATTTCTTAATAATTAATTCTTTCTTTAATTTTCTACATTATTTTTTCTTAATACTGAAATAAGAAAAAACCAAATAAAATTAAACATACTGAAGTAGTCTTTATTAATTTTAAACAAATCTGTAAATAAAAACTATGTGCATTTAATAAGGGTAAAGATATGGTGTGGGTGGAATTGAAGTGATGAAGATTTTACAATTTCAAAGAGCAAGTTTGTTATGCAGATCTCTATCCTTGCTAATATGGTAGGCAGATTCATGGATAGTTAATGACACCTTAGTGAATGGATGAGCTGCGTTTCTATTTCTCAATTATCAGTAAAATCTTTTTTCTGGGATAGAAACCACCATAAACCTTACCATAGAATGAGAGCAGTACTATTGCATAACTAATTCCAAATAAATAGAGAATTTTTTTTTAAAGACTAACAATCATATTGATGAGGCAAATAGGATTAAATCAAGAAAGATCACAGGGCTGGTTTACTCAAGCCATTCTCTGTGCAATCTTGCAATGCAGAATTAGTTCAAGCTTCAAAAGGAGCTGGGAATGAGCCTTCGGCTGCTGACACAGGAGAATGCGCATTGCTGAATTACTAGCAAGTGATAGTGGTTATTGTAGTAACTTATGTGATATCTTAATACTGGCTTTATTGATAGCCAGTCAATAAATGCATACGCTTAATACTCACTTATAAAAGTTAACAGAACCTTTCATTGCAAGATGACAACAACAAGTATTGCAGACGGATGAAGTGCAAGAACACGTGGAAGAACAAAGACAAAGACAATTGCAATATTTTATATACATACAATATACTGGTAATGAATGCATAATCAATGACATCATTAAGCATCATCCTTGAGTGGTATAATCATTATACTGGAGTGGTATAGTTTACCACACTCCCCCTCATTAAGGATTGTATTAAGGGAATGAGAATGACAATGATCATGCTTTGAACCTCGCAGGTTTCTGCCAGGTACGGGTAGAACGTCTTGGAGGCGTTGGAGTACGAGCAGGTGGAGGATCAAGTGGAGGATCAAGTGGAGGATCAAGTGGAGGAACTGGTTGACTCTGAGTCAGATCCAGGCTTGATGGGAGATCTGGAAGTGCAAGTGGATTCACTGGTTGAACGGAAACTGGAATTGGAGCTAGGACGGCAGGTGAAGTGGGAACAACGGTTAGACATCGCTGAATCACATTATCAACATGTCTTCGAACTGTACTGCCATCGAGAAGGTCAATGCAATAAGAGAGAGGTCCAGTAACTTCAACAATCTTCCCTGGAATCCATTTTTGTGGTGAGGCTGTAAAATCCTCTATATACACAAGATCTCCAATAGAAAATGTACGCACTGGTTTTGTTGAATCATGTTCCTTCCTTTGTTTCAGTTGCTTACTCTCAACTTTCTGTGAAACTGTAGGAAAAAGCAAATCCAGGCGAGAGCGAAGTCGTCGTCCCATGAGGAGTTCAGCAGGTGCAATCCCCGTCGTAGTGTGAGGGGTTATCTGGTACTGGAAGAGAAACTTAGAAAGTTTTTCCTGAATTGAACTGCCTTGGATGCATTTCAGAGCTTGCTTGAAAGTCTGGACAGCTTGTTCTGCGAGTCCGTTCGTAGACGGATGATATGGAGCAGATGTGATGTGGAGAACTCCATTCTGAGTCATGAAAGTTTTAAACTCTTGACTAGTAAATGTAGGACCATTATCAGAAACAATTTTCTGTGGTATGCCATGTGTAGCAAATATCATTCTGAGTTGTTCAATCGTGCTATGGGCTTTAATAGAATGCATGAGTCTCACATCCATCCATTTAGAATGGGCATCCACCAGTACAAGAAACATGTGTCCCAAATAAGGACCTGCAAAATCAATGTGGAGGCAGCTCCACGGACTTGCCGGCCACTCCCATGGGTGGAGTGGAGCAGTAGGTGGTGAGGGTCGAGACTCTTGACACTCAGTACAAGTTTTCACCAGGGTTTCAATATCAGTGTCCATGTTAGGCCACCAAATGTAACTGCGTGCTAGTGCTTTCATTTTTGTAACCCCTGGGTGAGCTTGGTGTAATTCCTTAAGTAGGGGCTGCCTACCAGGCGGTGGAATCACTACACGAGTACCCCATAAGATACAACCATCCAACACACTTAGTTCACCCTTCCTAGAGAAGTAAGGCTTGCATGGAACTTCTGTGACGTTGTTTGGCCAACCAAGCTGAATAAATCTCTGCACCTTGGAGAGGAGAGGATCCTTTGTGGTCCAGTCTTTAATATGCAATGCTGAAACACAAGTGGAGGACATGTGTTGTACAAGGTTAACCAATTCTGTGCATGTATCATCAGTGGCTGTGGTGACTGGGCGTGGGAGCCTGCTTAATGCATCTGCATTGCACAGTGTTTTGCCTTTCTTGTAACAGATTGTGTAATTGTAAGCAGAGAGTGTAATTGCCCATCTCTGTATGCGAGAAGATGCCATTTGGGGAATTCCTTTGGCTTCATTAAACAGGAAGGATAATGGACGGTGGTCAGACTCGATAATAAAATGTCTACCATACAGGAAATTGTGAAATTTCTTAATCCCTGAGACAATAGCTAGACCTTCTTTTTCCAGCTGTGAATAACTTTTCTCAGCAGGGTTCAGAATTCGAGAAGTGTATGCAATGGGTTTTTCTCGTCCATCTTCAAATATATGAGACAAAACAGCACCAATGCCATACTGTGAAACATCACATGCAAGGATTAGAGGCTTTGAACTATCAAAATGTACAAGAACTGCATCTGAATGAAGAGCTTGTTTTGCTAACTGAAAAGCAGCCTCCTCCTTGGTGTGCCATGACCACCTCTTCTTCTTTGCCAACAGTGCATAGAAGGGTGTTAGCTTTGTGGACATGTTAGGTAGGAATTTACTGTAGTAGGTAATCATTCCAACAAAAGAACGAAGCTCAGTAATGTTAGTAGGAGCTGGTGCCTCCTTAATGGCTCTAATTTTATCCTCAGTAGGATGTCTACCAGCTTCATCAATGACATGTCCCAAATACTCCAATCTGGGTTGTAAAAAGAAGCATTTAGAGCGATTAATTCTTAGGCCTGCCTGTTCAATTTGTTCCAGCACAGCAGCAAGGTTATGCAAATGGTTCTCATGTGTGGATCCTGTAACTAGGATGTCGTCAAGGTAAACGGACACACCATTCAAGCCCCGTAAGAGGGTCTCCATGCTGCGCTGAAATATTGCTGGTGCACTAGACACACCAAATGGTAACCTGTTGTACTTGAACAATCCCTTGTGGGTATTAATTGTCAATAATTCAGAGGATTCATTATCAAGGGGCAACTGTAGATAAGCTTGGGATGAATCAAGTTTGGTAAAGTATTTACCTCCAGCAAGGTCTGTCATTAACTCATCCACTAGTGGAAGTGGATAGGACTCTGTGAGAGTAGCCCTATTAGCAGTGACCTTGTAGTCCCCACATATACGTACAGTACCATTCTTCTTAACCACAGGAACTATGGGCGCAGCCCATTTTGAAAATTTCACAGGAGAAATAATACCAAGGCTTTCTAGCCTCTGGAGCTCAGTTTCCACCTTATCTCTTAGTGTGAATGGAACACTGCGTGGCTTGAAAAACTTAGGCTTGGCAGTAGAATCAATTAGTAATCTGACCTTCATGTCTTTCATGCAACCCAATTCATCATTAAATATTGAACAATGTTTATTAAGCACTGTCTGGAGTAAACAATCATTCTTCAAAAGATTCACTTCCCCCAAATTAACCTCAAGCAGAGATAGCCAATCTCTACCCATCAAATTAGGTCCATCCCCTTCAACCACATGAACACACACATCAACTAATTTTCCCATGTATTCTGCTTGCACTGGTAGCCTACCAAGAACACGGATTGGCTGACCTGTATATGTCCTTAGCTGAATAGAGGAGTTTTGTAGAGGAGCAACCACCTTGTGCTGTTGAAGCATTTGATAAGTCGGAAGGTTGATCAGGGAAATGGATGCACCAGTGTCCAATAACATTTCAACTTGAACAGTATTCAAGGCAACTTGAACATGCAGTGGATCACTTGCTTGATCCCTGACAACGCAGAGACTGTGCGTATGGTCAGCACACTGGTCTTCAGGCATATCCTGTAGCACAAAATTAGTTTCCTTGCCAACTTTAGATTCTTGCTGGGCTTTCCTGCACACTCTAGCAATATGACCTTTTTTCTTGCAGAATTTGCACTCAGAGTTGATAAACTTGCAGGCAGGAGCTAAATGTGGACCTCCACACCTGTAGCAGGTTGGGTTTCCTCTCTTGGTGGGAATCTTGCCTTTAGAATGTTTAAATGTTCTGGAGTAATTGACTCCTGGCAAAGGCAACAATGGAGCACTGCTATTTTTGCTGCCCTTGAGGTCGAGGGTATCTCTCTCGGATGCCTCAATCGCTTGAGCTAGTGTAAGCTTTCTCATAGGTTAGATCAGTTTCAGCCAGAAGCTTACGCTGTATGGTGTCATGATTCACACCACACACTAGACGGTCACGTAGCATCTCATGGAGCTTGTCTCCGTAATTAAAATACTCTGAGAGCTCACGCAAAGCAGCTACGTAGATAGCTATCAACTCTCCTGAGGCTCGGACTCTGGTATTAAATTTATACCTTTGAACAATCTCCGAGGGAATCCGCTGGTAATGTCCCGCTACCAGCTTCGTGATTTCGGAGTATGGCGTAGTTGCCAGTTGTCCTACTTCCACTAGGCTTCGTATGAGCTTGTAAGTGGAGGAGCCACAAGCTGAGAGTAGAATGGAACGCTTCTTGCCTTCGTCAGCGACGTCATTCGCTATGAAATAATGATTCAACCTTTCAACGTAAGTCGCCCAGGTTTCTTTGCTCTGTTGATACTGGGAGACTGTCCCGTGAGTAGCCAATCCCATCCTCGTCGCCAATGTAGTAACTTATGTGATATCTTAATACTGGCTTTATTGATAGCCAGTCAATAAATGCACACGCTTAATACTCACTTATAAAAGTTAACAGAACCTTTCATTGCAAGACGACAACAACAAGTATTGCAGACGGATGAAGTGCAAGAACACGTGGAAGAACAAAGACAAAGACAAAGACAATTGCAATGTTTTATATACATACAATATACTGGTAATGAATGCATAATCAATGACATCATTAAGCATCATCCTTGAGTGGTATAATCATTATACTGGAGTGGTATAGTTTACCACAGTTATGAACTTAGTTCCAGCTACAGTGTCCATGGTAAGTGGATGACTGCAGTGCTTATGTTATTGTAAACCTAATCCTGACTCAAGCAATAGCTGTTAATGTAAGTAAGTCTTTTCAGGGTTATACCATGTCATCGGTGCCCATCCACTGCTAGCCACAGATGGTGGGTTACTGGGGCATCTGTGGACACCTTGGTATGATACACGAATGCCCCACATAAATTTACCATACTCAGATGCTCTGACAAAAGGATCTGGGGTGACCAGGCACCTGTAGATATCCAGGAATGATGCATGGATGTCCCCTGTAACCCTGCCTTTGGGGATGATTGGGAATTCTGTAGACATCCCAGGATGATCATCAGATGTCCTCAGTGCCATCTGCAGATAACATGGGACTGGTGGCAATGACACCAATTATGCATGATTTTTTTTTCAATCCTTCTTGTCCACTATGACTTCCATTACTCTCTATATATAGTGAATATCAATTGTGGTCATGGATAGGAGTGGCATATTCACCTTTTAAGTTGTAGTATGAAGGTATGCTATACATTTATACATCCAACATTCGCATTGTGTAGGTTGAATCCCCAGGGAAAAAATGTGGTTACAGATGACTTCTAACCTGAAAAAATACCTGGATGTGATTTCAGAGTTGATTATTGAAGTGAAGCAAAGAAACTGGATGAGGTGGGATGTGAAAATATATTAATAAGCACAAATTTATGAGAAGATATACTCATTCACCGGCATACATACATATACACACATACCACGATACATTTTTCATGGGAAGCATATTTTATTTGGATTATGAGACTGATTCTTAGGTGACACCTGAAAATTTGTGTTACTTAGAGTTCTCGACTGCTTTGGATGCCAAGATTGATATCATCAGTGTACGTCAGGCCACGATCCAGGAGATTGTGAAGAAGCACGTCACCAAAGATCAGGTAGGAGGAAGGCAGTGAGTTGGTGTGACCTCGCATCCCTTTGAATGATAACCCTGTATTTTCTATCCTTTATTACATACACCCTACATTCACGCTCTTCTCACACAACGTGGGTGTGGTCCTGATTGATGTTCGGACATTCCAGGAGTCTTCCGTTGAGGACCTTTGTGTACTTCCTGACTGTGTGAGGCTGGACACTCATCTTGCCCTTTCATGTCTCCAGACAATGAAGGTGTGGTTTGGTGTTATCACAATACAAAGAATTAGTTCTCATGTGACCTTGAAAAGATCAAGAAATTGCTCAGTCAAAGATTGGTAAGTATTTGACTCGAGTTGTAGCCAATATTGCTTGACACTTTAGGGATATTCTAGGGTATCCCAGTCTGATTCCAGAATATCTCAACCAATTCTCAAGACACCCCAGTGTCTTGTAGTATACCTCATCCTTATCATATGATATTCCATCATTACCTTAGGACACCTTTGGCTTTTATCAGGATATCCCAGCCATATCATTGAAAATCCCACCTTATCTCATTCATTTGGAAGCCACACATATTTGACTTTAATCTCTCCTTCAATCTTTACAACCACTATTTCACATCAAGTTTATTCACCAGTATCAGCTATATATTAAATGGGCATGTGTGTTCTCTAATGAATTGTATTTCTTCTATGTGGCAAATATTTCCTTCTGTTTGTTGTCATAGTACATCGAATGACTTTTGAAGGATTCTTAGTCTAGACTTATGTAGCAACAATCCTCCTTTTTTCCTCTCTATCAATCACCTCTGTAGTTTGTACAGTGCTAGTAACTTCCTCTGGTTATCTCCTTCAAACTAAAGCCACCTGGTTCCCTTAAATTCCAGCAAGGGGGGGTGGAAGAGTAAAAGTGGGGATGCTTGTTCGAAAAGGCCTTACAAGGTATTTCATCATATGAAATGCTTGTATCTCTTACGCATCTGCTGCCCTTAATTATCAAGTCAAACACTTCACATGTTTCTAAAATATTCCAGTTTGGAGTGTGGAAGTTGGGAGAGGAGGTTGGGAGAGGAGGTTGGCTAGAGGGAGTGGCCCTACGAGATCCACATTCACATGGTCAAAAAGGAGTAAGGGCTCATTGTACTTGGATTGTGGGACACAATGGTGGAGATTGACTTTGGCTCATTGGCAAGCAATACATGACTTGGTCAATTTTCCTACCTATCAACCAAGGCCATGCCAAACATACTTGTGGGCTACCAGTTTGCAGGTTGCCTGTACACCCGGGTGGCTGAGGCCATAAAGATAGTCAAAAATATTGTGGCAGAAAGAGACAGGTATGAGGGGACATGGTCGACCAAAAGACACATCACATAATAGAGTTGTGTTATTGAGTCCAAAAGTAATGTCTTTAAGTTGAAGTCCTGTAATTGCTGTCTGACAGTAAGCCATATCGGCCGGATCTGCGAGTTCAGCAGCCACAATGAAAGAGTAATCAATGCCCCCATTGATGGCCAAAATGGCAGCCCAGGAAAGAGCATCTGCAACAACATTATCCTATCCTGCAAAATGCCTGATTTCCATGGTGTATTCAGAGATCACTGAGAGCTGGCTCTGTTGCAGTGCAGAGCAGTCATCTGAGACCTTATTGTTGGTGAATGTGAGTAGCTTGTGGTCAATTAGAAGTATAAATTGATATCCCTCCAGGAAATACCAAGAGGGCCCAATGGAAGCATAGGCAGCCAGTAATTCTCTGTTGAATGCTCTATAACTGGTCTGGGCTGGCTGGAGCTTGCAGCTAAAAAAGACCAGTGGTCACCAGAGGCCATCTGTGAATTGCTCAAGGATGCCTGCAATGGCCAAATCTGAAGCATCAATGGTTACAGCCATTGAGACATCCTGACGAGGATGAACCAAAAGAAGTACCAAGGGCCAGGGCAGTCTTTGCATCATGGAATGCTTTGTCAATGGGGGTTGAGCATTCCACCTGAATGGTCCTGGTGGGACAGCCAACTAAAGTGCTATAGAAATGATGAAACAGGTGTGCAGTGGCAGGTACAACCTGTGATAAAAGTTAATCAATCCTAAGAAGGTCTGGAATTCTTTGATTACAGTCAGGTAGGGAAAATCTTGGATGGCTGTCACTCAAGTTAGCATGAGTCGTATGCCTTTGGCATCGACCACATGGCCAAGAAAAATCATCTCAGTCACACCAAAAACATACTTGCCTGGGTGAATTACGAGGCCATGTCATTCAAGACGAGCAAAAAAACGGCAGTGAGGCCCCAAAAATGCAGAGCAGGAGAGGAACTGGCCACGAGGATATCAGTCATCCAGGCAAATGAATACACACTCAAGATTCTACAAGACCGAGTCCATCAGCCACTGAAATGCCTGAGCCGCATTGGCAAGGCCAAATGGTGTGCAGAAAAACTCAAAAAGGCTTAGGAGAGTTATCACCATTGTCTTGGAAATGTCCATAGCATGTACCATAATTTGATGATAGCCCTTTAGAAAGTTGATCTTTTTGAAAATTGTTTTGCCTTAAAGTTGACTAGCAAAGTTTTGGATGTGGGGCACCGGGTAACAGTCAGCCTTGACACGGCCATTTAGGTGTCTAAAATCTCCACATGGGCACCAACCACCACCAGGCATGGGTGCAATATGGAATGGGAATGCTCATTGATTGGAGGGGCACCAGATAATCCCAAGGCCCTTCATCTCTTTGAATGCAACCTTGATGACAGCGAGTTCGTTGGGGGACAACGCCGAGCTGATGAGTGGATAGGAGAAGACTGACCAGTGTCATTACAAAGCTCAACCCCATGGGGGATCCTGTCCTTGTGAAAAGTTAACTCAATGAGTTTAGGCCTAGAGGTGAGAAGGTTGGCATACACACTGTTTCCTGATGAGATTTGGTCATGACCAAAGGTAGTGGTAGACACACAATGCTGGGTGCAGTAATGGTGGTGGAATACATAGTAAAGTAAACAAAGTACTGTCCTCTGAGGTTGACTAAGAGTTTGCAGTCATGCAAAAGGTCTGCACTAAGTGACAATGAAAGACCTTCGGAAACATTTGTTGCCCTATCTAAGTGAATGGCAACGTGTGCCGTAAGTTTTAATTACCGTCCCATTGGCTGCCACCAGTGGGGTAGACTGGGTAGAGAAAATAGCTGCACAATGATTAGCAGGAGCAGCCGGGATGAGAGAGAGATCTTCACATGTGTTAATGAAAAAAGAGTGTCCCAAAGCTCTATCCTGGATATGAAGAAGCCTTTTGTTTGTGATGCCAGCCACCACAGTTACTGGTAACTGGCGTTGACATTTCCTGCTGACAGAATTTTCATTAGGGGAACATGGACCATCAGGCAGTTGTTCTAGGTGCATATCTTTCCATCAGTTCCATACCGTTCCATCAGTTCTATGTCCATGCATTCTTTGCAACCGATTGTTCCAAAGTTACTATGTCATCCTGTTTTTGAAAATATTCATAATTTGGAACATTAAGGAGTTAAACCTATGCAAAGGCTCATTACACAGTTACACCGTGCTTTGTGTGGCATAGCATTAAGAATGATATAACTGCTTGGCTAAGATCCTGCACTGCCTGTCAGCTGGCCAAAGTTCATCATTACACTATTGCTCCACTTTACAAATTCACACTGCCAAAGAGCCACTTTGACTGTATCCACATCGATATCGTGGGTCTTCTTCCTCATTCATTTGGTCACAACTACATTTTCACTATTATCAATAGGTTCATTTGCTGGCCTGAAGCCATTCCAATGGTTGACATCTCTGCAGAATCTTGCTCTAAGGCACTTCTCTCTGGCTGGCTCTCACACTTTAGTCTTGCAAAAGACATAATATCCGACAGAGGGCAACAGTTTGTGTCTGACCTCTGGTCATAACTTTTGGACATGATTGGTGCCAAAGCAGCTCACACCACTGCATACCATCCTCACATTAATGGTCTACTTGAAAAGTTCCATCGACAACTGAAGGCCTCCATTGACAACTGAAGGCCTCCCTCGAAGCCAAGCTGAATACATCCAACTGATTCAACGAGTTGCCATTAGTCCTGCCTGGAATAAGAACTGCTCTCAAGGAAGACATTGGCTGTTCAACAGCAGAGATGGTGTATGGTCAGACACTCTGGCTTCCTGGAGAATTTTTTGTCATCTCTCCAGATGCTCCACAACCACATGCCTTTCTCTCACGTCTCAAGATTGACATGGCCAGATTGAGTCCTACTCCAACAAAAAAAATCACATCTCAAATAGAGCCTTCCGCATTCCTCACAATTTTATAGAGTGCACATGTCTTCATGTGCCTAGACTGCCACCAGTTCCCTCTAAACTGCCCATAGAGTGGTCCATATAGAGTCCAAGCTCAATGGCAAATATTTTACTCTAAATTTTATCACACAAGTGAACACTGTCAGTATTGTCCAGCTCAAGCCAGCCAGCCTTGATGTACTGTGACAGTGCACTGAACTAAATTAATCAATGTTAATTGAAATATTTTAATGTATGATTGATATTGTTGCTGGTTTTCCTGAATAAAACATTAATATAAAATTGTTAATGGTTAATGTAGATGTTGTACTTAATATTTAATGTGTATTTTATATTATTGTTAGCTGTCTGAATAGAACATTAATGTTGTTTTTTTTAATTTGCCTTAGGTTAACATTGTAATGTTATATGTTCTTTGATTAGTGTCATCTTTCTAGATTATTCACTTGTTATCTAATTTCTATATAAATAGCATTGATGATTTCTTGTAAAAGTCATGCATTTTCTGAATTACACTTCTACCTAGACTCTCAAAGTTAAGCTTTTCCACATTGGCATAGTTGGCAGGATTATAGCTATATTGAGCAGAATGGCAGCTAGACCACATGTGGTTCCAGTAGCTTGCAGTGGGGAGGGGAGCTGGAGTCAGTGGCAATACCACTTCCAGAATGTTGTGGTAGTTAATAACTGGGAAAAAGAGGCATTCCATGTCTAGTAACTGAAATCCAGGCTAGTCTAGAATTAGATTTAGCAGCTCTAATGGAGACATTTTAGCCTTCCAGTCAGAATACCAGATACCAGGCAGAGCTGGAAGAAGAAAACTGATAGCTGGATTGATCTGGCAGAAGACCTCCATCTGTATTCAGACAAGGCGTACCCTAACCTGGAAAGCAATGCAAGGGAGACACTCTGCCCTGACAACCCTCAAGTGGCATTTGAAGTGAAGCAGAGGATACCTGCTGATCTGAATGCTGCTATAGCTACAACTATTGAGTTGGAATCCTATTTGAGTCACAATACAATTGTCTCCAGTATTAAGGGGGAGGAGAGCACAGAGATTGGACAAATTGGAGCTGTAAGTGTTTCTAATGATAAGTTAGTTACATTAGTGGAGAAGCTAACTTATAGGTTAGAAAAGCTTGAAGTAGGTAGGTCAGAAGGTATTGGTAAACAGTTCACAAGAAGAGGATGCCAAGAAAATGATGGGGCCAGGCAAGGTTGGAGGGAGAATGAATTGTATACTCCTACCTACAGAGGTATCATATGCTGGAACTGTGGTAAGAGGGGATATATTGCTAGGTTGCGCAAATCATCTACTAAGAAGTATTACAAACTAGTTGCCCCCTGCATGAGGAGTCGAGTGTAGGAGGGTAGGAAAGATATGACTCAAAAACATATAGAACTATCTATATCAGTAATTACTTTAGCAGGTGATTTTTGTTTAGAGGAGTTAATATATGGACAGGCAATTTCTTTTCTAGTTGACACTAGAGCACCAGTTACCTTTATGTGGAAGGATACCTGGTACAAGTAACCCAGGGTCAGAAAGTGGACTTGGAGCACTAAAGAGAGCAGCAGCTGGTGAGTGTTGATGGTACACCACTGCAAGTATATGGACATTCACATATGGATCTCTTGCTAAATGGCAACAAATGTGAAGCTGGCATTATTGTGGTGAGTCCATCAACTACAGAGGCCATCTTAGGGCTAAATGTTATGATGAAGCACAAGGTTACCATTGATTTGGGAAAAGCTGAGATAAACATAGGCAGGGGAGACCCAATAACTATTTATCAGCCTAATTGATCTCCACATGTAGCGTTTGTCTCATAGATAATGTGAAATTACCCCCACTATCTGAGATAGTTGTCATGGCATATTCCAATCAATTGACCCAAAGAGAGACATATATCATACAGGAAAAGCCAGGGGAAAGTTTGGCTTCTTCAGTTGCCTGTTTATTAGTTGAGCCTCAAAATGATAAGTACCCATAAGATTACTGAATTCCAAAATTGAAGTAGTTGTAATCCCAAACCATGGATAAGTTGGTGCATTATAATTGGTGAATGTTCCTCTTGGGGTTGTAGCTAATATTTCCGCTAGTCCAGTTCAATCTGATCCAAAACTAGATGAGTTTTTGTGGCATGTTGTGGAAGAGAGTGGGACCAAGGTTAGTGATGAGCAAAAAGAGCAATTCTTTGTTTTACATAAAGAATATAGTGATTTTCGCTCAGTCCAATTCTGATTTTGGGAGAACCAGCAAGATTGAGCATGAAATACACACTGGTAATAGCACTGCAGTTAGGCAGGCTATTGTAGGCTCTCTTCCCATCATAAGCAGGAGGTGCAGAAGCTTTTGCATACTAAGCTCAATGAAGGAGTATTTCAACCCTCTAAAAGTCCTTGGGCTTCACCAATTGTGCTCGTTCGGAAGAAAGACAATAGTTTCTGGTTTTGCTTAGATTTTTGTAAGTTAAATGACGTTACTCATAAATATGCCTACCCATTGAACTTTTAGGGTCTGGCTAGCACAGAGAGACTACACAGAAGGATGGCTACAACTGCCAAGGATAAAACAAGTACAAAGTGAAATTTACTAAAAGAAAAGCCTATACTCATGTTCGAGACACTATGAGACATCAGCCGGATATACAAAATGAACTGTATGATGAACAAAAAAATAATAACCTGGTATGACTACACACTAAAGTTTTCTCTCGTGGAGTGGGTCGAAAGCTCCACTGTCCCTGGACTAAGCCTTTCAGAGTAGTCAAGAAATTGTCTGACTCAGTATAATGCCTTCAGAACTCTCCCTCATCAAGGCATTGATTGGTTGTGCATGTGAGTTCTACACCCTGGTTCAGTGACAGTGTTATTATTCTGACCACCAGGATGTAAAGACACCACTCCCTAGTTTACTTATAATCTCCCTATTACAATATCCTAAGGCTATCCACTTGCTCCTCTGTTGAGCAGTGGATACCAACCCTGAGTTCAGTTAGTTAAAGTATCATTCAAATCTGACCCAGTAAACTGCTGGTGTCAGTTGGCAACAATATTTTCACACAAAAGCAATATGATAGCGATACAGTACAACTCTGTACTGAACTAATTAATGTCAGTTAGCATGTCCTTTATACTTTACAGTCTTGCTGCTTGTCAGGTGATTCTTAAAATAACTATTTCCATATAAGTACTTATCCTTAAAATATCTATTTCCTTGTTAGTCCATAATTACTTCTTGATTTAACCATTTAGTGGTAACCTACAAGCCTCATTCTCATAATTAACTTCTGAAAAGCCACATTCTCACTATCTGTTTCCATAGCTGTTGCAGCCATCACTGGTGTTGGAAGATGGTCTCCCACACCTTCTTCTTCAATAGTAGTCAGAGTGTAGGTCTCTGATAGTGCACTTTGACTGACTTAAGCTATGTCTAGAAGGAATTTGGCTGCCAAAAGTCTCTAAACAAAAGAGAAAATTACCACAGACTCCAACAGAGGCTGTTAACTGACCAGGCACCAATCTCACAGAGATATATGATGATAATCCAATGCTGAATCATGAACATCATTATCTCCATCGTAATCAGAGACCCCTGAACGATTAGGAATTTTTTTACCCCATAGAATTAAATGCTCCCAATGCCCGCCATGCCTACCATGCCAAGGAGGATGGCCAGTACAAGAAGGCATCCCAGACTCTGACCTCCAGTGGGCTAGCTCAAGCCTCTCCTGAGGTCTATGCCAAGATGTTGATAAAACATCCACAGGATGACCCTTAACCAATTCCTTAAGACCCCGTCCCAGCCCATGTAAAGATCAATGAAGCAGAGGTTGGGAAAGCCTTGAGGAGCTTCCCTAGTGGTACTGCACCAGGCCCATATGTCCTCAGGGTCAACCATCTGAAGGAGGCAGTTTTCTGTCCCTCTCCAGACAGGGCCATTACTGCTCTCCAAGCCCTCACTAGAATCATAAACTTACTCTGTTCCAGTCTAGCCTCATCTGATGTGATCCCCCATCTGTGTGGTGCACCTTGTTGGCCTCAAAGAGAAAGGGAGGTGTCTGCGGCCTATTGCTGTGGGTGAAGTGTTGCACAGGCTGACTTCCAAGTGCATATCTTGGGATGTGTGAGGTGAGGCTTTTAAGCCTCTGACTCCTCTACAGGTTGGGGGTGGGTGTTCGTGGGCTACAAATTTATTGTCCATGCTATAAATAGTGTGCAGAAGGATTCCAATATCAACCCCAAGGGAAAGTGGACACTCCTCTTTCACTTCTCCAATGCATTCAACAGCATCAGTTGCGGGAAGATGTTGTGGGAAGTGAGAGCCCACATCCCTTCTATGGTGGCCTGGCTGGAGTGCTGTTATGGCACCCATCCCCTATTCCACCTCAGGGACTGCACCATCCTCAGCCATTGTGGTGTCCAGCAAGGTTATCCTCTTGGCTCCCCAACCTTTGCACTGGCTCTCCATCCTATTGTGGAGAGGATCCAGTGTAAAGTATCAGGTTTGCAGATCAATGCTTGGTACTTAGATGATGGCACACTCTGTGGCACTGCTGATGACCTAAGGGCCACCCTAGCGATTGTGGAGAAGGATGGGCCAGGAAAAGGCCTTAGGCTGAATCCAGGAAAGTCCCTCCTGTACATCCCACAGGATGCTTCATTTGTAGTCAACCCTCTACCTGCTGAAATCCCAACTGTCAGATCTGGGTTTGACCTCTTTGAATCTCATATCAGTCAATGTTCCCAATGTGAGGCAACCATATTGAACTGGGTGAAGAAGGTACAGGAGATTCTGGAGCGATATCCTGACATCCAGGATGCCCAGATGGAAATCACCATCTTGCGGTTGTGTTTGGCTCTGCCTAGTCTCGTTTGCTCTCCATTCATGCCCACCTCACCATATCAAAGATGCCACCTCTGCCTTAGATAATTCTATACTTGAGGCCATGTCTGACTTCGCAGGAGGGTCCCTCCCAAACTGTTCCTAGCTGAAGGCTTCTCGTCTAGCAGCATTTAGTGGTCTGGGTGTTGAGCCTTCCTCCATACCTCTGCTGCCTACATCAACTCTCTGGATTACTCCAAGCAGCTGATCACCAGAATCCTTCCTTGGCTGGGTCCCTGCCATCACAAAACACCTGACACCTGCTATCCAGAATCTGTCCAAAGCTGCAAGGAGGGAAAACTGGATTTCCATTGAGGAAGTGGATGTCCCTCTCCAACAACACCATCTCTCAAAGGCTATTGACCAGGCCGTGTTCGATGAGCTCTGTGCCACAGCCCCTGACACCAGGTATAAAGCTTTGGCTCTCTCCTCCTCCATCCCTCATGCTGATGAATGGCTAAAGGTTGTTCCATCATCTGTGCCCTAGGTCTTAATCTGCATGACTGGAAGTTCCGGCTATGTCTCCAATATTGGCTGTACAGTGAAGGAGGGGACCTGATATCCAGTGTGCCAGGCAGTTGCCGACCCTTTTGGAGACCACCAGGTTGGTGGTGGGGGGAATGGGGGCCATATTCACCACCATGGCTCTTTAAGGGATGCACTATACTCAGCTGCCCAGTCTGTAGCTCTAGCACCAAGGAGAGAAGTGTCATCACTCATTCCAAATCCTGCAGTGGTCCTGTTGATGTCTACCTTCCACACTGGAAGATGGGTTTGCCTGCTGCCTTGGACATCACCTTGATCTCCACACTGCAGCATAAAATCATCTCTGGGGCATCTACTGCCCAAGGCCATGCTCTCTCGAAAGGAAGTGGAAGATGGTAGTTGATGCAGAAGCCTGCCACTCAGTAGGGGTGTCATTCGTTCCACTTGTGATGGAATCAATTGGAGGTTGGAGTGACAGAGCTGCTGACATTATCAGGAGCTTTGGCCAGCTGCTAGGCCAGAAACTGGGCATCACCTCTGCTGACTCAACCACCCACCTCTTCCAAAGGCTTGCCATCTGCCTATGGAGGGGCAATGCCACAATGTAGACCCTCACATACCCATTACACCAGCTGAGGTTGATGGGGTTGTGTGAGAACTGACTAACTTTTATGATTGATATCTATCTATATATATATATTAAAAGACCTACCTATATAATTATCTAACAATGTAACTATGTCCATCCATTTCTCAAAATTCCTTCTTAGATTTTGACCAAACTTTTAAGGATGGAGATGACTCACCCTGAGATGGTTTTAAGCCAGGTGGCATGTCTGGGAAAATACAGAATTTGTTGGTCTGTCTGTATGTTTTTACCATCATTCCGGCCAAACTGGTAGGTGGATTTCTCTGAAAATGTGGGCTCAAATTTCTCAAAATGGTTGCCATAGTAACGAGAAAAAGCCAAAAATGGTATTTTTACCAGAAAAAACATCAGAGCTAGAGATCTAAAATTTGGTATGAATATACAACTTCACTGTGGAAGTAACATGGGCTGTGTCCCACCTGGCCACACCTCTTACTTTCTCTGTGTAAGGCTATTAATGCCAAATATGGTATTTCAGAAAAATCGCTTGAACCTAGAGTTAAACCAATGAACCCATATATATTTAGAATCAATATAATCTGAGGAATGTTTTAAGTACATTTATATGACCACACCTACTCCTGTTTTCGTGTCAGGCCCAAAAGAGGACAAAAATGGTACTTTGGCCAAACAAACCCTTGGAGTGACAGATATGATACATGATTTGTATATTCAACTTTGACTATAATGTTAGATGTTGAAATTGGCCGGGCAATGCCGGGTATATGCTGCTAGTATAAATATATAACACTACCTATAATTATGTCACTATTTACATAATTTTTGTATCATCCCCCCAAAACCATGGGGAATAATACTTTCATGTGTTTTTTTTTGTTGTTGTTTTTTTTGACCCCCCCTTCCAGGTTTTAAATCTATGATCAAACACGGTAAAGCACAAGAGAACAATTTTCAATATACACATACATTCACATATTTTGTTCATTACATACACAGGAATTAATCATGTGAAAATTTACATTATACCCGGAGTAGACATGATGCCAACAAAACTTGATTACAGGTAAGTAAATCAAATGCAAACATGGCCCAGACCCCTTCTTGAAGTTAACCCTAGTGATATGCAGAAAGGAAAGAAGAAGAAGAAGAAGGGAAAAAAAAGAAAAAAAAACACCTTAAATTACTGAAAGGGAGTGGAAAAAAATTACTGATGCTTTTGTAAATTGTTATTGAAGCTCTACGTTCCTGCTTAGAAGCTCTGATATTTTATCACGTCTGGCACACCAACTACCCACCATATTTTGGGTACACTGAACGTACTATATTTCATCACATGTCTGGCACACCACCTATCCACCATGTTACAGGTACACAGAACATACCATATTTCATCACATGTCTGGCACACCACCTATCCACTATGTTATGGGTACACAGATCATACCATATTTCATCACATGTCTGGCACACCAACTATCCATCACATTATGGGTACACAGAATGTACCATATTTCATCTATGCTATGAAATGTACATGACATATGAAATATCATGTAAGGAAACATGCATGAAACATGATTCAAAGTCCCATGTACATTTCCTTCACTTATTTATTGCAAGAAATATGGGTTTTGGCCCAGTGCTGATGTCTGCAGCAACAAAATCTGCCCACTGGAATACAATTAACAGTGTTTTAATTGGTTGCATAGTTGCAAATATCAATTCAAAACAATTTGAGTATTATCGTGAGCCCTCCAGATTCTCATACACTAAATGTTTTACTCAAAAAAAAAAAAAAAAAAAAAAAATTTTTTTTAACCAGCAGAGCCATTTACAATACACATGTAGTATTGTTCCCCCAGAATCCAGGGAAAGGGGTCCAAAAATGTGGCTACAAACACCAGATCCTTACATGGAAGGGGTGGCCCACCACACTAGAGTGGATAGGTGGTTGTGTATTACTGGCACAATCAAAATTGTTATCCTCCAAGATAAATTGGGGGGGATACAATTAACCATTGTAACCAAGAATAGACCTGCTATGCATGGGTTAAATGAAGATTAATTGTACACAGAAAAGGGGGAGGGAGAAGAGGAAAGTTGATGGTCAGAATCTGAAGAAAAAATTTGCTTGGTTGGAGGAACCAGTTCTATCTATGGGGAAAATCTTGATATGTTGATGTCTGATGTGAGAACCTCAACCACTAACCCCATTTCCCATAAATTATTTCAGAGATAAAGCAGGTGTTCTGGATAATTCTGGCTGGCATCGATTTTAAGCGGTGCCAGTGAGTGTGGACCCGTACCAGCCCTCCTCCAGTTGATTACGTCACTTAACCCAGATCCTCCCTCCCTGCTCAGAGGGTAAAGGATAAGGCTAGCTGAAACTATCCCAGGAAGGACCACCGATTCGTTGTCTCGCTAGCCACATCCTTTACCCAAACAGAGCGTTAGGGTGAAGGGTCGGGTTAGCGGAACTAAATTTGTTCACACTGTCACTCGACTTCAGCTACAAAGGCAAAAGGCAGAAGATGCTCTCGCCAAAGCTTACGTAAGCAGTACTACCTCCCGTTCAGCGAGTGCTTTAATTATTTCCCTTCACTGGAAATCTTCCCTATACAGCGGGTGTCCGTTCAGTGTTGCAGGTGCGCTTGTGTAGCTTATCAGCCTCAAGCTATTCACCAACCTCCTCACATCTCCTATACTGGATTTAGGAAAGGAGATTACATTCATATCAAGCAGTTTCCCCTTATTGATCTATTTGAAGGAATTATCTGTCCAGACATGACATGCACTTGCTTCTCTCTCTGTGCAGGAGTTCAGTGAGAGTTGGTGGATTGGTCGTATTGTGGGGCATGAGAGCCACATGGTTTTCATTCCAAGGTGTGTTAGGTGAGCCATGTAACTCTTGAAGTAACAGCATCTCCTGTTGATGCAGGGACACCATGTTGAAGGATATTCACAAGATAGAGAGTGAGGAGGTGACAGTTGGGTGTGGTCTCAGATAGGACTCATCTGTGGAACACTTGCATTCCGATCTTTGAGGCTCTTAACAAACTTTGAACCTTGACCTCTAAGAAGAAACAACTGATAATGCAATGATGTTACTTTATTTCATGTTATGGGTGTCTATCTGTCAGTGTGTGACGCATTTCCCAGATGCCTGGACCAATTGTCCTGAAATTTTCAGAGGTTGCTGATGGAGCCCACACTGGTTGTTTGGGGAGAAATTGGTTAGGGTGTAAGGCAATTAATTAATTAAACTTACTATTCATGAGTAACCACAATTTTGTATTCTTAAGTTGTTATCTGATCCCATTCAAAATGAATACTAAGGGAAGTTGAATTTGCTAATCACACTGTAATATGATCACACACACGCGCGCGCACACACACACACACAAACACACACACACACACACACACACACACACACACAAAGACACTAATTCTACATCCCTGACTCATTGACTCCGAACTCTATTTCATCTAGTGTCAAAAAAAAATGCCATTGGCATTGGTAAAATAGCAGAATGAATATTTTCTTTTATAATATTGTAACCCAGAACAAAAACAAACCCCCCCCCCCCCCCCCCCCCCCCCAAAAGAAAGGACCATGCTGTAAAGTCTGGAGGCAGTGATTTAGCAATGTAGAATTAGGCACTTAATAATTGAATGTTAGTGACTCGTTTTAAAAATTTTTGGATAGGTCTTTTTTGTTCCCGTACTTTTTGGGGAAACCCTGAATCTTTTTTTCATTTATTTATAAATGTTTTTTTATTACTATATATATATATATATATATATATTTATAAATGTTTTTTATTACTATATATATATATATATATATATATATATATAGTAATAAAAAAACATTTATAAATAAATGAAAAAAAGATTCAGGGTTTCCCCAAAAAGTACGGGAACAAGAAAGACCTATCCAAATACTAGCAGCATATACCCATCATTGCCCAGCCAATGTCAACACGAAACATTATAGAAGCCACTCAAATTTTGGCCTGGTTGGCCTTTTCATTAGCTTTGGGTAGCCAAAACAATTTACAGTGCCTGTGGCAAATACCAAACCACACACATTGTCACACCCACATGTGGTTAATAATGCTCACCCGATTACTTAGACTCTGTATGCCAAATTTAGCATGACTTGTCCATAAATGAATATTTGGCAGGCATAATGTCCTATGGGTGTGGTAATGACCAAATTACACCCAATGACACACACACACACACACACACACACACACACACACACACACACACACACACACACACACACACACACACACACACACACACATGATCAGTAATGCTCACCCAGTTTCTTGGAAATCTTATTCCAAATTTTATTCTGGATGGTCGTTTCATTAGCTTTGAATAGCCAAAACAACTTCCAGTGGCTGTGGCTATGGCCAGACCACACCCATATATGGTTAATAATGCTTTCCTTGGTACTTGGAGACCACACGCCAAAATTTTGCCTGATGGGTTTCTGATTAACTTTTTTAAATCCAAAATTACTCTTTGTGGGTGTGGGTATGACCAAACTGCACCCATTACCATGCCCACATGTGTTTAATAATGCTCACCCGGGTTCTAGGAGAATAATACCAAATTTAGGCCTTTTTGATTCAAGTGTTTAGCCATAATGCCTAGACACAAACATATTTGCTAACAAAAATGTACATTAAAGTGTGTTTGTTGATCTAACTCCTTTGGTCCAAGCGTTATTCGGAAATTTTTTTTTTACACACCAATGGGAAGAGGTGTAGCCAGGAGGGATCCCACCCATGTTACTCCCAAAGTCAAGTTGTGTATATATACCATATATCAAGCATATCACTCCAAGGGTTTGTTTGGCCAAAATACCATTTTTGGCCTATTTTAGGCCTGACATTAAAACAGAAGTGGGTGTGGTCATATAAATGTACTTAAAACATTCCTCAGATTATATTGATTCTAAATATATACGGGTTCATTGGTCTAACTCCCTAGGTTCAAGTGTTTTTGCTGAAATACCATTTTTGGCATTAATAGCCTAACACAGGGAAAGGAAGAAGTGTGGCCAGGTAGGACCCAGCCCATGTTACTCCCAGAGTGAGGTTGTATATCCATACCAAGTTTTAGATCTGTAGCTCCAATGGTTTTTCTAGCAATAATACCATTTTTAGCTTGTTACCATGGTAGCCCTATTCTGAAAAAATTTTTCCCATGTTTTAGGTTGGGTCAAAACCTATCATCATGCCAAGTTTCAGAGAAATCCACCCACAGGTTTGGTCAGAATGATGGTACAAACAGACAGACAGACAGACAGACAGACAGACAGACAGACAGACAGACAGACAGACAGACAGACAGACAGACAGACAGACAGACAGACATCTCCTTTTATATATATATATATATATATATAGGTAATATATATGTATCATTACCTGACATGTGGACTCTCTTGAATATTTTAGCAACTAAACTTTGGCAGTAAATAACTTTGCTGTGGTTTCATCTATGGAAAGGTGGAAAAAATTGCTATTAACTTACACTATTATGTGTGCCTCTCTCTCCCTGTATGCATGTGTGTATGGTATAGATCTGTGTGTATGAAGACGCTCCAATTATACGGCCAATAATCTTCCTCGGCCCCACCACAAGTGACAGCAAGGTGAGTGGAGGACAACAGAGGTGTCAGTCCATAGGTCCTGTTAGGTGTCAGTTTATTGATCCTGTTAGGTGTCAGTCCATTGGTCCTGTTAGGTGTCAGTCCATTGGTCCTGTTAGGTGTCAGTCTATTGGTCCTGTTAGGTGTCAGTCTATTGGTCCTGTTAGGTGTCAGTCCATTGGTCCTGTTATGTGTCAGTCTATTCGTCCTGTTATGTGTCAGTCCATTGGTCCTGTTAGGTGTCAGTCTATTGGTCCTGTTAGGTGTCAGTCCATTGGTCCTGTTAGGTGTCAGTCCATTGGTCCTGTTAGGTGTCAGTCCATTGGTCCTGTTAGGTGTCAGTCTATTGGTCCTGTTAGGTGTCAGTCCATTGGTCCTGTTAGGTGTCAGTCCATTGGTCCTGTTAGGTGTCAGTCTATTGGTCCTGTTAGGTGTCAGTCCATTAGTCCTGTTAGGTGTCAGTCCATAGGTCCTGTTAGGTATCAGTCTATTGGTCCTGTTAGGTGTCAGTCTATTGGTCCTGTTAGGTGCCAATGGGATCTCTCCTCTGCAGCTCTCCAAGCTGATCCAGACTCCTTTGGTAGCTTCCATGAGGGACAAGTTTGCTGGACGGCTAGTCAGTCTGGAATCAAGTGTCCAATTTGGATGTGAGGAGGGTCTACATGAGACCACCTCTGATGGTGTGTACGTTTGAGTGTGTGCGCACACGTGTGGGTGAGTGTTACTGTGTGTGCATGTGTGCATATGAATAAGCCCCTGTGGCTGCCTGCCAGTGGGTTCAGGGTCAACACAGTGAGATGTCATATTTATGGTGCTGTAATCCCTTGTACTTTCAGTCCTAAAGTTGAAGGAGCAAGTGTATGAGGCGGGGGAGGCTCAGGATCTGGTCCACCTGTTGGCTCCCATCAACTCCTCCAATGATGGTTGCCACCACGAAACTCCACCCACTCTTTGTTTTCATTCATGTTTCAAGGGCAAAGGTGAATCCAAAAATAGCTGACATTCTTTCAATGAATTTATCTATTAAATTGTGATGTGTTTAGGTTTTACAAAAGTTGATATTACAAACATCAGCCACTTCACGGGAAAGAGGGGAACTCCTGGAGTGTGCCCAGCACTTGTCAAAGAACAGTGTATGCATGCACGCATGCACGCACGCACGCACGCACGCACGCACACACACACACACACACACACACACACACACACACACACACACACACACACACACACAATGTGTGTGTGTTGAGAAATATCCTCCAACATAGCAAGTTTACACTCAGCTGTTTCTTTTTATCTAGGACTGAAGAGGTGTGGCCCCAGGGGTAGACCACACCTCCAAACTGAGGAAATGTAGCAGGAGATGGCACCATGGATAGACTTAGAGGCTTGTATTACCAGTGTGTGCTTCAACAGGACAGTCCTGAGAGTGACATGCCCTATGAGATTCCTGTCCTGAGAGAGGCATGTCCTGAGAGAGGTCTGTTTGGTGAGAGGCCTGTCCTGGCAGAGGCATATCCTGGGGGAGATCTGTCTTGTAAAAGGCCTATCCTGGGAGAGGCATGTCCTGAGGGAGGTCTGTCTTGTGAGAGGCCTGTCCTGGAGAGGCATATCCCAGAAGAGGCATGTCCTGGGGGAGGTCTGTCTTGTGAAAGGCCTATCCTGGGAGAGGTATATCCTAGAAGAGGCATGTCCTGGGGGAGGTCTGTCTTGTGAAAGGCCTATCCTGAGGGATGCCTGTCTTGTGAGAGGCATCTCGTAGGAGAGGCTTGTCCTGGGAGACTTATTTCATGCAGTGGGATATATAATGAGTCATCCCTCCATGCAGTGTGTGTGTGCGTGTGTATGTATGGAATATTTCCAAGTGCATATGTTATGTGTCTGTGTATAATTGTGTGTGTGTGCGTATATTCATATGAAGCATTGTTATGACCTGGTTATCTCGGAGAGCAACTTGGAGGACGCCTGTCAACATCTGGAGCTATTCCTAGAAAGTTACTGGGCATCCACCAGATCTGTCCTGTTGTCCTAGTCTGCACTATTGCCAACAGTCCTAATTAGGAGATGGAGATGTTGGTTGTATTTCATGCTCCACAAACTTTTAATCTTTAGCCTTTTACTTCATGAAAATATAATAATCTATCTTCACCCCCTCACACCTCATAATAATATCCTTTCACCTTCACCAATATCATCACTATCTTTAAATATTCATGTCATGTGTCCCTCTAATTGTATTATGACTGTATCCAATTTGATGACAATAATCTATCCATATATAAATAGCTCTTAGTTTATTTGTATATTTGTGTGTTGGTTCACACCTATATCCTGCTACACTTCTCCAGTCTATATGAAATTTATATCATTGAATTCTTATCTTCCAGGGATGGTTTGTAGTATAAAATAATATCCTGAAAAGGGAAAACAAAGAGTTTGGTGCCCAAATCATTGTTTGGGGAGGGGGGGGGGGGGGGGGGGCCAATTTAGTTTGAATCAGTGAAGGGTCAACACCTTAACACCCATTTTAAAATGACAATCAGAAAGAAGAAAAAAAATTTTAAGTTCTATGAGGAGCAGGTCTGAACTGCAGCACTTTGATTGAGCATTGAAGGTAAGTCTATCCACATTAGTACGCTAAACATTAGCCAGTGTGAAGTTATCAACAACAAAAAGAATGCAAGAAATAAGCTTTATAAAAACTAAATTTAGATTCTAAATATATTTACAGTTACTGCCAAGTTCATAATTTTTCTTGAGAATGCCAACAACCCAGAATTGCAATTGCTGCAAATGTCTTCTCCAGACATTCATAGACACTTCTTTAGCTCCAATGAAAGAGAACAATGCAGCAGCTGCAATTATGGAAGTCATAACTGTAGAAAGATAGATATATATTATGTATATACTAGCAGCATATACCTGGCCAATGTCAACATGAAACATTATAGAAGCCACTCAAATTTCTGCCACGTTGGCCCTTTAATTAGCTTATGGTAGCCAAAACAATTTCCTGTGGGTGTGGCTAATACCGAACCACACACATTGCTACGCCTACATGTAGTTTACAATGCTCACCCAGTTATTTGGAAACTTTAAATGGGTAAGAAGTCTGGCTTTCTCAATTGAAGTCGGACGCAGACTCCATATGTCCAATTTCAGCCTGATTAGTCCATAAATGAGTTTTGGCAGGCATAATGATGTCCTATGAGTGTGGCGATGACCAGGCCACACCTATTGGCACATGCACATGTGATTAGTAATGGTCACCCAATTGCTTGGAATTCTCATTCCAATTTCAGTCTGGTTGGTCCTTTGATTAGCTTTCAATAGCAAAAAACAACGTCCAGTGGGTGCAGCTAAGGCCAGTCCACACCCACATTTGGTTAATAATGCTTGCTTTTGGAGACCACACACCAAATTTTTGCCTGATTGGTCTCTAATTAACTTTTTAAAGCCAAAATAATTTCCTGTGGGTGTCACTATGACAAAACCACATCCATAACCAAGCCCACATTGTTTAATAATGCTCACCCGGGTCCTTGGAGAGTTTATGCCAAATTTTGGCCTTTTAAGTCCAAGCATTTAGCCGTGATGCCTAGACACACATACTTACAAACCAAAATGTATGTTAAAATCTGTTCATTGATCCAACTCCTTTGGTCCAAGCATTATTCAGAAGTTTTTTTTAGGAACCTTTTTTTACTTTACATACCAATGGGAAGAGGTGTAGCCAGGAGGATCCCGCCAATGTCACTCCCAAAGTTGTGTATGCATTCCATGTATTGAGTCTATTGCTCCAAGGGTTTGCCTGGCCAAAGTACCATTTTCAGGCCTTACATGAAAACAGAAATGGGTGTGACATAATATTATACATGTATTTAAAATATTCCCCAGATTATATTGATTCCAAATATATGTGGGTTCATAGGCTTAACTCCCTATGTCAAGTGAAATACCTTCTCTTTTTCTTCCTTTTTTTTTTTTTTTTTTTTTGCATTTTTTGCTTTACACAGAAAGGAAGAGGTGTGGCCAGGTGGAACCAAACCCATGTTACTCCCAGAGTGAAGTTGTGTATGCATACCAAGTTTTAGCTCTGTAGCTCCAATGATTTTTCTGACAAAAAACCATATTTGGCTATTACTTGTTACCATAGTAAATATTTTCTGAAATTTTTAGCCCATGTTATAAGTTGGGTCAAAACCTATCACCATGCCATGTTTCAGAGAAATCCATCTACAGGTTTGGCTAAAATGATGGTGCAAACAGACAGACAGACAGACAGACAGACAGACAGACAGACAGACAGACAGACAGACAGACAGACAGACAGACAGACAGACAGACAGACAGACAGACTATTCACATTTTATAGTATAGATAATAGTGGGATGGAATAGTAAAAATATGTATCACTTATTAAAAAATAAGAGGAAATTAGAAAAAGAGGGTGAATGGGAAAAAGAAAGGGCACTAAAGCCCAGTCCAGGATACAAACCTCCCGCTGACTTAATCTTGGGAAACCTGTGCCATAATGGATCGGCCATGGTTTTCTTAGGCTTTTTACCTAAACCTGAAATGGGAGGAGGGGGGGGGGGGGGGGGGGTGGATACATCCACATACTTTTATCAAGAAAGGATTTTTAGCGAATTTACTATGTGGAAACACCAAAGTTTTTGTTACAACTAAGTGGTTATAACTAAGTTATTTTACTGTATGAAAACCTGTGGTTACAACTGAATGCTTTTACTGTAAGGAACTAACAATTATAAATCTTACCTCAACTTTAACTTCTGGTTTTTGCCTGGAAACAATAATGAATATACCTACTACCAGCTGTAGGGACTAAAATCCTACTTTGAGAGGCTTTTATCTGTTGTTCAGAATTATGAGGGTCTGCTTTTGATCTATTAGCTCTTGTAGGTATTCAATCAGTTCCTTGTGCTTGTCTATTGTAGAGAGGTTCTCCCTATTTCAGAGAGTCCATTTAGAGAGGTTCCACCAATACTTACGGACAGACAGATACTTGCAAAATAAATAGCAGGAGATATTTCTTAATCATGAATGTGAACAGTGAGGTTGGACAGGTGTAGCAAGAAGTAAAAGCATCATGATTATATGACACTATTTGTGGTTGAAGCTAATGTAGAGCTTGGGCTACCTAAAATAAAAATCCTACTTTTAGCTTGAATGGAGCTTGTAGTGTGTGCATGTACGTGTTCTGTTTGTGTGTACCACATGAACTCTTTTTTGGTTTGGATTCCTTCATCTTTGGTATGCTATGGATTTTCCAAGGGATTTTCCTCATTTACAAAAAACATTTTGAAGGAGGCATCAATGAGCTCTGAGAGCATATGGTGAGTCATATGCTCAAAAGTAGCTTAAAAAGTTTTTTGCTGGACAACAACCTTTGATGTCATGATCAACATGGAGTAAAGGTGAGAATATAGGGGGGGTTGGGTGGTCAACCTGGTAATGCTGTATGTAGAAGGTTAGCTATACCAAACATGCACCACTCATAAATTTCATCTTCTTGCATTGCACCTTGTCTTCATGATCAGGTATTCATTTTTTTCCTCCTCCCCCTCACCAGGTAACAAATTCTGGATAGCCCATGAACTTCAGTGGTTCAACAATTAAAAAAAAAAATTTTTTTTTTGGGCATCAGTATTGCTGTAATTTGCATTGCATTTAGCTTTGGTGCAAACTTGGTTGGGAGCTATATATATATATATATATATATATATATATTGCAGTGTATATACCCAAAAGCCCTGGAGTGTCCCTCGCCACAAAACATTAATACACAGAGAGATGTGGAAATTCGGTGGGAAGCTTAGGTTCTAAACTTTCAAATTATACCTGACTTTTGGCGGGGAATCTCAATAGCCCTGTGAACTCAAGTGGCACGACCACGAACAGACCACGACAGTCCACAACAAAGGAGAAATGAAATAGCAGCTGACACCATCCTCAGCTGAGACCCTCATCTTATTACTGGAAAAAGAACAAAAAATGTTCTCAATGGAAATGAGCCCTACAGAAGTGACCCGTGAAACGCTCGTCTACCGGAGGAGGAAGAAAAACAGTTGGACAGAAAAAAAAGTGAGATATAGCTACTGGTAGATAGCTTCTTAGGGCTAGGGCTAGGGAGAAAACCTTTGATAATGCAGATACAAAGACATGGTTGGTGTGTTGAGTTTTCCATTGTTTGCATTCACTTTACTCTGCAGAAAAAAGTTGTAGTAGCCTTCTGTGGAGAAGGAATGGGGAATAATGTCCAAGTAGGCAAAGCCTTCACTGCACATATTCAGATATTCAAAAACTGTGGAAAACTTCAAAAGCATGGAGGTAAACCAAAAGGCTCAATAAATCTTGAAAATGCCAAGATAGAATCAAGTAACTCCCCCTTGTTTGGATTGAGCCATGAATCTACTAACAATACTTTTGCAACAGCTGTGCAGCCTAGAAAAATTAACATTAATCCCTTGACTTCTTTGTCATCCATTACTTCGAAGAGCAGTCGCAGTCACAGTGGAACCGAAAGCTCTCGTTGTTTTTTCTTTACTGTGGCAACCAGCGGTGGAGAGTTGCACGAGTTTCACACAGAATCCGAAAATTGCAGGTCCAAATGGCTGAAGGTTCTCCAATTTTTAGTGATGTACCCGCACTCCAAGATACCGGAAGAACCTGCAGTTAATCCTATCAAGGAAAATTTCTGGCAGGACCTTGAAGCCAAGCAATTTGATGCAGGTTTGTATGTTCCTCCTCTAAATTCCTCCACATTATCTATAGTATTCATCTCATTCCTTATTACTGTATCCATTAGCATGTCTATCACAACTTGTGTGTGCAGAATCTAAACAGTGTGAATGTAAAATAAGCAGATACAGGTGGTTTGGTGTTACTATTGCAACTTTTTTTTAACATTTGTCTGAAAATGTTGTTATATATGTGTGTGTGTGTGTGTGTGTGGTTATATATATATATATATGGTTATATATATGGTTTTATATATATATATATGATCATATGGTTCTAATTAAAATATATAATTTTTTTAAGTGAAAAACAGTTTCGATATTTGTTGGGAAATGTTGCTATATATGACCATATGATTCTTATTAATAAGATATTATTAAGAAATAATGTTTTCACACATGTATTTGACAGCTTATTAATGATTTTGGTAGTCCCATTCAATGTAGAGGATGTATTTGAGGTATTGATATTGATCAGAAGGTTACTTGAAGGAGCTAATATGGAAGCAACTTATTTTTGGGTTGAAATGTGCTGCACTGTTTGTAATGAGTGTATGTTACAAGATATCGAATTGGTGATGTGTCGCTTGTCAAATATATTTGTGTCATTTATCAAATATATGTGTGTCACTTGTGGACAAATAAAGGATTTAAAAATTGAAGAGAGGGTTGCTATTTCAGTTTGCTAAGATTGACTAACTATACTTTAATTTACTGTAGCTGCAGCTGCACTGCTGCAGCTGTGAAGGGACAACCTAATACTTTTCATTTTATTTATAGAAAAATGGTTCTATAGGTTTTCAACCTTCAGTCCCTTCTACTTGTGAGTGCTCAGTTGAAAGGAATTGCAATAAATATTTGTCACACTGACAGGAACTCTATTAACTGAAAGGGAAATAATTGAAATTTTTCTCACAACTTCCTTTAATGTGTCATTTATTGAACTCTCTCTCTTTCTCTCTCTCTCTCTCTCTTTCTCTCTCTCTCTCTCTCTCCCTCTCTCTCTCTCTCTCTCTCTCTCTCTTGGATGGAGGGAGTCTCATGTGAACTTAATATTGACTGTCCAGCACGTCTTTTGGTCCATAGTTGAGGCAGGCGGGTTGGTAGAGTGAGCGTTCCTAAGAGGCACACAGTTGGCACTTCCATCTCAACATTGAGGGTGGAGGCTCAACTGCTTTCCAATTTGGTCCATCAGATTACCTTTATTAGAAAGTGTTAACAGTTGCTATAGCAACACCTGACCTGTAAGCTTCCTGGCTGTGGTGAATGGCATGTCCCACACCTCAGCCCTTACTCCACAGTTTCTGAATGCAACCTTGTTGTGGCTGCATTAAACACTTAATTAGACATATTAACTCACCAGTTGGTGGTCACTGGAGTGCTTCATTGCTGGCAACAACAGCAATCTACTACTACCTCACCCCCATAATCCATTGTGCACACTGTTTCTAAACACACACCTCTATCAATGGGACTCCATTATAGCACTTCATTAGAGACATTAGCTCCTAACTAGTGGACATTAGAATGCTTTACTGCTTGCAATAAAAGTCAGAGGTGCCATCTGTTCTACCTTTCTTGGCACATCAAAGAATAAACATTTTCATTCCACACCTCTAATATAATATAGTGTGTGTGTGTGTGTGTGTGTGTGTGTGTGTGTGTGTGTGTGTGTGTGTGTGTGTGTGTGTGTGTGTGTGTGTGTGTGTGTGTGTGTGTCTATATACATAAAGAGAACTCCAAGTAGGCAGGAACACTAAAAAAAATTTTTTTATTGTTTCTTTTAATTTTATTTTCAAATAGAATCTTACATACTGTCCCACAACTGAGGTTAATGGATTAAACCCCCCCCCCCAAAAAAAAACCAGCATTAAGGGGAGGGGGGGGGGGGGGGGGGGAAGCCAAAGTAAAACTATTTCATTTAATTACTATTTCATTATTATTATTTATTTATTTATTATTATTTTTATTTATTTATTTTTATTTATTTATTATTATTATTATTATTATTATTATTATTATTATTATTATTATTATTATTATTATTATTTTTTTTTTTTTTTTTTTTTTTTTTTTTTTATTATTATTATATAAATATTATTTATTTAATTATTCATTTGGTATTTCATTTTTTAAAAATATTAATACTTTTTTTTTCATTCATTTAATAAATTTTAATTATTATTTTTTAAATCAGCAAATAAATAATTAATCATTTCATGTCCATAAAAAAAAATAATTAAAAGAAAAAAATTTTTTTTTCAATTGAACGTTGTTGCCAAGAGAAAATATTGAATATGTTATGAGCACATAGCTACCATGTGCACTACCCAACTGACTTTTTAAACACCCTTGAGCCAGAGGAACTCCACCACTCAGGCTAACTCCAATGATTGGAACACCAGTCGTTATTTTTAAAAATTTGGATCCCCCTCTGTTATGCAATGGAACATGGGGAGTTATCGAGAAACTCATGCCAAACTACATGGGCATCATCATTGCCACTGGGCCCAGGAAAGGTGATCTAGCTATGGTATCTTTGAATACCCATTATTCTGTCTGACACTGGATTGCCACTAGAGTTCAAAAGAACTCAGTACCCAATTAAGTTGGTATTTGCCATGACTGTACATAAGGCAGGGGACAGATCATGACTGTTGTCAGCCTGAATCTTTCAACTCTCAGCCATGGCCAATTCTATGTTGGAGTCAGCAGCAGGGTGGGTTCTCCTCAAGGCCTCTTCATCCTATGCAAGCAAGAAGCCAAAACACAAAACATAATCTATCAAGAAGTCCTCACCAGATAGTACACAATTGTGAATAAAGTCAATATAATAATTGTCAATAACCAATTGAAAGTGCAACCCACTATTTACCTGTTAAGTTTACATCCACACTGTCCATATATATATATATATATCTTTGTGTGTGTATGTATATGTATATGTGTGTATATATGTGTGTATATGCCTATGTATATATATATATGCCTATATGACATAATAGTATGGGCATCATGTAAGCATAATAGGCCTGGGGCTACGTACCTATGTATATATATATGTATACACACATACATACGCATATACACATATATACATATATATGTGTACATGTATGTATATATATGTATATATGTGTATGTATGTGTATATATGTATATATATGCATATGTTAATATATATATTGTATGTGTGTATATATGTATATATATGTCTATATGCATATGTATATATATGTATATGCGTATGTATGTATATGTATATATGTGTGTGTGTATATGTGTGTGTGTGTGTATATATATATATATATATATATATACACACACACACACACACACACATTTTTCTCCCTTCTAGGCTGTTCCTTCCCCTTCCATCCTCACACAGAATCTCTCTCTCTCACTCATACACACTCTCAGACTCTCTCTCTCCACCTTGGTCATTCCCATGCAAATGTGTATTGTTGCTAATATGAAACTGTATGCATATAAACAAATCTATAGACATCCTAGCTGCTAACACTAGAGATAGTATGATCATTTCCCCTACATCTTGAAATAATACCCAAACTGCCACACTAATAACCAGTCCACACTTTTGGAGGAAAAGAGAGAAAGTGAGAGCTCATTTGGCTCCTTCTACTCCACACCACACCGCAGGTGTAGTTCCCAAATTAATTGCAATCTCTATTTTGTGGTGAACATGCTCATGTTCCGGTGCACGTCATCAAAGAGAAAGTTCATTTCCCCTTTGCATGTGTTGGATTTCTCATGCCTATTAGTGTGGTGAGGTCATCTCTCAACAAGGGGCAGTCATGTTGACCCTTTATCCACAACTATGGTCTGGACACAGACAAACCGAATCTCCATGCTAGGATATGATGAGAGATCTGATGTAGTGGTGGAGTGATCGATGATCTGGTTAGAAAGAGGCATAGAGAACACTTGTGAAATACACACTTAATAGTTATACTATTGTTGTTGCAGCTTCTAAGAAACTACATATGACAAGAGTATATGGAATTCATTTTGCTGTAATACTTCATACACTTATATTATTGAATTCTTTTATTGGATATGGACAAAATTATTACATAACTTTTAAAATTTATAGATTTTTTAAAAAATTTTTTAAAGTATTTAAATGTAAAGCCTTTTTTCATACTAGATACCTTTGCAGATTCGCTTGCAAACTTTCAAGGTAGGAATATTCATGTAAATGGTTCTGACCCTCAATTTCCCACAACTCAATTAACATGATCATAACTAATTTTGAATACTGTATATAAGAGAATATTTGCAGTAGCAATGATAAACTACTAACCACTTATCTTCTATATGTAAAAGGAAATGTCTATCTGTACGTCTGTAGACTAAAAATGCCAAAAATGATACTTTGGGAATAATAATTGGACCTAGAGAGTTAGACCTTGAACCTTATATAGTTGGAATCAATTTCATCTGGGGAACATTTTAAGTACATCTATATGGCCACGCCCCTTGCTGTGTTCATGTCAGACTTTTAAAAAAGGCCAAAAATGGTACCCTTGCTGGACAAATTTTTGGAATAACAGACCTAAAACTAGGTATGATACTGAACTTGACTTTGGGAGTGACATGGACTGGTTTCTACCTGCCACACTTCGAATTGGTGTGTGTATGGTTTAAAAAAGGATAATCCGAAAAATACATGGACCGAAGGAGTTAGACCCACAAACTCATATATATATATATATATATATATAATCAGTGTATATATAATCAGTGTCACCTGTGGAACATTTTAATAAACCATGGCAAAGTGGTTAAGGTACAGGTCTAACAATCAGAAACATCCAGGATCCACTTCTTCTGGTCCATACATGTAGATATGTATGTATTTATTTATATGGCATGTTTATCCACATTACCACCAAACCAAATGAAGCTAACTCTTTGGGATAGAAACATCTTACACCAACTATATTTCTTTAGCCAAAATATATTTGGGTCACTTGGCCATACCTCTTCCTTTTGGTGCGTGAGTCTATATGCCAAAATGGAACTTACTAGAAATCCTTGGACTTGATACCTAAAATTTGGCAATAACACACATCAGGACTCTGAGAGAGATATGGATTGAGTCCTACCTGGCAACACAAAATCCTCTGGTAGTATCACGCCAAAATTACCGAAAATGGTACTTGGCCAAATTCTTGGACATGGGTTGGGTCATGTTTGGCCACACCTTAATGTGGGAATATCATCATCCCTGACAACACTGGGTATGCCCTAGCCCACCTATTACCATGTGCACATGTGTTCAATAATGCTCACCTGGGTTCTTGGAGAGCTCATGCCAAATTCGGCCTTTTGGATCTTAGTGTTTGGCTGATTCGTAGACACATACGTAAAAATATACATACATACTTATGAACCAAAACATGTACGTATATATATATATACACTACCAACTGATAGACTTTCCTTTCTCTTATTTTCTCTAACTGAACGTAGACCCTGCAATGTTCACATGCAAGGCAAGCACTGAAAAATCCAATTCCCCCTCTACTTCAGTACAGTAACTCTGTTAGTCAACCCGAAATGATCTCTCTTTTTTTCAATTTAGCCAGCCACCACAAATAAGTCAATTTAAATTTAACTAACCACACCATGCCCTTCAGAGCATGACTTCCATTCTTTTAATAATTGTCCGGACTTTGTAGCTTCACAATTGAAGGAATGCACACACACACGCACACGCACACACATGCAAACACATACACAATAAGAGTTATTTGTATACTGATTAACTCCAATTTGAGGTAATGAATGCACTTCGTTTATATGTTGAAACATTTATATAGCTTTTTTTAATTGCTCATGGATTTGAGTATATTCATTATGGACATTTGCCTATCATTACCTTTCTAACACAAGAACAAGCCCAATACTTTAAAAAAAAATTTTTTATTGTATTCATTTACAGTATGCCAGATTGGGTCACCCAAGAATCCCTAAATTTAGTGCAGCTGGAACACAGTGGATTTGGTGGCATACTAAGGTTTCTTATGGTTATAAAAGATCTTTACCTGTTTGTGATATAAAAAATTCCTTGCTGGTTCCCCAAACCAGCAAGAAAAGTAGAAAATAATCAGAAAGACATTACTGCCAATTCCTGAAGATTGGGATCTGGACTGAGAAGATGTGAAGACCACTTCATGTGCCAATGCTTTAAATGCAGAATCTCACATGTTTTAGTCTAATGTCATATTATCCCTAAACTCTATCTTTGTCGCCAACACAGCAACATACGGAGTGGTAAGTCTGTTCTGGGAAATGAAAAAATACAGCTGCAAACAGTGAGAGAAAAGCTACAAATCATGCATGCAATTTCAGAGCTCTCCCTGCAAGGAGTGACCACAAAGTTATTAAGTCAAAACAGCATCAGTAGCACAGCTGGCCACACATGGGTGATGGCAAGTTCAACGTGGTTTATCTTTGCTCTTGGAATTGATCATTTCACACTTTAATGTGTCTAATTGACAATTTGCAACACCAATGAGGTTAGAATGGTTCAGAAGAAAGTTTAGAGATTGAGGCAGGTGTGACCTCATACTTTGCCACCATTGATTGATATCCCAGATGTGGTGGTGAGGTAGAACATATTAAATTAACATGTGGTGCCTCTCTGTCCTGACTAATGAAAACCAAAATATCAGTAGTCCATATTGAGAGTTGGTCACAGCAATCTAATAGACATGAGAAATCTTACACACGCAAGGGAAATAAGTTCCTTTTTGAAGCCATACACTGGGAAGTTATCAAACAAACACAAAGCTGGTGACAAAAGACCACAACCCAGGCAATTATACTTGGGTGGGAAGGTGCACACTTTCAGATCTAAGGTTATTCAGTGCAAACTTATTTTGTGAATTATTTATTTATTTGGGGGGGGCTCACTTCAATTTTCTTCTGGCATTCCAACCCCTAAGTTCATGCTTTCTTTCTCTCTCCTTCAAATAAAATACCACATCAGTTTCAGACATAAAGATCTCACTCAGCCAAAGAAGGTTAGTCAGGTTTCTCTAGGCAAAAATTAAATTAAGAACTCAACCTTATTATGGAGGGAGAAAGAGTAGGGCACATGCCTCCCTCTTTCTCCTCCAAAATAAAGAGAAAAAGTAAATACAGAAAGTGCAAAGTATTTTTGAAGAAATGATATTGTGGGAGAGGCAAAAAAGACAACAATTTAGTTAAGCCAAACTACATGAAGAGAAAATAAATAAAGATGGGATTAAACCAGCCTAGATGTGGATCACTATTCATAGTGTGATCCAACAGCAATTATCCCCCAATAATTTTTTTTTACAGAGTCCTTTTCAACTTCCTACCAATGAATCAGCAGCACAGAAGACATGCAGAGCCATCAGGAGATAATGGAAGGCTACCACATGGCAATAAATTCCATCAGGTATAGAATAAGCCTCCCTCATCACTTACTGGTGAGGGTCACATGCAAAACTGAAACTAGTGAGGGGAAATAAACTAAAAACTGGAAAAAGATACCTTTTACAACAAAAAAAGCAAAAAAAAAAAAGGCCCAAAATTATTAATTAAAAACAACACACAAATGCTATTTCCGCAATCCTTGGGTGTCAGGGCATGCTAGGGCTATATTAACGCAATAAGTGTTCCAAATCTAGCACTAACCTGCCTTAGCACCAACTACTACTACTGGTAGACTAGCGATGATTATTTTTAAACATTTTTTGTTTGTTTGTTTGTTTGTTTTTATTTTATTACATCTCACTAAATTCACTTTTGTGTGTTACTTCTACCAATGAGAGAGGCTTATTCTATGCCTGATCCTAAATTCCTTTCACTACTACCAAACTAGAAATTCTATAATTAAACATTGATTGATAAACTTATTCTTGTGTGTTTATCTGTACAATGTGTGAAGTAGACATGTTTTGCATATAGATCCAGTGTGTGGTCTCTTATATAGTGAAGCCCTCCATGTTGAGCTTTCAGGACTCCTGTGGCTAGGCATGCTCAGGTGAACCAGTGTGTGCAAGTTCATTTGTGATGATCTCATGCTTTCCTCAGATTCAGTGTGGCCAGTGTATATTCTACCAGAAGATGTGGGGGGAAAAACTGGCATAACTGGTCAACACATTCTAGCTCTCCACAGTGGAGTTCCAAATGTGTCTGTGGGTGAACTCCACATCATCAGCCCGGCTGATCACAACCGGGCAGTGCTGAAGTGGGATAGAGACAAGCTAAGACGAGCGGGGAAAACTGGAAGTTTAGTATTCATTGAGATTGGTCGAAGATGTGAAGGAGGACCAGGATTGGTGTGGATGTGTGTTGGGCTCCAGGATGACGCTGTGGCTTTAAGGAGGACTCTGCACAGGTATACCAACAATCCTTGTGCATGAACCATTGTTATTCCTGGTCATGTAACTCCAGACAGTTTTGTTGGTTTTGACTAAATAATCATAGTAACGGTGATTTTCATAAATATTTCATTACTCCCTCTCTTTTTTCTTTTTTCTTTTATTTAGTGGATATACTTCTGTGGGTGAGAGTAAAGCTCTAACATAATTATTGGACATATTTGACCTAATGAGTTAAAGTTCTATTAGTGGCAAAGTTACCATGATTTGTGTGTATTTTCATTAAATTTAGGATTATGAGATATAAAAATTTTGTTCAGAGTAGGCATGTGTGTAGTGGCAACTGGTGGCGAGTGCTATTTTAATACAGCAGGTAATGGTACAGAGCATCCCTCAACCATGTGCAATTAGTTAGCAACAACAGAACATCTTGTCTCAATTGTTAGTCAACACTTTCCTCCAGGAGCCAGCCATACTAGTAAGAGCATTGCAGAGCATTTATGGCTATCAAGGTGCCGTTTTTTTTTGTTGTTACATTGGACATTTGTCTCACCAACATTATTGGAAACTTGGACATGTTTCTCTAGATCATTATTAATTCACCTGTTCTTGTCATACATCCGACTTTGATCTTTCTTCTTCCTTCAACAGATTTCTTTTCCATGGAGATGGCAGTGCAATAGTGAAAGAACCTCCCCCACAGTATCTCTATGATGTCCCTCGATTGTCCTGCGACCTTCACACACCATCTGTCTCAAGACGAGGTTGTGCTCCTTCAGCCAATTATCAGAATTGTTACCCAACGCAGAGCAGATCACAGAACCCCGACTCCGGCTGTTGTGCCTTGAGAACTCTCCCCATCCTGAACATTCCTCCAGTTTGTCACGATCCTGACTATGAAACTATAGATAAAGTCTTGGACGGTCCCCCCGTCCGTCTCGATATGCACCCATCAATACCACACCATGGTGGCTCCAGGATGTCTATGCACACCAACAGCACTACCCACTCCAGTGGCAGCTGCAGCAATTCAGAGTTGGAGGAAAATTTGGGTCTGTCCAAGTCATCCTGCAGCTCCTCCATAGATGACAAGGAGGGTCACTGTTCCATAATCAGACACATACATGGAGACTCAGATCTAACAACACCTGAAGCTTCCTACTCTAGTATTCCATCAAACCAGTTCCAATTCCATGCACACTATATGGTTCAAGCGTTGGACCAGAATGCTGGTGATCAACACACACCATTAGTGCACCCTGCAATCGTCAAGGAAAATGAATACATCTGTATGCAACCAGCTTCCATATTGACAGTTTCTACCACTCCTGCAGTGCCCCAGGCTGACAGCAGAAATGCAAGTGACAATAAACAGGACACATTGCAACCTTCTTTTCCCAATGGTCGGCTCACCCATCACAATGCAAGTTTACTAACATGTGAAACTCTGCCTATCATCAGTGAGGACACAAAAATTGCTCCCTGCACACGAAAGGGTCAAGAAGAGCAGCAGAACATACACAAGATACGGCAGGAGTTAATAGGCGCAACTTTGTTACTTGATAGACCAAATTATGAGAATTGTGAGACTGCCCCCTCTCATGGAAGGAGAGGATTGCATGAAAAAATGTCTCATAATACATTCATTGAACAGTTCAGTCCTCATGACATTGAAATGACAGGAAAGGGCAATGCTGAATAAACCAAAGCTCTACTTGGCCAAGATTTGTGACTGTCAAGAAAACATATCAGAGCACAACCCTACCCCTTTTTCAAGTCTTCATAGTAAGACACTAAGAAAATGAAAAAATACACAGGAATAGAAAAATGTAATGATTATGCTAGATAATAATCATTTCTTTTTTTTAATTTCTTTTTTTCTTTTAACCACCATCGCAAATTATTTCTTTGCTCTGTTTCATTTTCTCCACTTCTAAGTTTGAGCAAGTTTATCATCTTCAGTTTTATACCCACTGGGACATTTCATCTGTTTGTGTCTAAACGAAATTTAGTGAAGTAGATGCATAACTTGGGACAACTATCGGCTAAATTTTGATAATTTTGTTCTGATTGCAAGTACAGTAATATATTCCCACATGGCACAACTATTGCACCAACTTGCTTGGACTAGATCATAATTGGGAATGCATTAGTCATAACCTTGGTTTATCACGTGTAAAATATATTTTGGAATGTTTAGTGTGCAATATGCTACACTTTCCCAGTACATTTCTTGAACTTTCTGTTGTTGCTTTCACGTGCATTGGGTCCCTATATCATTAACTCCCTGAAAGAACACCACACACATTGAGTTTTAATGTATAAATCTGACCTTACAAATAAATCTTTAAAACTCATTAATATGACTACATCAGGTTTCACCAGTCACTTGGAGATGGTTTGTTCTGATTTTGATAACTTGCACAACTAACCCCAACTTTCTCGAGAGAAAAAAAAGGGTTATGAGATAGAAAAAGGGTCTACACTACTCCTAAATATTTATGAATAAAACACATTTTTACATTTATCATGGTAAATCAGGTATGGATGTTCACACAAGTAAACACCCAAATTAGTTAGATTGTTTTAAATCAGAAATCAATGTTGTGGCAACAACTATTGCACACAGAAACTTGTACAGTCATTAAATGTCAGCAAGGAATTGCAAAATAGTCAAGCACTTGCAACATCAGCACTTTCTGCCAACATTGAAGCTTTGTGGGATAGTGGCTCCATGTTAGTAGAATCTGTAGGGAGACTCTCACAGGGAACATTACCAACAGACTCTGGACTCATCCATTCGTTTGGTGCCAACGTATAGATGTTAGCACATGCACCTTTCTCTTGGTGGTAACATTGTTGTGACATGGTGTCCTGAAACATCTTGGGGTGGTTCACTGTTGGAAGGAGAGAACATGTGCTGTCACTTTCGAGGGAAGCTAATTCTTCATTGCTTGTCTTGTATTCAGCATTCTAATGGATGATAGCCCAGGAAAGGTGATTGGAAAGAGGAGATTAGGGAGGGAAGGACAACATAAGACCGGGAGGAGAAAAGGGGGGGAAAGGCATGTTGTGTGTGTGTGTGTGTGTGTGTGTGTGTGTGTGTGTGTGTGTGTGTGTGTGTGTGTGTGTTTGGGGGGGGGGGAGGGGGAAGTAATATAGGATGCATAAATTTTAAAGAATTTACTATTGGTTTGTGTCGGTCTTGTACTCACTATGGGAATGCTGGCAATTGAAGTTTTATGTTGTTGTAGCTTCTGATGACGAGTAAAACTTTTCTGATAATTGTTTTGCCTGTGGGGAGATTCATGTTAATAATAGTGGACTTGAACAGAAAGCACTCACCTGACCATATAGATGAGGGTAACTAGGAAGAGTATATTCACACCCACCACCACCACCACCACACCAGCAGAAATGAAGAGAATCTCTAATTGAGGGAATGAGACATTCTCAAGGTGCATAACAACGGATGTAGACGCCACTACTGCTTGGTAAACGTGTATACATTTGCAGTTCTCTATTGCAATACCAAATAAAATGTGCACTATCAGAAAAAGAGCGGAATTAAAACAATTCTAAAACACAATATAAATGGACAACACATTTAGAAGAATTTCATTGGCATGCTAGCCTCACACATGTCACTATGACAATAAAGCCTTCAGTGACAAATTGTGAGAAGGTTATAGAAACAAAGCTGGTGGTGGCAAACATGTAACAAATGTGGGTAAGCTGCAGTAATAAACCCTTTGGTGAGGAGCATGTGTGGAGGAAGTTGTGCCGCAATTGAGTCCAGATATGCATGTTCTAACAGTCAAATTTATAACATACTGCAGGAGAAACAAAAAGAAATATATTTTGTAAGAAGTCCTTGACAGTCACACCCACATCCCTTTACTTGGTTAAATGAGAAATAATTACACACAGAAAAGGACTGACTCAAGGTTTATTATATGTACTGGCCAGAAGACAAGAAATATAGTAACCATGAAATTCTTAATTGATTGAGTTATGATCACGTTATTAATTGAATCCTGGGAAAAGTGAGGATCAAAAACATCAAGATGAATATTACAACATTGAAAGAAAAACCGCACACACAAAAAAGTTTGTCTAGTCTTTCAAACGATCATTAAAAAAAAGAAAGAAATCACTGCCTCTTATCAGAAGACACTTACAAAGAATTATAGTAGGATACAAACATTATTACTCACTTAAGCGATCTGGAGCTTCATCATTACCACTAAAGAAATAAACAAGAAAGGAAACACAATAATGGTTGGGGGAGGGGTAAGTAAACATTGACAGACACCCACACCAGCAGGCAGTACTAATGAACCAAGTTTGTTTGTATGCATTTTCTGTTATATGAAAATAAGGACACAACCAACCAACCAAAAAAAAAAAAAAAAAAAAAAAAAAAAAAAAATATATATATATATATATATATATATATTTTTTTTTTTATTTTTTTTTTTATTAAACTCTGCCAAGTTTCCTCACCACCTAACTCAACTATGGATAACAAAAACATTTTTTATATAAAATTTAAATGAAAAACTAAATTCAATATTAAAATCAAAAATATGCCAACAAAACCCAAGATCTCCTCTCCAAGGTTGGTCCTGTTACTATTTTAAAAAGGATAGAATATTCCAGTATGTAAAACTTAATGTAATAGTTCATCTAAACACACACACTCTCCTGTGGCCTCCCCAAGTAATAGATCCCAATGATGAAAACTACAAGCCTGAACCTTTCTCCAAGTAGAGGTGCTGTAACACCTTCCACTAACCTGGCCACCAGCCCAGCCAATCACCACTTTGGCCCTGTTTGCTAATCTCCATCTCACAGTATGGCTGGACATTCAGTACCAACTTCTTCTTTTTTTAATTTTAATGCAATATAAGCAAAGATCCCCCTGCCCTGTGCTGTGTGTGTGTGTGTGTGTGTGTGTGTGTGTGTGTGTGTGTGTGTGTGTGTGTGTGTGTGTGCGCTGACTATGCAACCTTTGACCAATAATGCTGAGTGTGCATCCTCTGACTAACAATGCTGAGTGTGCAACCATGACTAACAATGCTGAGTGTGCAATCTTGACAAAGACTACTGGATGTGTCTGATTGAGCTGTGGTGATGTGCTAGTATACTTACTATGGCAGAGTGACTGCATCAACAGAAGTTGCTGACATTGTTACCATTCCGGCTCCATCCAGCATATCAGTACTTGCAGCCAAGCTAGTTGAAGGTAAGCCCTCATGATCCACAGTGAATCCATCAGGGGGAAGGTATCTAAATTGATCTGGTATAGGAAATTGAAAGAAACAACAAGGTCCGTCTCATTAGGTCCTGCACTCAAAACCATGCCTTACCCAATTATTATTATTATTTTTAATTTTAAAAACAACTCACAGTATTCACTACAGCCAGCTCCGCCATTGCTTGGACAGGCACAGAGGTAATAGTACTCACTGCCTGGCAGACACAAGTTGGCAGACATGCATCCGCCATTGTTAGAGCCACAGGAACTCATTCCATCCTTTCCAGTCAACTCTGCAACAAACATTAAAAAAATATTATGATAATACTGTGGCCATAAGGCACATTTGAATAAAGAACTAAACTACTGCACACTCCAATTGGATTGCAGAGTAGCTTATAACAGAGCAAATAGACTACTACAAAGTATTTACATAGAAATTTTTAAAAACAAAACAATCAAGACACCCACACACTTCTGCTTACCTCCAGGCCTCGGTGTTTCCATGTCTACAACAGTCAAATCATATATCCTGAAGGGCAGCACAGCAACAGTGAACAGCGTCTCGTATAGAGAACGTGAAGTCCAATTCCTGCCGAGCTGAGCAGGGCTCTGGTGGGGCAAATCCATCCGTCTAATTCTACTACTGTTCCAACCATTTCCAAATCTATCGTCTTGATTCACACAGGAGAAATACAGCTGACCCTCACTAATCTTAAGGCTATAAGGCATCAGTAGATAGCGGTGCACTCCATAGTTGACCAAAAACCTCCTCCGAAAAGAGCCTTGTAGATCACAACTCTCTATGCGATTGGTATGTGGGTCATTGTCCACCCAATAGATTGTGTCTGTGGCCAAATCGATTGCAATTCCATTAGGATAATAAAGATCTGTGGAGACTATGCGAGTAGGGAGCTCGCCGCTATCCATAGGAGCTCGCCAGATGGCAGGAAACCCCCAATCTGTCCAGTACATCATTCTGAGGGTCAGAAAACAGGGACAAGTTCTCATAGCCACACCCACACCACTCAGACCTACACTATTCATAGCCACACCCACAAGCTAATAGTTACACCCACACAACTACTAGCCACATCCACACAGCTAATAGCCATGCCCACTTATAAAATAACAACAAAAAATCACACCACTGCAGATTGCAAACAAGAGATTGAGTCCAACCACACCTAGCCCATTACACACACTCTCTAGTCTATAGCCAACACTAACTAGTCCAGCCTCATCAATTGCAGTGGCAACAGAAACGAATGTATCAATATGTGTGCACATTAATTCATTGGTATCTTGATGTCATTCATAAGCGTGGAAAAAAAATAATAAAAATGGTACACTGCATAAATTTATGGTATTAACCTTCTATGAAAAAAGAATAAATTCTTAGCTAGAGAGTCAATATTTATTTTAAGATACACTAATAATATTCTGCTTGTGGACTAGCTGATGGTATTGCTCTTTAAATAGAGCAAGTAATAATACAATGCATGGAAGCAAGAAAATGAACAGCTCACACACACACCACACCACTAGTCACAATTACAGACACTTGGTAACCTCTTGGCTAACCATGTTCACATAATTTTTTTAAATTTTTTTATTATTATTTTTTTAACCGAACAGCTTGTGATATCTGTCATATGCTCTCTCTCTCTCTTCTATGCTGGTGGTTGTTCTCACACTGGCTAGCAGTACAGAGAGAAATGGGCTGGTGTGTAGCCGCTGCACTAGTCTGGACATTTCCTTCACCTGGGCACCACGTGCTGCCTTGCATACTCTTCCAGTAGCAAGAAGGCAATACCATAGCTGATTACTCCATTTTTTGGGGGGGGGGGGGGGGGGGGTAATGTAGAATTTAATAATGTACTCATTAATGTACATAAACAAGCTAACAGCCACAGAGGTGCTGTGTGTATGGAGGGGGAGAAAGGGGGGAAGCTGGAGAGAAAGGATGTGAGAAAGAACACCTTCACTTGTGACATGATCTGAAACACTCCTCAATGCAACACAACAAACAGAGCGATGAACTACTGACCCAATCTTTGGATGTAGTGCTATTCCCCGTGGTTTTTTCATGTTGATTACCAATAGCTTGCGTCCCGTTCCGTCCAATCGTGCCACTTCCAGTGTTTGTGTGACACCATCTGTCCAAAACAAAAGGTCGTCCACATAGTCCACAGCTAAGCCTTGACAACCAGGAACATTCAACACGACATCCACTAAGTCTGTGGGAAGATTGGAGTGTTGTAGAGAGAGGGAGAGAGTGATAATAGGGAAACAGAGTCTATAGGAGAGTGAGAAAGGCAATGTAGACATTGGGTAGGGGCAATGCAGACATTGGGTAGGGGCAATGCAGACATTGGGTAGGGGCAATGCAGACATTGGGTAGGGGCAATGCAGACATTGGGTAGGGGCAATGCAGACATTGGGTAGGGGCAATGCAGACATTGGGTTGGGGCAATGCAGACATTGGGTTGGGGCAATGCATATTGGGTAGGAGCAATGCAGATATTGACATTGTATGGGGAATAGAGATAGAAAAAGGTAGGAGTTGATATCAGATGTGATAAACAAAGCAAACAGAGATCAGTTGGTCTAATCCTCTTTTAATATTATTGCTTGGCTACAGTAAGTTTGAGCCAGTACACTTCAAGTGGTGTGCACCTGATCCATTGAAATTGATGGCAGAAATAACATGCCGAGAAGTATCAGAGAAAAACAGTTTTCCGCTGCCAGTGGAGAATAGCTTGTAGTCCACGGCAACTGGCCAACGATTTGGTGTAACTGTTGGAGTGATGGTGATATACTGGTCACGGCCTGTCAACGGAGTCATGGAATAAAAATGTTTGAAATTTGCCTCATAGATAAACTTCTTGGGTACTGCAAGGAAAAACAAGGATCCGATCATAATACAAAATTCACAGAAGAGCAAAGCACTCAGATATTAATAACATATACACTTGCATTGGCAATCTCTGAGATAATCATAACTACATCAGATCTTTGCTAATTAGAAATGATTGATCTCAATTCATTTAACAAATAGCAACATGCAAAAACACTACGAATCTCCACTTTCTTGGATGTATTACATTTCCTGCAAGTTGTTGCTGAGATCAAGTCCAGACCAGTCGGGCAGGAACAGCTGTAGCCAATGGCAGACCAGTCAGGCAGACAGAGGTTACTGCAGGGGTGCTGGTCTTGACATGGATGGTGCAGCACAGCTGAGAGTAAAGAGGGAGGGGGTAGAGATGAACTCATAGAGTTTATCCACTTACAAAACACATGATATTGGAGTGCAAGTGAAACCAGTGGGAAACACATGCAACATGAACAGAAGACATCAGAGAGAGCGTGCATGTGTTGGTGGTGGTGGGGGGGGGGGGGGGGGGGGGGAGAACCAACACACCGATGTACACTGAGGGAAGGAAAGAAGTGGAGAGGGAGAGAGGAATTGAGACAGAGGATGAAGGGGGAAAAAGAGGAAAGAACACAAAAATGGTAGACAAACCACAAAGGGTTTGACAGTTCAATTGAACACTTGAATTCATACTCACATGAATAATTCTCAAAAGAGAGGTCTTTACGCACCAGAACCATCTGTCCCAAGGTCTCACTCAGGAAGGAAAGCTGATTCCGATCATAATGGCAGCTTTCATCTGCAGAATCACAACCCCATCTTCCTGATTTAGAGCGATAATGTACTAAGGACAAAATTTTTAAATGGCAATATAATGTTCGGAGACAGCTGAAATCAACTAGAACATACTGTACTTGGCCTTTGTTGAGAATGCCACCAACTGTGTAACTTCAGAAACATTATTTCTTGACATCATGAAAATAGAGTTTTGATGGACATCATTCCAGAAGATTTGCTCATCCTTAACCACAATTCCATAAAGATTAAGTCCATCAGACAGATTGAAATCTGCAATACATATAAGCATATCTGAGTGTGTTGAGGTTAGCAGGAGACACTCAGTTGCTGTCCAATGAGATACCCTAGCCTCATCTCACCGCTGGATGGAGCCATTGAGGTTGCTCTCTGCTGTGCAAGTGAACTTGAGCCACCATGACTAACAGTGTGCATGCATTCGCACCATGACTAACAGTGTGCATGTATTCATGTAGGCAATGACATGAAATACTAACAATGTAGTCGCACAATAATGACGGTGTGTCAGCACACTCGCTAGGGCTAGAATGTTGCAAAAACTATTTAAATGAATGTGAATCAACTTCTATATGGATCTAAGATTGAGAAGCCTCTGCCGAAACTCTGCAGACAAAGTCACCACCATTGAAGACCTCAGCACAACAGATGATCTTGAAAGTGATGAAGAGGATTATCTAAGCACCAAGGAGTCGACTAGTTCAAAGAGTATCACATCTCTTGAAGATGACACAACCCTTCATGGCCAGGAAGAAGCAGCCATTGTAAATATTGTGAGCACTCTAGCAGGCATTTGTCCTGCCCCATCCCCAGTCCTCTCTCTCTCTAACTGTATGTCAATATGTTACAATGAGGTGGGCATCTACTTGATCAACACACGCCCAGAGTTGAAACAAGTATAGGACTAGAATCCAAATGTTTAGGGAAGGAAGTTGGCATCACACTTAGTTGATGCCCTATAATGTACCAGATACATTCCATTACATGCCTAGACACACATACACCACACACATAAAAATGCACAAACATCATATTAAGGGAGAATATCAGTTGAAATACTCATATTAACACATAACTTTCTTCGAAATTAATTTTGAAATATTTGGAGGTTTGCTTACCAGTTTCAATATTTAATTCATTTCCCTCCCTTTGAAGTTTTAAACTATGTTCACATATATGGCCATCCCCACACACATACGCAAACATATACACACTTCCATGCACACACTTCCATGCACACACTTCCATGCACACACTTCCATGCACACACTTCCATGCACACACTTCCATGCACACACACATGCACACACGTACATCTCACTACTTCCTCATGTGATCCATTCAGCGAAGCACTCCTAACCACTCCCTGCAACTCATCAGTCCAGTAGATGCGACCCTCAGACGACCCAAGGGGGTGATCAATAGCTACAGCTCGAGGTAACCCCGTGGCCACAATGACTGCCCTTCCTGTGCCATCCATGGCTGACATCTCTATCCGACCCTCCCCACTGTCCACCCAATAGAGAGTGCTGAAGGAGAAGTAGATATTGGACAATGGGACACACTCCATAAGCCACTACACAGAGTACACTATGGGGACCGATGTGCCAGTTTAATGCATGCTCTGTCAGTAGTGTTGATGCAAATATTATTGCTATAATTCATATCTCTTTTGTTGCTATATAATTGTTGTAATACTATTAAGCTCTATTCGTTTTAACTTTGCAGCCAGAAGTGAGGTTTACAAATGGGAGGACCATTACCAGCTAAAAGTGACCACAATTAAATTTTGTGGGGATAAGGTATTTGAAGCTTTCCCGTCAAACGGCCAAGTACTGAAAAGTCAGATAGCTACAACTCAAACGAAATCTTTCAGTTCTCTGTAATCTTTTAAAATAATTTTGTGTCCCTTTTAGGGATACAATAAGCAACTGGAGATTTGCTATAGTTCTATTGTTGGTCCTTACTACCAGGGCTCATAATAGACAGATACTTTAATCTGATGGCTTAATCTTGCAACATGATTAATTACAAAACCTCTGTTATGATAAAAGGATAACTGCATTATTAATTTAGCAATGGGTCAAGAAAATTACTGCAGCGCCAAGGATTTCAATATCATTCCTAAAAATGAAATTGGAAAGATGCTTTGTAGATGAATGAAACAATATATATTGTGGGGATGGTCGTTTTTTGTTTTTTTTTGGAAAAAAAGAAGAAAGGATGCTTAAACAAAAGCATGACATATCTGATGGATTGTTTGGGGCAACTGGCATATATCAAAAGTGTCTCAGTAACATTCATACAGAGTTCTTGGTTAATGATTAAAAGTTTTTATCATTGATAAAAATGTCACACCACTTCAAGGATTAAAATAAATACAAACTCCTTCAGTAATGAAGCAATACGAAGAGTGGTACATTTTTTTTTAGAAGGGAAAGACAGATGGAATATTAAATGGAGTCCGGTTCTGTCTGTGGGAACTTCTTTGTATTATTGATTTCTCCTACAACAAAGGCAGTAAATGATTCATATATAAACACGACATTATTGAATAATGTGGAGAAAGTTTTGTAGGCACATGGTGGACATTAAAAATGACTATTTCAATAAAGACGGACTAGAATACATGGTAGATGAAATAATTATTGAAAATGAGGATGCCGAGAGACATTTAATTGACATGGCACTACAATTATCACAACAAAGTGAACCAAATACAACTACAACTACAAACTCTCAACACAACTTGACAAATACAATAGAAAACATGGACCAAAACTTTCTCAATATTTCCAATTCCTCATGCCAAAATACTTCCACCATCCACCACAGCACTCTTCAATGCAGTGTACATAATAAATTGCTTAGTATTTCCTGATGATCCACCCTCAATGCAGTAAGAAATGTTACCTGGCAAGTCTACATCATAACACTCAACCTTCTCAGCAATTTTAATGCAGTGCACACTTTTCCCAAGAAATTCCATGACAATGCTCTCCAACCATCTCAGCGATCTTCAACACAAATGGAACTTTCCTCTACAGTTTTATATCATAATGCCCCCCCCCCCCAACCTTCTCATGTTCCACAGTTGTCTTCAATGTAATCAACATGTTACCTCAGTAGTTTCACATCACAACCAAGCACAATGCCCTCCACCTTCCATAGTTCTCTTCAATGCAATGAAGACAATCTTACCCCATAAGTTCAACATGAAAATTTTAGTCTGCCATCAGGAGTATGCCATGCTAGCTCCAACAGAATTGATGCTTTGTCACAGCTAAAGCTATTACTGTCTACCTCCTAAATAACTTCTGCATTAATTTTTTTTGCCACATTAATATCTAGCTAAATATTTTCTTTGTGCTTCCCTATCTATTGAATGAACCTGGTCGTACAGCACTAGCAAGAAGCTAATTGTCAGACATCAGTTTTTCTCAGAGTTTCTGCTTCCCACCAGTAGGCAAGGGACAATAGTCCAGCTACATTCCTTTGGTCTGAAGAATGCCTGTACTTTCCTTATGAACTATACAGCTAAATGCTGATTCTTTCTTTGCAGAGCTTCAGGAGTAACATAGGAAAAAACACCACTTCAGGTAGAGTTGGATGGTATCTGAAATATTGGAAATAAGTAAATATTTGAAACTTTTATAGCGATTTTTTGAGCGGCAAAGTCAAAGCAAACGAACTTTAGTAATTAGAATATTTACAGCATTTAGTAAAATAGAATATAAATGATTTGTTGCAAGACATCAGCTGACCTCACTCTCTCAAGACTTTGGAAGCATCAAAGAATCAAGTTAAACTAGAAAAGTACCATTATACATACATAGGGGGAGATAGGGAAGGTATTGCTCCCTTTATAATGCGAACATTACGATGCATCACTAGTAGTTAGTGTCCTCTTGAATTTCCTGTATGATTTGTGAACACAACCTCCAATAACAATGTTCCTTTGAATGGGATCAGATTACACATGGTGGCACACAGGGCTAGGAACATAAGGAATGGTGGGGGGAGGGAACATCTACATCTTCTTGTCAATAATGGATTTTAAGATATTGTTTACCATACGGAAACACAAAAGTTTGTCATAACAACTAAATGGTTAACTACTAATGAATAGGAAAGTTTATTTAATGGACCTATGCCCTAGCCCTAATCTCCCTAAATGGGGCCAGTGGTCCAGTGTGCAACCTACTGAAAATTTCAGGATGATTGGTTCAGGCATCTGGGAGGAGATAGCGAATATAGACAAACAGACAGACAAATTGCAGTAAGATCTTTGACACTGACAACTCACACTCACAACACACATAGAGAGAGAGTGACAAGTTGAAGTATTAAATCTGCACATAACATTAATTCTAACAGATATGAAATACACTCCTCTAAGTACACCCACAGCATGCCTGATGATAGTGATAACTTGGTCACACAACAAACTGAGTGAAGTAGCACCGTGTGTGTGTGTGTGTGTGTGTGTGTGTGTGTGTGTGTGTGTGTGTGTGTGTGTGTGTGTGTGTGTGTGTGTGTATGTGTGTGTGTGTGTGTGTGTGTGTGTGTACACCACATGTATGCTCGCCATTACTGTGTCTGAATATCCAGTGCAATAGAAGTGACGTTAGTTAAGTTGCTGGCAATAAGCACTCTCCGATCAGGCCCCTTCAAGTCGGCTACTTCGATGAACCCAGTCCCAGAGTCTGCCCAGTACAATTTCTGTCCTCTGCCATCAATTACTATCGGCCCAGGGACTTCAACATTCCTCCAAAGAAAAGTATCACTGTAGCCACCAGATAGAGGTGCTCGGAAAATCTTTTTCCTTCGTCTGCTAGTCCAATAAAGTTCATCATGATAGATATCAACATCTGCTGAGTAGACACTTTCAAAGTTGTAGTTCCCAAGGCTGTGTAACAGGACAGGCAAGTGTGGCATGGCTGGGACATCCAGTGAGATCTGGTAGAGTTGGAAGTGGCTCGAGTAAAGGATGAAGGTATGCATATCTATTAGGAGAAGAGACACATAGTCATTATCACCAGATTAGTCACGATCTCTATATTAATACATGTGCTGGACCAAATTAATTAATAATTGGCAAATTAAGTATTCCTTTAGCCAAGCTCTATGAGGAAGCTAGACAGCTCCAGGGTGAGTGGAGCGGGACCAGGGAGTGGAGTGAGATCAAGGAATGGAGGTCACTTTTGAGCAGCTAAAATTATGGCTTAGAACCCCAAGGCTTAGTATTCTCATCAAGGATATGTCATTTGGTTTGCAGACAGGTATTTAGGGAGTGGGAATTGGAGCCATACAGGTGCAAACAAGCCTGATGTCTGCTACTTGAGAAAAATTTAAGACGGCAGAGATAAGATATACTGCCATGGAGTAAGATTGCCTGGCAGTTGAAAAAGATGCTTGGCACTTCAAAGTTGACACAAGAAATGAAGGACTGAACAGGCACAGGCTGGTTTACCCATTGGACCCAAGCTTTGCAACCATCTCTGTGTGACGAGGAACATTGACCAGGGGCACTTAACAAGAGTGCAGACAGTCTAGAGTTTGGAAGCATTTTATAACTATTTTTCTCTTCCTTACATTCTTACAAATCTGAAGAAGTTAATACATGACAATCATTATAAATAGGATTACTTAACCTTGGAAACAAGTCTTGCCATCATCCATGAGTGCTCGTCCTTGAGGACATGCACAGGTCGCCTGCAGTCCACCAGCAATGGAGGCATTGGGTCTAGACAGGCAGAGGTGGCTGCACCCGCCATTGTTGTTGGAACAGGGATGAGCCACTGTCAGGAATGGGAATGGAAATATAGGGTCAGATAAAAGCAGAACAATGAGTGGGTTAAAGGGCTAAAGAATATGCACCAATATGTGCACTGTAACCATTTAGGGCGAGTGCTGAGGATGACGACATGAGCAGTTACAGATGACCCCATGAAATAGCTCATATATATATATATATATACAGTCTATCACATACAACAGTTGGGTGTTAAGGTACTGTAACTTCACACAACACATGCACACACACACACACACACACACACCTGTAAGCTGCATCCACCGACTTTGTGAGTGAATGTGCAGATCTATGATGGGAACCTTTCGATCAATATAGACTTCTCTTGCTCCAGTGAGTTTATTGACAGAGTTAATGGCATTTTCATCTCTGTCTGTCCAGTACAGAAGGTTACCATGGAGACCCAAACCATAGGGGTGCAAAAGATCACGTATGACTACAGTGCGGCCGCTATAACAGGATATGGTAAATATTGTTGAAATGAAACAGTTGGTTGTCCAGCACACAAATATAGAATGTAGCAATAAGTTGTGCAAACACTCTTAGCCCAAAAGTTATCTCCTGCAAACCACTTACTTAGTGGTAAACGGAAGAGAGACACTAGAGAAGTTCAACTACCAGGTTTACATCCACCACAAGGAATGTGTACAATCAACACGAGATCCATCCAACACATTCTCTTAAGCTCACCTCACGCTGCACGATAACTCACCACCTACACTAACCTTCCATCAAAACTGACATATTCAATCATGTCAGTGCCATCATCACACCAGTATATACGATGGAGCGCAAAGTCCAGGGCCAGGCCATAAGGTCGGCTCAGTTCAGTATCGACCATTGCAGTCATGTCAGTTCCATCCAAGTTGCCTCGACCTATCAGCGGATGCGTGCCCCAGTCCGTCCAGAAGAGCAAACTGCACCACACAAACCAAATAGTATCGTCAATAAGCTGGTCATTAGTTACATCGGAAAATCTAATTTCAAATATTCACTTCTGAGATGTTGAAAACAGTTCTCTGGAGCACACACTTGGTCAAGGTAGGTTAGAATATTATAGGTTCACAATATCTCCCAGAACACTTGGTCAACATCACACTGACTCGGTTGAAACAAGAGCTCATCAACAAATATAGTTTAGAGGTGCAAACAATGAATAGTTCAACAAACACTGTGTTGTACACCTTCCTCCACATATTTGCACGGGGTCCATGCAATACTCACAGTTGCTGGCCTTTATGGTAGCTCACCACATTGGATCACTTTCCACTGTTGGTTCTGACAGTGGATGGGGGAGGGAGGGGGAAACTAGGTGCTTAAGATTATATTAATCACACCCACCATTACGATTTAAACCAACTAATTGAATAACATCCGATACTTACCCAGCAGATGGATGCACCACTATGTCCCTTGGCTTTTCTAGACCACCAAATTTGAGAACCTTTCGGTTTGTCCCGTTCAACTCAGAAACTTCTATAGCATCAAGTGCTTCAGCATCAACAGTCCAATAGAGCTTGCGAGAGAGCCAGTCCACAGCAATCCCTACTGGTTTAACAATGCTCTGGTTCACCCTTGGAGTCAGATCAACTATCGTTGTCATGTTGGAACCCTGAGATCCGGAATTAGAGAATAGAATACAGATTCAGAGGAGGGGAGGGTAGGGAGATGAAAGAGGCTCTAAAATATGATAAAACAAATGGTTGGGGGGGGGACCTTTATAATTGTTGGAAGAAAAGGATAGAAGATGGAAGAATAGGATAAGAGATGGGAGGAAAGAAAGGAAGGAAAGATAAACTTCATACACTGGTTACATTGTAACAAAATGAACATCTCCCTTTCTAATGTCCAAATATATTTGTCTACCAGCACACCTAGAGTTCACATATCATTTATGCAAACAGAGCTAAGACCTCATCTCATCCCATGTGCAGACTACACACAGTGGAACAAGGTTCCCTCATTCACACCGCCATAGGACCTGAGGATGGATATTGAGGAGTGAACTCATATAAGTGGTTAGGAGTTAGTGCCAGCTCATCTGAATAGTGTTTCCAAATACTCAAATTAGAAGTACATACAGTGAGCAGGAAGGAACAGAGATATGAGGATGGCGATGCTAAAAAAAAAAAAAAAAAAAAAAAAAAAAAAAAAAAAAAAAAAAAAAAAAAAAAAAAAAAAAAAAAAAAAATGACTGCAAAGGTAGCTGCATTTATTTTTTATTTCGCTGCTGGGATTGTTGGGGGACGAGTGATGACTTGTATGCAGCTGAGCAGTGAGGGCCATTAAATACTCTGGCAAACATAAACAAATAATTTTTTTGTAATGACTATTTACAATTCTAGTAGGGAAGGAGGGAGAAAGGAGGGAGAAAGGAGGGAGAGAGGAGGGAGAGAGGAGGGAGAGAGGAGGGAGAGAGGAGGGAGAGGAGGAGGAGGGAGAGGAGGAGGGAGAGGAGGAGGGAGAGGAGGAGGGAGAGGAGGAGGGAGAGGAGGAGGGAGAGGAGGAGGGAGAGGGAGGAAGGAAGGAAGGAAGGAAGGAAGGGATGAAGGGGTAAAAGCAACAAAACAAAGGTCAAAGGAACAAGAGAAAACAAAGAAGGCATGGGAGGAAGACCATTCACATCAATGTTGGCGGCATTGATTTTGTTGGAGTCTGTCCAGTAGAGAGTGCTAGTGGCAGGGTCCATGTCCAGGGCAATAGGCCCATTGAGGCGGCCCAGAGGGAGCGGAACATCTGAAACTCCCTTCAAGCCCAGGGACACCATGTGGATGGACTCCATGCCAGAGTAAAGCAGAAACTCCTCAGGGGCTACAACAGGAGATGATAGAATAAATTAATATCTCTTTCTGACTTTCAATTGCACTGACTATGCCATGCTATATCTAACTAAAATCTCAGCCAAGCCTAGCCCTATTCCCAAGCCCCATTCTAGCACAGCCCTATTCTAGCCCAGAGCTATTTCAAGTCCCATTCTAGCCCAGAGCTATTCCAAGTCCCATTCTAGCCCAGCTCTATTCCCAAACCCCATTCTAGTCCAACCCTATCCCCAGCCTAACCTGACTGTAACAGTCCAAACCAAGCACAAGGTTGCCCAGCAATAGTCCCATGTTAACGTCAGCTGTCATCTCTAAGACAACACTCCCTGCACCACATGGAGCACTAAGGCTAGGGCCAGTGGGACAGGGCACAATGGAAAGACAGATACACTCTCCACCACCTCAATAAGTTCTTACTTACTGAAACAGTCCACGCCATTGTTCCTAGACTCTGTACCATCTGGACAGGCACAAGAGAATCCTTGCGACTTATCAGCACTCAGCAAACACAAATGGTTGCAAGCACCTGTCCCAGTATGATCTTGTGCACAAGGATTTCCTCCTCGATAGAACGGCTGCAACACGGGATGTATGGCCCGAATGTCCATTGGGTATAACAAGTTGGTATACAAAGATGACAGGTTCTGCATTGACGTCTCGTCTGGTGTCAAAATCAAATTGTGGCCTCGATTCAAGTTACAAGACACATTTTTTACTGTTGACAGAATGGATGGCTTGCTCCAGTCAGACCAGTACACCAGATCCTCCAACACTGCCATCCCAAAAGGATGATGCACACCAGACGTCAACACTTGTCGACGATGTTGTCCATAATAATCTGAGCTCTCGATAGAGTGGAGCTTAGCGTCAGCCCAGTAGATCGTCTTGGTTGGCAGATCTATGGTGAGGGCATAGGGCCAAGCAATGTGTGTTGAGTGTAAGACAATACGACTGCCCCCATCCATAGAGGATCGCTCTACTCTGGCCTGTGCACCCACAGTCGTCCAGAACATGAACCTGTCGGGAGTAGTGATAACAGATCATGTGACAGCTCACAATCAAAGTGCAGAGCTCAGTAAAACATATTGGAAAGTGGAAGGACGATGACAAATAGAAATGACAACAACAAATAATACAACAAATAGAATCCAACACGACCAAGACAACAAAACTGACAGTAGAATACCGTCAAGAAATTGAATAAGTGAAACAGAGATTCTGCAAGCAAGCAAGAGGCTATCAATTAGCAGCAACAACAGTAGCCCTGGCCTGCTCTACAACAGGTTGTCATCAACAAATTTATCATCAACAACAACATTCCTTTAACACAACACTATACCGAGATAGAGGGTCCACAACAATGGCCCGAGGTCGGTCCAAGTTAGAGGAAAAAAGTGTCTTCCTCTGCCTGCCATCCAAATCAGACACTTGAATGAGACCGGCCTCAATGTCTGTCCAGTACAGTCTGCCATTGACCCAGTCCACTGCCACACCACCTGGTGAAGGACGATATGCACACTAATACTGAGAGTTATACATTGTGAACCACAGTAAATGAATGAAACATGTATCTTCAAAAACAAGAGCTTTTTTTAAAAAGTAACTTTTCATGTCTTGCCCCTCCCCCTCTTCCCCTTTCAAATTACTGCCTGGCTCCATCCTTCAAAGCACAGTGCTAATAAAATGAATAAATGATTTTTATATTGGAAAAAAAAAGAAGTACACTTAATTAAATAGTTTAATTACCAGTTTAATTCCTCGTTGTGTACTAATTACTTTGTGCAGGATAATGACTATGGCCAAGATCTGCTACTGAGGATAGAGGATGGTTGTAGTGGGTGGCAGGTACAGGCACGATGGTTGGCCATTTAATTAAGTGATCTTCACACCAGAGAGGAGAAAGGGCATACTTATTGCCTGTAGATGGACTAGGGAAATGTGTTGGCAATAATTTACGCTCTTCAAATCTTCTACTACATTTGGTAAAGGGTGAATATTGGTAAAGGATAGAGATGAAAGCATTTGGTGAACAGTTGTTTCCACCCCGAAAATCTTCCCAGCATCAATCTCACCACAAACTCATTCCTATCAATAATTTTGAAATAGTTGAGAAGAATACAAGAGGGAGGAGTTTGATTGTGCCATTGAGTACAATGACAGATTGTTGGTCCATAATCACTACTACCTCCTCCCCTATTACTTTATGAGGAGTTCCCTAATGATGACACCCACCATCACCCCACCCACCCACTCACTCACTTGGTTTCCCTGCAGTGTGGTCAATGATGGTGATGGTGTTGGATCCATCACCAAGGTCAGAGCGCATGATGACCTCACCCTGTAGGTCAGCCACAAACAAGTAATCCAGCCTAAAGACAGAGAGCCAGGTACATAGACAGACAGACAAAGAAAATATTGTCATTTTTTACTGTTCCGGATTGAAATTCCATGCATTCTTACATGAGAGGGAATGATGAGTGAGTGAGTGAGTGAGTGAGTGAGTGAGTGAGTGAGTGAGTGAGTGAGTGAGTGAGTGAGTGAGTGAGTGAGTGAGTGAGTGAGTGAGTGAGTGAGTGAGTGAGTGAGTGAGTGAGTGAGTGGCTTAGTTTTAGTGCACTTTATGATGTGTGAACCTTGGTACACAGTATCAACACGTTGATGGTCATTTTCTGGAGGAAGCCCTCACAGATTTGATATTTGGTGATATCCCAAGGGCTAAACATCTAATCATCTTTTAAACTTGGTATAGCTATGTAGTGTGTGATACCACAGTGAAGGTGATGGTGGCATTCATTTCTATTGTTAAGTAATGGACAGATTGCATTCAAACATGTCAACCAATCAAAGGGAGACAAAGCAGCTGTCATCAACTACTTGTAAAACCAACACCAATACCAACACTGTAATGTGATTTCTGCCCAGTGCTCTGACTGTCAAAGTAAAGAAACTCAACCGAGTGCAGGTAAACGGTGGGAGTAACTATGACTCTCTTAAGGTGGTGGCCAATGCCTCGTCATCTAATTAGTGATGCACATGAATGGATTAACGAGATTCCCACTGTTCCTATCTACTATGTAGCGAAACCACAGCCAAGGGAATGGGCTTGGCAGAATCAGCGGGGAAAGAAGACCCTGTTGAGCTTAACTCTAGTCTGACTCTGTGAAGAGACATGAGGTGTAGAATAGGGCTAGGGCTCTAACATCACAGCACATGCAAACACATGCTACACTACGAAGTTATTGCTAAGGTCAATGCCTTCAGATAATCCACCAATTTATGTAAGTAAGCCACTACGTTTTGATCCTGTGATAACGTCTCCAATGTATTACAGATGGTAAGTGGGTCAGTTTCCTTTGCAGGTGTTACCTCTGATGTTGGCTTTCGTTACCCATGGCAATGTGTCACTTGCTATGGCGGGTGTTACCAATTGGAAGCTATGTGCACTTCACCATGAGGAGACAGGGGCAGACAATGGACGCTGTACTATTCACAGTCGGCGGCAGCAGACAACAGTGACTCCAACCTCAGCTAGGCAACAGTGACTACAACCTCAGCTAGGCAACAGCAAAGGACTAATTTCACAGTAAAGGTATGCATGAACCAATTTCCTGTGGATGCAAGGAAGGAGCACCAGCTGCTCTCCAGTGCATTGCTCTATGCTGCCGCTGCTGTGGAGAACAGATTACTCTGTGAAGTCCTTGCAATGCAACTAGTATCATGAACAATGAACAGAGCCAATGCTGGAACATGCATAAATGATGACTAAGCTATTATTCAGGGATTAATACAGGCTTTTTCAGCAAGGGGGGGGGGGAAGGCGTCGGTGTGTCATGCAGCAACACACAACAAAATCACACTCAATGGTGCCTATGCTGTCAAGGTTCTGAGTTCTACACTCACTGGGTCAAACCTCCCCTTTTGTGTCATTTCCCTTTTCCCCACCCACTTTTAATATTCTTTTCTTTTTTCTTTCCCCCTTTTTACACACCATGTTAGCAAAAGGTTTATTTTCATTGTGTGTGTGTGTAGGCCAAAATGTTTGTTATTCTATCTGTCCACTCCACAGAACAGACAAATGTGAATGCTATTGAAGGACCAGTTAGGATGTGCTAATTGGGAGGGAAATCTAAGTGTTCAAAGAGTAGAAATCAGGTAATCAAGTTTTGGGCATAAACCTTGAACATTAATTGAATAATAATTACTACATGCATTAATTGTTATCATGAAGGCCATCATAAATCATCGACAACTGAGCAAAAACCTTTAGGGGGAGGAGGATTTCCCCAAAGGGAGGGGGAATCCCAGTGTAACTCCCCTGTATTAACCCCAGATATTGATGACCAATACCTAATATATTGTATAAAGAGTTCAATATCCTCTATCTCCCCCACGTTTATGGAATATAGTTGCATATATATGAGGACATAAGCTGAGATCATCAGATATACTAAAGAAATACAATGTCTGGGGGAGACTGGCTCAGGGTTTTGTTGTAGGTAGGGGTCTCGCCTCATCCCATACAGCACAACTCTGCAAGCCACTGTGGTGGTCCCTTTACACTACTGCACTGACGTAAGGGCTGCAGTGAGGCTATGTCAATAGGCACGGCTGCCGGAATATCGTTGCAAGAGTTTTAATGATTGCTGTGGCAACAGGTTGTGTTGAAGTTGCTGTGGGAGATGTAGCTGGTGGTTCACACCAGGCAGCCCAGGGGCAGGTAGAATAGAGGGACTTCTAAGATCAGTAAGCATTTCTGGGATGGAACCTGAAGTGGCAGGCAGTGGTTTGATCGCTGGTGTCTCACCCTGAGCTGTGGGGATTGCCCTCACCTTCATGCAACAGTTTCATAGTGCTTCTTCTCGTGCCTACAGAGCTTCACACCAGGTAAGGTGTGGCCTTGGATAAATAGGGATAGTCTCTGATTGGTCCTTCAAAAGTATACATTGCAGGGGATAGCTTCGTGTCAGTATCTGGGCCGGAGGTTTTAATGACTGAGCATAAACGGAGGACCAGCACCTAATATAATAAATATATTGAGTACAGAGTTCTTGATCCTTCAGGAAATGCCAGAAATAGACTATTTTGGGATGTCATAACTTACAATTAACCTCTTACAAAAAAAAACAACTAAATCTGTAATATTGAAAATTAAAGTTTGTTAGCTGATCATATAAGCATAACCCGTCCAAAACTTTGCAATAGAACAAGTTATGTACACGTTCACTGATACAAACGCTGAAGAGTACTCTAAGTCTTGAACAAACTAGCAAGCTATAGCTTTCTAAAGTTAATAGACCTCTAAAGGTCACTAGTGGTCAAATCTGTAACAGCTCCCTATCAGAAGATGACCTTCATGGGTGTCCAAATCACTGCGTACCAAATGTCATATATTTATAATAGTGCTCAAAACCACTCTCTGTGGTGCTAAGCTGCTCTACCATGAAGAGTAATGCTCAATATATTTGCTTTTTTGTTGCCTCAATGTTTAAATAGAAGTAGCCATACTGACTAAACCAACAAGAGTTTGCTATAACCGTAACCATGACTACAATGTGATATATACACACACATGAATTACTAGGCACCAACATTGTGAATTACAATGACAAGCAAACTAACAGCATCTTGAACATAATGAACCTAACACTAAAATAAATATAAAATAAGAATTAATAAGAATGACATAAATTAGTTCATTAATAAAACTGACTGATTGATTTATAAACTAATAAATAATTAAATAAATAAATAAATACTATAATGAAATATTAAAGATTATATTTAGCATACACACATACATACTTAACCAGTTGTCACTTACTCGTAGTGGTAGTCAATAGCAACAGCATATTTGAGGTGTTTGACTAGCAGGTGTGTGTTGGAGCCATCGACACTAACACTACGCACATCAACACGGTTAGCAAACATGATCCTAGCCTCTGGACCTGCAGACAAACACACCCGTCAACAACCATCAACAAAAGACACTAGAATATCATCTGTCAAGTAATGTAATATAATAACATCTCAAGTTGTTCCTTTACTTTTGGTTTAATCTATCTTCATTTCTGAAAACTTGGTTCAACACACACACACTAAAAGTCCATTCGCATTCACTTTGCCGGTCGAAAAATCACTATAAAAACCTGAATATTCACTCTTTCCCATATTTCAGATATCATCCACTCTGCCTGAAGGTGTTTTTCCCTGTTATTCCTGAATCTCTGTGATGAAGGAATCAGGATTTAGCTGTATAGTTCACAGGGCAAGTGCAGGCATTCTTCAGATCACACTGAATGTAGCTGGACTATCGTTCCTTGCCTACTGGCGGGAAGCAGAAACTCTGGAAGAACTTATGTCTGACAATTAGCTTCTTGCCAGTCACTGTACAATAAATTCATTCATTAAATGCAATAAATACGAAGCACATAGAAAAGATTTAGCTGATATTAATATATGGCTGAAGAATCAACACTGAAATTATTTAGCTATATAGATATTTAGCTCGACATTGATCTTCTGGAGTGTAAGGACCAGCCTCCAACCAAAGAGACAGAGAAGCATCCAGACAACAAGCTTTCCTAATTAACAGCTCCATAAATTGTAATGACATTAGAGTGTGGGCTGGACCCTTAGATTAGTTATTGTTAGGCAACCATTTAATTTAATGCCATTACTTATGTCCATTGAATGTTAATCAGCTTTGTGTGTAGTCACTTATTATGTTGTTATGTGTTTGCATTCTTATTTTTGTGTCATCTTTGATGTGGCTCCACCCACCAGGAGTTTCTACTTAGGGAGCTCCTGAGTGGGAGAGCCAGATTTTCCCTAATGTGCATTGAAGTGATATAGTTTAAAACCTATTAAACTTGAAGGTGGCTCAAACTCTACCTAGCACATAGGATTATCTCTGGTGGCAGCATAAAACTGAGGAAACAGAGGCTTAAAATCCTCTTGACCTCCACATGGAGTAATATTTTGGCCATTGTATTGGATATCTTCTTTTTTTTTGGTTTGCTGTTGTTGGGGCTTTGTCTTTCGTTTGTTATGGCATGTGGTGTTGTCTACAATTATTACAGAGTTAGGTGGTAAGTTTGGCAGTAATTGTTGTGTAAACCATTTCAAGTAGTGTTCAGTATTAATCGCGTCAAGGTAGTCAGCACTCTTAGTCTTAGATTTAAAAATCGAATCTGCACATCCCCCAGCCTTCTACTCCTCCAGCATGAACCATAATCGATCTTTGACCTTTCCTAACTTAGTACCTTACATCCACCTTTACCATTGTAGTCCACCAATATGCATTCGTTAGTGTGACATGCACTTACCCAAGTTTTATCTTGTATACGATATCTTTGTTTTGTTGTCGTTGTTTGCATACAGCTTGTAAATATGTTTTTCGTTGTCCAATAATGTCATGTTTGTAGAGGAATTGTTCATTGTCTGCTTTGTTGTAGGAGAACCCCATGCTTCGAAAAAGTTCCACAGACAGAACCGGCCTTCACTAACGATTCTATCAGCCTTCACCTGCCCCAAAACAGCTGATAATATTGGATTTTTAAAATGTACAAATCATATAGCACCTTTGTATCACTTCCCTATTGAAAGAGCCTATATTTATTCTAACTCGTGAGTGGTTTAACAATTTATTGGTGAAAAAAAAACTTTCCATTATTGGCCAAGAACTCAGTGTGAATGTTTCTTACTTAGACACCTTTGAGATAAGCCAGTTACCTCAAGACGATCCATCAATTACATTCATCCTTCCGTTCATATATCCTTTCATTTTTCCCCTTCTTCTTCTTCTTCTTAAAAAAAAAAAAGGCTCTTAACATTCACCACAATTTATTTGCTTTGCGCTACAAATTCCATTCCTCTTCCAGGCATCTTTCCAATTCCATTTTGAGGTTGGAACCCTTGGAGCTGTTGTCATTTACTTGACCAATTGTTAAATTAATAGCAACACTTATTGTTTATCAAAGAGGTTTTGCATTGGATCATGTTGTAAGATAAAGCAGTAAGATAAAAAAATATATCAGTCTATTATGAGCCATATGGTGTCAAGGAGCTGCAATAGAGATGCAGAAAAATTCTAATTGCTTGTGCAACTTATTGTATCTGTGTGAAACAAAACACTACTACACGTATAACTCACACAAAGTTGAGCAACAGTGATAAGGAGAGAGAAAACTTCAGAACTTTGTTTTAAGTTGCAGCTATGTGGCTTCACGTGAGTCTGGCTGGTTGGCTGTTTGGCAGGAAAGCTTCAAATACCTAACCCCCCAAATATATAATTGCGTTCACTTTAGTTGATACTGGTCGCCCAGTTAATAAACCTCTCACTTTTCGTGGCAAAGTGAACGTGAATGGACTTTAGTTCCTAACACTAATACATATGCAGCTGCTATGAAAACAGTTAGTTGGAAAACATGGTTGACTTTTTATTGGTAACTAACCTGTATCCTAATAATAAATCACCAATGTCTGTCTGTCTGTCTGTCTGTCTGTCTGTCTGTCTGGAGGTAACTCCTAGATACCTAGGGCAATTTTGATGAAACTTTGTGTGAATGTCCTCTATGACCCAAGAATACTTCTAAAAAAAAGAAAAAAGGTTTCGATTATCTACGTACATATTGTGGCATCAACCAGAATTTTTCTGAATTTATCTGCATTTAGGAAGGAATTCTGGTAAAGGGTCATTCATTTCACACACACCCAAAGAACTCGCCCTTCCAAAAAATCAAGAAATAAATAAGTAAATAAATAAATGAATGAACTACAAATAAATTACTAAAATTGGGATAATTTTGAAGTATTGCCAACTTTATAATTTTGCTTACATTACACATGGTCAGACCAGCCTCCCCCTTAAGGGTACACCGAGCTGAGCCAACCACTTGCAACAATTAACGGGGAAAATATCAACCCAACAGTGCAAGAACAGTTTCACACTGTAGTTACTCAATGTAACATCATATCATAATATGCTGTCAATATTGACTTGATAGCAACAGCTCACCTATAACCCTGCAGTGACCTGAAGGCGTGAGCTTGTAGCCTGGCTCACATGAGCAGAAGAAGCTTGCCTCTGTATTGGTGCAGCGCTGATGGCAACTGTCAGGATAGGAACACTCATCTATATCTGCACAGACATGAGCAGAACAAATACGGTGAGACTAAACAGACTTTTGTGCCGCCAATTCACTTCAACAGACATGGCATGATATACAAAGAGAATTCCAACATTCTCCCATTCCTCTGTCCAAACCTATTTACTCTCATTGCAAGAAGAACACAAACTCAGAGGTTTTTTTTTTTTTACGAGTTTGTTGTGGCTGCTACTTAGTAAAGGAGATGGAGGGGGGGGGGGGGGGAGCAAAACATGCACCAACTCTATTCTTCTCATTGCTGTGAAGGTAACAAATGAGCATTTTTTATAACTACTATTTGAGCTTTTGCCAATGCTCCTAATAATGCGGACTCTTTATCTTACCATCCGGGTGAGGTAATAGATAGAGAGGAGGTGAGGTAATGCATGGACACAGATGAGAGATGGACATTTTGACCCCGACACAAGCACAGAGCAACAGCTGCAGCAGTGGATCACGACCCAATACACTCCCTAAGGCTTCACTCAAGTGTCATGTATGCACAACCATTCCCACTCACCATGACAAGATGCCAGGTCTGCAGAACTCAGCTGGTACCCAGGGGGACAAGTACAAAAGGTCACATCACGAAATGGTAGCCAATCACAGTTGTGTTGGCAACCACCATTGTCTGTCCTACAAGATGTGATGTTATTATAACCTGCAAACAAACAAACAAACAAATAGATTGTCTGATGTTAGCAAGCAGTAGCAAATAAATAATTGATGACCACGAATGTTTTCTAGGAGCGCCAATTTATACATTTTTGAAAATATCAATTTATTGATTAATTAAAATGTTGAAAACATTGCAGCCACACAAACCACCCCATACCCACTCACAGTATTGATCCTCGTCCGAGTTGTCAGGACAGTGCTGCACCTGGTCACACAGGTCCCCTAGCTCCACACACCGCTGGCCGTCTAGACAGGCATACTGATGTTTGCTACATCTCACAGGAGGAGGTAAGGCTGCAGGCAGGGAGAGGGGAGGGAGAAAGGAAGGGAGGGAAGGAGGAGGAAACAACATGATAGTTGCCCGGTGACAGTTCAGGTATCTCATGACATAATGTAGTGTAAGAAACTAGAGTGTTTGTCAAAATAGTGGAACCTTGATATTCCAATAGGAGTGCTTGCAAGTAACCATTTCCATAATAATAATTATTCAGGAAGAATTCTTACTGTACGCTGTATCAAATTCCACAAGAAGCACAACAGGTTCTTCAGAAGAGACCTGCAGCTTCAACATTAGCACTATCAGTGGCTTTGCAATCAACTTTACAACTTTTGAAAAATATATATTTCCATTTGGAAACTGTGGATAATTTTGTGAATTTGATTCACTACATTTATATACTTGGTTGTTACCAACGATAATTGGAGGCTATTTTCAGCGTCTGTCTGTTCGCTAACTCCTCCCACAGTTTTGGACCGACTGGAATGAAATTGTTCAGACACTTGTAACTAAACCTGCGGAGATAAGAAATAGGTCTTCTTTTTTGCTCTGAGCCATTGATCATTCTTTTCTTCACCCCCACCCCCTTCACTCTACTCTTCCTTCACCCCCACCCCCTTCACTCTACCCTTCCTTCACCCCCACCCCCTTCACTCTACCCTTCCTTCACCCCCACCCCCTTCATTCTACCTTTTCTTCACCCCCACCCCCTTCACTCTACCCTTCCTTCACCCCCACCCCCTTCACTCTACCCTTCCTTCACCTCCACCCCCTTCACTCTACCCTTCCTTCACCCCCACCCCCTTCATTCTACCCTTTCCCCCACCCCCTTCACTCTACCCTTCCTTCACCCCCACCCCCTTCATTCTACCCTTTCTTCACCCCCACCCCCTTCATTCTACCCTTTCTTCACCCCCACCCCCTTCACTCTACCCTTCCTTCACCCCCTTCACTCTACCCTTTCTTCACCCCCACCCCCTTCACTCTACCCTTCCTTCACCCCCACCCCCTTCACTCTACCCTTCCTTCACCCCCATCCCCTTCACTCTACCCTTTCTTCACCCCCACTCCCTTCACTCTATCCTTCCTTCACCCCCACCCCCTTCACTCTACCCTTCCTTCACCCCCACCCCCTTCACTCTACCCTTCCTTCACCCCCACCCCCTTCACTCTACCCTTCCTTCACCCCCACCCCCTTCACTCTACCCTTCCTTCACCCCCACCCCCTTCACTCTACCCTTCCTTCACCCCCACCCCCTTCACTGAGTCAATGAGGAGAGCAGTATTTCTCTCCCCTGGTGGTCTGCTAGTAATCTAATAAAGCTGCACATCTGCTTGTTGGTACACATTGCAACACTTTCAAATGTGGAAAAGTGTTGATGGATGCATTTTGTATCCCTACAATGCATATAGTCAATGTTTGAGGGGAGGGATCAATGTTTCGAAATTCGTTTGCTGGTACCTGCACACTGAACCATGAAACTTCTCAATATCATTTGGTGTAAGTTATCACATTGTATGATGCTATTTGTAGTGCCATACAACCTTTCCTTTCCTTTAGCATCAAATTCTTATACAAATAAATACACAATGTTCCTCTGAGTTGCAGACATCACATGATCACAATCTTATGCTGAACTTACAACAGACATATTCCTCTGCGGTGACATTGCAGTGATATTCATCTGTGCTGTCTGCACAGTCAGAGACTTCATCGCACCTACTCTCCACAGAGACACAAGCTCCTGACAGCTTGCACTGGAAATGAGTGTCTGCGCAAACATCAGCTGCAAGAGATACAGCACAAAAAGAAAAATGCAATTGACAATTGTCAAGATGAAAACAAAATAATCATCTCACTCCATGTGTTGCTACACTTACAACCAGCGCAATCACATGATGTGATTGTGGCATGTGGTCAGCCTTGCCATGTTACATGAGACTGTGGCATGTGGTCTGCCTTGCCATGTCATATCATGGCAAGTGTCCAGTCAATACATACGACATGCACTGCCACTCCTACCACCTGCCCTCATACCAACCACCAACACATGGCCACCATAGGCGCTTACCTCAGGATCTCTAGATGGGTGGGGCCATACACACCACTGCTTAGAGTTTCCCAGTGATGGGTGATGTCCAAATGACAGGTGCGTGCCTGTGTGCGCGCGTGTGTGTGCGTGCCTGTGTGTGCACGCGTGTGCCTGAGCATGTGTGTGTCTGTGTGTGTCTGTGTGCGTGTGTGCCTGTGTGTGGCAAGTGAATGGGGGCTGACTGTGAGTACTGAGAAGACAAAAGGGATGGTTGTTGGTGAGGGATTGAATGAGAGTGATGTCAGACCAGTGCAGGTGGAGGGTGGCTCTGTGGATGTAGTCCAGGACATACTTGGGTGCTAACATCTCAAGAGATGGAGAGATCACTAGTGAGGTGACTGGAAGAATTGCTAGAGCAGCTAGACATTTGCATGTTTGAGGGTGCCAGTATTCAAGAACAAAAACCTCTCATTGGCCACAAAGAGAGCAGTGTATAGGGCAGTTGTTCTAGCTGTATTACTGTATGGAGCTGAAACTTGGATGATGAAGGCTGTGCATATAAGACGTTTGAATTCTTTTTATAACCACTGTATTTAGACAATCTTGGGTGTGATGAAGTACCAACAGTGGAATGAAAAATTAACATCTTAAACGCTATCACATAAGTTTGGCATGCAGCACTCCATCTCTGATATCATTCTGGAGCAGCGTTTAAGGTCGCATGGATGAAGAAAGGCTTCCAAACAGATTGTTGTTTGAGGAGCCTAACATGAAGAGACCATGCCACAGGGCAAAGAAGAGGTGGACGGATGTTTTGAAAGTGTATTTGCAGGCAACTGGTGTGTATGATAGATAGTATGAGTTGTGCCAGGACAGGAAGGCGTGGTTTCATCTGTGTTTCGATGGTTAGAGAAGATTTCAACATCCAGGCGATGGAACACCTGCTCAGTTAACAAGCAATCTGAATTAAGAACACTAAGTTGTGCCTGTGGAAGGAAATTTCGAAGACAAGGAGATCTGACCAGACATCAACATTTCTGTGTGATGCCGTCATAAGCAAAGTTTATTGCCATTGGTCCTGGATTCATCCAGGACACTGCCATCATGATACTTCGTACCATGGGCAGCTTCAAGGTTCAAGGTGTGTGGAGTGAGTGCGTGTGTGTGTGTCTGGATGTGTATGCACGTGCGTACATGTGTGGTTAAACATTCCCATAGGTGGGTTGGTGTAATTCTGCATTCATGTATCAAAGTGGGTGTGTACATCAAGGTTTATTTGTAAAGACTAAGCAGTTTCCAAACAGCGTGCTAGTCTGAAGTCACTCACTGCAATTGTGTTCATCCTCGGCGTTGTCACAGTCTATCTCTCCATCACACACCCAGTAGGCAGGAACACAGGCAGCCACATCCCTCACCACACAAGCAAACTCACTGGAGAGACACTTGACAGCAACTTTAGCAGGGAAGAGAGTGAGGGAGGGAATGAGGGAGAGAGAGGGAGGGAATGAGGGAGAGAGAGGGAGGGAATGAGGGAGAGAGAGGGAGGGAATGAGGGAGAGAGAGGGAGGGAATGAGGGAGAGAGAGGGAGGGAATGAGGGAGAGAGAGGGAGGGAAAGGTGGAAATAGACAGTGGGAGTGGCAGACACAAAAGTAAAATGGAGGAATAGAAGAATAGGATGGAGGGAAATAAGAAGGGGGGAGAAGTGTTAAGTTGAAATAGAAAGTTAGGGGGTTCATGTGCACGACAAACTTACAGCAATCTTCCTCATCCGATCCATCTCCACAGTTGTCCACTCCATTGCAGCGATGGTGAGTATTGACACACCGACCATTCGTGCAGTTGAAGAAGCTTTCTCCACACACAACAGACCCCTTGTCCTCTGGAAACAAGAACAAAGAGAGTCTATTTTGATTTGTAGAATAAACATCATTTACGGCTGTAAAACTTAGTCAATTACTACATCTGCTGCCAAAGAGTCTGCACGTGACAACACACTCACTCAACGAAACCCACAGACCAAGACCAACCCAATACTGTTGCCACTTGATCACATGATTGTTCTGAAGTTGATTATTGAAGTATGAGAAACACACACACACGCACAACACTGGGGAGGGGGGGGGGGGGGGGTGAAGCAGAAGTGGTCCATACCTGGTCCAGTTTGGGGGCAATAATCTGCTTGTAGGGGGTGGGGGAGGGGGGTTGATTGCCCTGTGGACCCACTGATGCAGTGTAGTGGTGATGTGGACCCACTGATGCAGTGTAGTGGTGATGTGGACCCACTGGTGCAGTGTAGTGGTGATGTGGACCCACTGGTGCAGTGTAGTGGTGATGTGGACCCACTGGTGCAGTGTAGTGGTGATGTGGACCCACTGATGCAGTGTAGTGGTGATGTGGACCCACTGATGCAGTGTAGTGGTGATGTGGACCCACTGATGCAGTGTAGTGGTGATGTGCAGTGTAGTGGTGATGTGCAGTGTAGTGGTGATGTGCAGTGTAGTGGTGATGTGTAGTGTAGTGGTGATGTGTAGTGTAGTGGTGATGTGTAGTGTAGTGGTGATGTGTAGTGTAGTGGTGATGTGTAGTGTAGTGGTGATGTGTAGTGTAGTGGTGATGTGTAGTGTAGTGTAGTGGTGATGTGTAGTGTAGTGGTGATGTGTAGTGTAGTGTAGTGGTGATGTGTAGTGTAGTGTAGTGGTGATGTGTAGTGTAGTGTAGTGGTGATGTGTAGTGTAGTGTAGTGGTGATGTGTAGTGTAGTGGTGATGTGTAGTGTAGTGTAGTGTAGTGTAGTGGTGATGTGTAGTGGTGGTGTGGACCCACTGATGTATTGTCAGATTTAGAGTCCATGAATAGCTTGAACATGTAATGGATAGTAACTCCTACAACACTTCCACCATATAGAGGTCATTAATTTTCTCCAATTTTGTGATGATGGTCAAATGCCTATACTTTGTGTAGCTAGTGTGCTATGTACAATAGAGCATCTACCAATAGAACACAGGCCATGAGCTGACCTGGAAGGGGGGGGGGGGACAGGTATAACTAATACTGCCCACCACCAACTACACAGCAGCTCTGTCACTAAAGACCTATCCACACTACAAACTAGTTTATACCTCTCTCCAGCAACAGCAAGTTTCAACCATTTTCTTGCATCCACACTAGTATAATGCTAAACCTGCTCTATGCTACCTGCATGGGCTAATTCATTGGCAATGGTGGACTTGGTATCAAAGTGGAGATTTTTTTTTTGCTCATGTGTACTTCTTCATTCCATCTTTTTATTTCCAAAATATCATCGTGCAGCCGAGGAGAAAGAAAGCTGCTACAAGAAGGCTTCACACAGAACCTGTTCAGATGAAACAATTTCAGTGTAGCATGTGGAACCAGTTCCAGAGATGGATGAAACCAGTTTGAGTGAGCACAGGCTGTGAGTATGGAGCACCTATGGACCCAACAGATCAAGAATAGGAGGCCCCAGACCACCTACATAGAGTATGTGTGTGTGTGTGTGTGTGTGTGTGTGTGTGTGTGTGTGTGTGTGTGTGTGTGTGTGTGTGTGTGTGTGTGTGTGTGTGTGTGTGTGTGTGTGTGTGTGTGTGTGTGTGTGTGTGTGTCACGTTGGACAGTGTCCCCCTCCCCCATTATTTCCAGAATGACTGAGGTGGTATTCAATATTGTTCTAATTGTGGTACATTCCTAAGGGATAAAATATTCCAATAAAAAATACTAAACATTCATACTGCTATTAACTTGATTTTAACTTATTGGAACGTAATTTTTACCACAAAAGTGTAGAAATTCCTCATATCATCAAAACTCCCTGTTTATTTTGTTGATTACTTAATCAGTTATTAATAACTTATAATTAATTAATCAATTAACTTACCACAGTTAATCTCGTCACTGGAAGGCACGCTATCATCATAGCAATCCGTCTCCCCATCACAGACGTATGGACTAGGAATGCACCAGCCATTATCACAGAGGAACTGGTTTTCAGTACAATTGGAGCCAGATATTGTATCTGCAAAACAAGCAGGGCCGACCATCAACACCACCACCACCACACCACCACACCACCACCACCACACACAGCACCACCACACTCAGCACCACCCACACTCAGCACCACCCACACTCAGCACCACCCACACTCAGCACCACCCACACTCAGCACCACCCACACTCAGCACCACCCACACTCAGCACCACCCACACTCAGCACCATCCACACTCAGCACCACACTCAACACCACCACACTCAAACACCATCACACACAGCACCACCACAAAGAGCACCACACACAGCACCACACAGAGCACCACACACAGCACCACACTCAACACCACCACACTCAACACCACCACACTCAGCACCACCACACTCAGCACCACCACACTCAGCACCACCACACACAGCACCACCACACAGCACCACCACACACAGCACCACCACACACAGCACCACCACACACAGCACCACCACACACAGCACCACCACCACACACAGCACCACCACCACACACAGCACCACACCTCACAGCCTGCTGATCTCAACTAAACATTCATGACTTACAGTCTACACAAATAATTACGGTCTATAGTTGAACTGGAAAGTGATGATAAATAGTTAAACATTCGATAACCACCAGGTTCTCACTGGCTCAGCGTAAACTTCCCTGAAATCTATCGTATGTGCAGTTTACTGTGTGTGTGTGTGTGTGTGTGTGTGTGTGTGTGTGTGTGTGTGTGTGTGTGTGTGTGTGTGTGTGTGTGTGTGTGTGTGTGTGTGTGTGTGTGTGTGTGTGCAATGTGTGTTCGTATGTGTGTGCATTCGTGCATTACATATGGCTGAGTCACAGAGCAGTTATGCTCTTAGATTCACAACCCCAGCCCTGATATGAAATTTCTTTTCTTTCAACATCTTGTCCCACACCAGTCCACCCAGCTGTGATGAGGATTTGGAATATTTTTTGGGGTGCAAATTCACTGGCCATGTCCTGCAGGGCCATCTTAATTATGGGCCCCTGGGCAAAGCAGTGCACAGGGGCCCCTACCAACACAACTAACCACAGGAATTTTTTGATTTTTGAAAAAATTTCTAGATGGGGTTTTTTTTTTTGGGGGGGGGGGGGGGGGGGGGGGGGGGGGGGAGGGGGAACAAACAACAAATAATTTAAAAATTTTAAAAATTAATTGAAAAGACTAATTCAAAAAAAGTGAATAGTAACTTCAAGCCATTTTAGTGCTTCAAAATGCAAGAATAAAACATTTGCTTATCATTATGCTAAAAAAAAGTTTGGTATATTGCTCAGATATCATGAGGTTGGTTAGTTGGTATGTCCCAGCCGCAAGCTAAACCCAGTTACATATATTCCCCCACTGACTTACCCAAGAAAAACAGAAGAAAGAAAACTAACAACAAATATAAAAACCAAGTACCAATTCAATTAACTGGTCCACGTGCTGTAGTGGGGCTGGACTGCAGCCATCTCCATTTAATTCTGCTGCACTAAATAAAGTGCAACTTGTACTTTCTCAGCCACTCACCACCACACCAGGTGGCATCTTTTTGTGTTGAAATCAAGCTTTAGGAAGTTCAAAAAAAATATGAGATTTTTTTTCTGCTGACCAAAGTTAGTGGTTGAAATGTTGGCCCTTTCTACACACCTCATATAGTACTGAAGAATAAATTATACTAAAGTAAAGATAGGTTAAAAGATGGGTTAAAGATGGGTTAAAGGTGGGTTAAAGATGGGTTAAAGGTGGGTTAAAGGTGGGTTAAAGTGGGTTAAAGGAGGGTTAAAGGTGGGTTAAAGGTGGGTTAAAGGTGGGTTAAAGGTGGGTTAAAGGTGGGTTAAAGGAGGGTTAAAGGAGGGTTGAAGGTGGGTTGAAGGTGGGTTGAAGGTGGGTTGAAGTTGAAGGTGGGTTGAAGGTGGGTTGAAGGTGGGGTTGAAGGTGGGTTGAAGGTGGGTTGAAGTGGGTTGAAGGTGGGTTGAAGGTGGGTTGAAGGTGGGTTGAAGGTGGGTTGAAGGTGGGTTGAAGGTGGGTTGAAGGTGGGTTGAAGGTGGGTTGAAGGTGGGTTGAAGGTGGGTTGAAGGTGGGTTAGAAGGTGGGTTGAAGG